>CM035605.1:2387500-2966444 GCA_020496755.1 Channa maculata | reverse complement strand
TGATATTTCCATGCTGAACTGAGTTGTTCTGGGTCAAATATGAAGGCAAACCCACTTTCCTTTCAGTATTTTGCTGCAATTGGCAGAAATCAGCTTTTTTGGCCTGAAAATGCTTTTAAGCGCATAAAAACTTACACTCTTGATTTCTGGCTAAATAAAAGCTGTTGCAATGATATTTCCATGCTGAACTGAGTTGTTCTGGGTCAAATATGAAGGCAAACCCACTTTCCTTTCAGTATTTTGCTGCAATTGGCAGAAACAAGCATATTTGCTCATTCGGCCTGAAAATGCTTTTAAGCGCATAAAACTTACACTCTTGATTTCTGGCTAAATAAAAGCTGTTGCAATGATATTTCCATGCTGAACTGAGTTGTTCTGGGTCAAATATGAAGGCAAACCCACTTTCCTTTCAGTATTTTGCTGCAATTGGCAGAAATCAGCTCATTTGTTCATTCGGCCTGAAAATGCTTTTAAGCGCATAAAACTTACACTCTTGATTTCTGGCTAAATAAAAGCTGTTGCAATGATATTTCCATGCTGAACTGAGTTGTTCTGGGTCAAATATGAAGGCAAACCCACTTTCCTTTCAGTATTTTGCTGCAATTGGCAGAAATCAGCTCATTCGGCCTGAAAATGCTTTTAAGCGCATAAAACTTACACTCTTGATTTCTGGCTAAATAAAAGCTGTTGCAATGATATTTCCATGCTGAACTGAGTTGTTCTGGGTCAAATATGAAGGCAAACCCACTTTCCTTTCAGTATTTTGCTGCAATTGGCAGAAATCAGCATATTTGCTCATTCGGCCTGAAAATGCTTTTAAGCGCATAAAAACTTACACTCTTGATTTCTGGCTAAATAAAAGCTGTTGCAATGATATTTCCATGCTGAACTGAGTTGTTCTGGGTCAAATATGAAGGCAAACCCACTTTCCTTTCAGTATTTTGCTGCAATTGGCAGAAACAAGCATATTTGCTCATTCGGCCTGAAAATGCTTTTAAGCGCATAAAACTTACACTCTTGATTTCTGGCTAAATAAAAGCTGTTGCAATGATATTTCCATGCTGAACTGAGTTGTTCTGGGTCAAATATGAAGGCAAACCCACTTTCCTTTCAGTATTTTGCTGCAATTGGCAGAAATCAGCTCATTTGGCCTGAAAATGCTTTTAAGCGCATAAAAACTTACACTCTTGATTTCTGGCTAAATAAAAGCTGTTGCAATGATATTTCCATGCTGAACTGAGTTGTTCTGGGTCAAATATGAAGGCAAACCCACTTTCCTTTCAGTATTTTGCTGCAATTGGCAGAAACAAGCATATTTGCTCATTCGGCCTGAAAATGCTTTTAAGCGCATAAAACTTACACTCTTGATTTCTGGCTAAATAAAAGCTGTTGCAATGATATTTCCATGCTGAACTGAGTTGTTCTGGGTCAAATATGAAGGCAAACCCACTTTCCTTTCAGTATTTTGCTGCAATTGGCAGAAATCAGCTCATTCGGCCTGAAAATGCTTTTAAGCGCATAAAAACTTACACTCTTGATTTCTGGCTAAATAAAAGCTGTTGCAATGATATTTCCATGCTGAACTGAGTTGTTCTGGGTCAAATATGAAGGCAAACCCACTTTCCTTTCAGTATTTTGCTGCAATTGGCAGAAACAAGCATATTTGCTCATTCGGCCTGAAAATGCTTTTAAGCGCATAAAACTTACACTCTTGATTTCTGGCTAAATAAAAGCTGTTGCAATGATATTTCCATGCTGAACTGAGTTGTTCTGGGTCAAATATGAAGGCAAACCCACTTTCCTTTCAGTATTTTGCTGCAATTGGCAGAAATCAGCTCATTCGGCCTGAAAATGCTTTTAAGCGCATAAAAACTTACACTCTTGATTTCTGGCTAAATAAAAGCTGTTGCAATGATATTTCCATGCTGAACTGAGTTGTTCTGGGTCAAATATGAAGGCAAACCCACTTTCCTTTCAGTATTTTGCTGCAATTGGCAGAAATCAGCTCATTCGGCCTGAAAATGCTTTTAAGCGCATAAAACTTACACTCTTGATTTCTGGCTAAATAAAAGCTGTTGCAATGATATTTCCATGCTGAACTGAGTTGTTCTGGGTCAAATATGAAGGCAAACCCACTTTCCTTTCAGTATTTTGCTGCATTTGGCAGAAACAAGCATATTTGCTCATTCGGCCTGAAAATGCTTTTAAGCGCATAAAAACTTACACTCTTGATTTCTGGCTAAATAAAAGCTGTTGCAATGATATTTCCATGCTGAACTGAGTTGTTCTGGCTCAAATATGAAGGCAAACCCACTTTCCTTTCAGTATTTTGCTGCATTTGGCAGAAACAAGCATATTTGCTCATTCGGCCTGAAAATGCTTTTAAGCGCATAAAAACTTACACTCTTGATTTCTGGCTAAATAAAAGCTGTTGCAATGATATTTCCATGCTGAACTGAGTTGTTCTGGCTCAAATATGAAGGCAAACCCACTTTCCTTTCAGTATTTTGCTGCATTTGGCAGAAACAAGCATATTTGCTCATTCGGCCTGAAAATGCTTTTAAGCGCATAAAACTTACACTCTTGATTTCTGGCTAAATAAAAGCTGTTGCAATGATATTTCCATGCTGAACTGAGTTGTTCTGGCTCAAATATGAAGGCAAACCCACTTTCCTTTCAGTATTTTGCTGCATTTGGCAGAAACAAGCATATTTGCTCATTCGGCCTGAAAATGCTTTTAAGCGCATAAAAACTTACACTCTTGATTTCTGGCTAAATAAAAGCTGTTGCAATGATATTTCCATGCTGAACTGAGTTGTTCTGGCTCAAATATGAAGGCAAACCCACTTTCCTTTCAGTATTTTGCTGCATTTGGCAGAAACAAGCATATTTGCTCATTCGGCCTGAAAATGCTTTTAGCGCGCTCAAAGCTTACACTCTTGATTTCTGGCTAAATAAAAGCTGTTGCAATGATATTTCCATGCTGAACTGAGTTGTTCTGGCTCAAATATGAAGGCAAACCCACTTTCCTTTCAGTATTTTGCTGCATTTGGCAGAAACAAGCATATTTGCTCATTCGGCCTGAAAATGCTTTTAAGCGCATAAAACTTACACTCTTGATTTCTGGCTAAATAAAAGCTGTTGCAATGATATTTCCATGCTGAACTGAGTTGTTCTGGCTCAAATATGAAGGCAAACCCACTTTCCTTTCAGTATTTTGCTGCATTTGGCAGAAACAAGCATATTTGCTCATTCGGCCTGAAAATGCTTTTAAGCGCATAAAACTTACACTCTTGATTTCTGGCTAAATAAAAGCTGTTGCAATGATATTTCCATGCTGAACTGAGTTGTTCTGGCTCAAATATGAAGGCAAACCCACTTTCCTTTCAGTATTTTGCTGCATTTGGCAGAAACAAGCATATTTGCTCATTCGGCCTGAAAATGCTTTTAAGCATATAAAACTTACACTCTTGATTTCTGGCTAAATAAAAGCTGTTGCAATGATATTTCCATGCTGAACTGAGTTGTTCTGGCTCAAATATGAAGGCAAACCCACTTTCCTTTCAGTATTTTGCTGCATTTGGAAGACACAAGCATATTTGCTCATTCGGCCTGAAAATGCTTTTAAGCGCATAAAACTTACACTCTTGATTTCTGGCTAAATAAAAGCTGTTGCAATGATATTTCCATGCTGAACTGAGTTGTTCTGGCTCAAATATGAAGGCAAACCCACTTTCCTTTCAGTATTTTGCTGCATTTGGCAGAAACAAGCATATTTGCTCATTCGGCCTGAAAATGCTTTTAAGCGCATAAAAACTTACACTCTTGATTTCTGGCTAAATAAAAGCTGTTGCAATGATATTTCCATGCTGAACTGAGTTGTTCTGGCTCAAATATGAAGGCAAACCCACTTTCCTTTCAGTATTTTGCTGCATTTGGCAGAAACAAGCATATTTGCTCATTCGGCCTGAAAATGCTTTTAAGCGCATAAAAACTTACACTCTTGATTTCTGGCTAAATAAAAGCTGTTGCAATGATATTTCCATGCTGAACTGAGTTGTTCTGGCTCAAATATGAAGGCAAACCCACTTTCCTTTCAGTATTTTGCTGCATTTGGCAGAAACAAGCATATTTGCTCATTCGGCCTGAAAATGCTTTTAAGCGCATAAAAACTTACACTCTTGATTTCTGGCTAAATAAAAGCTGTTGCAATGATATTTCCATGCTGAACTGAGTTGTTCTGGCTCAAATATGAAGGCAAACCCACTTTCCTTTCAGTATTTTGCTGCATTTGGCAGAAACAAGCATATTTGCTCATTCGGCCTGAAAATGCTTTTAAGCGCATAAAAACTTACACTCTTGATTTCTGGCTAAATAAAAGCTGTTGCAATGATATTTCCATGCTGAACTGAGTTGTTCTGGCTCAAATATGAAGGCAAACCCACTTTCCTTTCAGTATTTTGCTGCATTTGGCAGAAACAAGCATATTTGCTCATTCGGCCTGAAAATGCTTTTAAGCGCATAAAAACTTACACTCTTGATTTCTGGCTAAATAAAAGCTGTTGCAATGATATTTCCATGCTGAACTGAGTTGTTCTGGCTCAAATATGAAGGCAAACCCACTTTCCTTTCAGTATTTTGCTGCAATTGGCAGAAACAAGCATATTTGCTCATTCGGCCTGAAAATGCTTTTAAGCGCATAAAACTTACACTCTTGATTTCTGGCTAAATAAAAGCTGTTGCAATGATATTTCCATGCTGAACTGAGTTGTTCTGGCTCAAATATGAAGGCAAACCCACTTTCCTTTCAGTATTTTGCTGCATTTGGCAGAAATCAGCTCATTCGGCCTGAAAATGCTTTTAAGCGCATAAAACTTACACTCTTGATTTCTGGCTAAATAAAAGCTGTTGCAATGATATTTCCATGCTGAACTGAGTTGTTCTGGCTCAAATATGAAGGCAAACCCACTTTCCTTTCAGTATTTTGCTGCATTTGGCAGAAACAAGCATATTTGCTCATTCGGCCTGAAAATGCTTTTAAGCGCATAAAAACTTACACTCTTGATTTCTGGCTAAATAAAAGCTGTTGCAATGATATTTCCATGCTGAACTGAGTTGTTCTGGCTCAAATATGAAGGCAAACCCACTTTCCTTTCAGTATTTTGCTGCATTTGGCAGAAACAAGCATATTTGCTCATTCGGCCTGAAAATGCTTTTAAGCGCATAAAAACTTACACTCTTGATTTCTGGCTAAATAAAAGCTGTTGCAATGATATTTCCATGCTGAACTGAGTTGTTCTGGCTCAAATATGAAGGCAAACCCACTTTCCTTTCAGTATTTTGCTGCATTTGGCAGAAACAAGCATATTTGCTCATTCGGCCTGAAAATGCTTTTAAGCGCATAAAAACTTACACTCTTGATTTCTGGCTAAATAAAAGCTGTTGCAATGATATTTCCATGCTGAACTGAGTTGTTCTGGCTCAAATATGAAGGCAAACCCACTTTCCTTTCAGTATTTTGCTGCATTTGGCAGAAACAAGCATATTTGCTCATTCGGCCTGAAAATGCTTTTAAGCGCATAAAAACTTACACTCTTGATTTCTGGCTAAATAAAAGCTGTTGCAATGATATTTCCATGCTGAACTGAGTTGTTCTGGCTCAAATATGAAGGCAAACCCACTTTCCTTTCAGTATTTTGCTGCATTTGGCAGAAACAAGCATATTTGCTCATTCGGCCTGAAAATGCTTTTAAGCGCATAAAAACTTACACTCTTGATTTCTGGCTAAATAAAAGCTGTTGCAATGATATTTCCATGCTGAACTGAGTTGTTCTGGCTCAAATATGAAGGCAAACCCACTTTCCTTTCAGTATTTTGCTGCATTTGGCAGAAACAAGCATATTTGCTCATTCGGCCTGAAAATGCTTTTAAGCGCATAAAAACTTACACTCTTGATTTCTGGCTAAATAAAAGCTGTTGCAATGATATTTCCATGCTGAACTGAGTTGTTCTGGCTCAAATATGAAGGCAAACCCACTTTCCTTTCAGTATTTTGCTGCATTTGGCAGAAACAAGCATATTTGCTCATTCGGCCTGAAAATGCTTTTAAGCGCATAAAAACTTACACTCTTGATTTCTGGCTAAATAAAAGCTGTTGCAATGATATTTCCATGCTGAACTGAGTTGTTCTGGCTCAAATATGAAGGCAAACCCACTTTCCTTTCAGTATTTTGCTGCATTTGGCAGAAACAAGCATATTTGCTCATTCGGCCTGAAAATGCTTTTAAGCGCATAAAAACTTACACTCTTGATTTCTGGCTAAATAAAAGCTGTTGCAATGATATTTCCATGCTGAACTGAGTTGTTCTGGCTCAAATATGAAGGCAAACCCACTTTCCTTTCAGTATTTTGCTGCATTTGGCAGAAATCAGCTCATTCGGCCTGAAAATGCTTTTAAGCGCATAAAAACTTACACTCTTGATTTCTGGCTAAATAAAAGCTGTTGCAATGATATTTCCATGCTGAACTGAGTTGTTCTGGCTCAAATATGAAGGCAAACCCACTTTCCTTTCAGTATTTTGCTGCATTTGGCAGAAACAAGCATATTTGCTCATTCGGCCTGAAAATGCTTTAAGCGCATAAAAACTTACACTCTTGATTTCTGGCTAAATAAAAGCTGTTGCAATGATATTTCCATGCTGAACTGAGTTGTTCTGGCTCAAATATGAAGGCAAACCCACTTTCCTTTCAGTATTTTGCTGCATTTGGCAGAAATCAAGCATATTTGCTCATTCGGCCTGAAAATGCTTTTAAGCGCATAAAAACTTACACTCTTGATTTCTGGCTAAATAAAAGCTGTTGCAATGATATTTCCATGCTGAACTGAGTTGTTCTGGCTCAAATATGAAGGCAAACCCACTTTCCTTTCAGTATTTTGCTGCATTTGGCAGAAACAAGCATATTTGCTCATTCGGCCTGAAAATGCTTTTAGCGCGCATAAAACACCCACTCTTGATTTCTGGCTAAATAAAAGCTGTTGCAATGATATTTCCATGCTGAACTGAGTTGTTCTGGCTCAAATATGAAGGCAAACCCACTTTCCTTTCAGTATTTTGCTGCATTTGGCAGAAACAAGCATATTTGCTCATTCGGCCTGAAAATGCTTTTAAGCGCATAAAAACTTACACTCTTGATTTCTGGCTAAATAAAAGCTGTTGCAATGATATTTCCATGCTGAACTGAGTTGTTCTGGCTCAAATATGAAGGCAAACCCACTTTCCTTTCAGTATTTTGCTGCATTTGGCAGAAACAAGCATATTTGCTCATTCGGCCTGAAAATGCTTTTAAGCGCGAAAAAACTTACACTCTTGATTTCTGGCTAAATAAAAGCTGTTGCAATGATATTTCCATGCTGAACTGAGTTGTTCTGGCTCAAATATGAAGGCAAACCCACTTTCCTTTCAGTATTTTGCTGCATTTGGCAGAAACAAGCATATTTGCTCATTCGGCCTGAAAATGCTTTTAAGCGCATAAAACTTACACTCTTGATTTCTGGCTAAATAAAAGCTGTTGCAATGATATTTCCATGCTGAACTGAGTTGTTCTGGCTCAAATATGAAGGCAAACCCACTTTCCTTTCAGTATTTTGCTGCATTTGGCAGAAACAAGCATATTTGCTCATTCGGCCTGAAAATGCTTTTAAGCGCATAAAACTTACACTCTTGATTTCTGGCTAAATAAAAGCTGTTGCAATGATATTTCCATGCTGAACTGAGTTGTTCTGGCTCAAATATGAAGGCAAACCCACTTTCCTTTCAGTATTTTGCTGCATTTGGCAGAAACAAGCATATTTGCTCATTCGGCCTGAAAATGCTTTTAAGCGCATAAAACTTACACTCTTGATTTCTGGCTAAATAAAAGCTGTTGCAATGATATTTCCATGCTGAACTGAGTTGTTCTGGCTCAAATATGAAGGCAAACCCACTTTCCTTTCAGTATTTTGCTGCATTTGGCAGAAACAAGCATATTTGCTCATTCGGCCTGAAAATGCTTTTAGCGCATAAAACTTACACTCTTGATTTCTGGCTAAATAAAAGCTGTTGCAATGATATTTCCATGCTGAACTGAGTTGTTCTGGCTCAAATATGAAGGCAAACCCACTTTCCTTTCAGTATTTTGCTGCATTTGGCAGAAACAAGCATATTTGCTCATTCGGCCTGAAAATGCTTTTAAGCGCATAAAACTTACACTCTTGATTTCTGGCTAAATAAAAGCTGTTGCAATGATATTTCCATGCTGAACTGAGTTGTTCTGGCTCAAATATGAAGGCAAACCCACTTTCCTTTCAGTATTTTGCTGCATTTGGCAGAAACAAGCATATTTGCTCCTTCGGCCTGAAAATGCTTTTAAGCGCATAAAAACTTACACTCTTGATTTCTGGCTAAATAAAAGCTGTTGCAATGATATTTCCATGCTGAACTGAGTTGTTCTGGCTCAAATATGAAGGCAAACCCACTTTCCTTTCAGTATTTTGCTGCATTTGGCAGAAACAAGCATATTTGCTCATTCGGCCTGAAAATGCTTTTAAGCGCATAAAACTTACACTCTTGATTTCTGGCTAAATAAAAGCTGTTGCAATGATATTTCCATGCTGAACTGAGTTGTTCTGGCTCAAATATGAAGGCAAACCCACTTTCCTTTCAGTATTTTGCTGCATTTGGCAGAATCAAGCATATTTGCTCATTCGGCCTGAAAATGCTTTTAAGCGCATAAAAACTTACACTCTTGATTTCTGGCTAAATAAAAGCTGTTGCAATGATATTTCCATGCTGAACTGAGTTGTTCTGGCTCAAATATGAAGGCAAACCCACTTTCCTTTCAGTATTTTGCTGCATTTGGCAGAAACAAGCATATTTGCTCATTCGGCCTGAAAATGCTTTTAAGCATATAAAACTTACACTCTTGATTTCTGGCTAAATAAAGCTGTTGCAATGATATTTCCATGCTGAACTGAGTTGTTCTGGCTCAAATATGAAGGCAAACCCACTTTCCTTTCAGTATTTTGCTGCATTTGGCAGAAACAAGCATATTTGCTCATTCGGCCTGAAAATGCTTTTAAGCGCATAAAACTTACACTCTTGATTTCTGGCTAAATAAAAGCTGTTGCAATGATATTTCCATGCTGAACTGAGTTGTTCTGGCTCAAATATGAAGGCAAACCCACTTTCCTTTCAGTATTTTGCTGCATTTGGCAGAAACAAGCATATTTGCTCATTCGGCCTGAAAATGCTTTTAAGCGCATAAAACTTACACTCTTGATTTCTGGCTAAATAAAAGCTGTTGCAATGATATTTCCATGCTGAACTGAGTTGTTCTGGCTCAAATATGAAGGCAAACCCACTTTCCTTTCAGTATTTTGCTGCATTTGGCAGAAACAAGCATATTTGCTCATTCGGCCTGAAAATGCTTTTAAGCGCATAAAACTTACACTCTTGATTTCTGGCTAAATAAAAGCTGTTGCAATGATATTTCCATGCTGAACTGAGTTGTTCTGGCTCAAATATGAAGGCAAACCCACTTTCCTTTCAGTATTTTGCTGCAATTGGCAGAAACAAGCATATTTGCTCATTCGGCCTGAAAATGCTTTTAAGCGCAAAAAACTTACACTCTTGATCTCTGGCTAAATAAAAAGCTGTTGCAATGATATTTCCATGCTGAACTGAGTTGTTCTGGGTCAAATATGACAAACCCACTTTCCTTTCAGTATTTTGCTGCATTTGGCAGAAACAAGCATATTTGCTCATTCGGCCTGAAAATGCTTTTAAGCGCATAAAACTTACACTCTTGATTTCTGGCTAAATAAAAGCTGTTGCAATGATATTTCCATGCTGAACTGAGTTGTTCTGGCTCAAATATGAAGGCAAACCCACTTTCCTTTCAGTATTTTGCTGCATTTGGCAGAAACAAGCATATTTGCTCATTCGGCCTAAAGAAAATGCTTTTAAAGCGCATAAAAACTTACACTCTTGATTTCTGGCTAAAAATAAAAGCTGTTGCAATGATATTTCCATGCTGAACTGAGTTGTTCTGGCTCAAATATGAAGGCAAACCCACTTTCCTTTCAGTATTTTGCTGCATTTGGCAGAAACAAGCATATTTGCTCATTCGGCCTGAAAATGCTTTTAAGCGCATAAAAACTTACACTCTTGATTTCTGGCTAAATAAAAGCTGTTGCAATGATATTTCCATGCTGAACTGAGTTGTTCTGGCTCAAATATGAAGGCAAACCCACTTTCCTTTCAGTATTTTGCTGCATTTGGCAGAAACAAGCATATTTGCTCATTCGGCCTGAAAATGCTTTTAAGCGCATAAAACTTACACTCTTGATTTCTGGCTAAATAAAAGCTGTTGCAATGATATTTCCATGCTGAACTGAGTTGTTCTGGCTCAAATATGAAGGCAAACCCACTTTCCTTTCAGTATTTTGCTGCATTTGGCAGAAACAAGCATATTTGCTCATTCGGCCTGAAAATGCTTTTAAGCGCATAAAAACTTACACTCTTGATTTCTGGCTAAATAAAAGCTGTTGCAATGATATTTCCATGCTGAACTGAGTTGTTCTGGCTCAAATATGAAGGCAAACCCACTTTCCTTTCAGTATTTTGCTGCATTTGGCAGAAACAAGCATATTTGCTCATTCGGCCTGAAAATGCTTTTAAGCGCATAAAACTTACACTCTTGATTTCTGGCTAAATAAAAGCTGTTGCAATGATATTTCCATGCTGAACTGAGTTGTTCTGGCTCAAATATGAAGGCAAACCCACTTTCCTTTCAGTATTTTGCTGCATTTGGCAGAAACAAGCATATTTGCTCATTCGGCCTGAAAATGCTTTTAAGCATATAAAACTTACACTCTTGATTTCTGGCTAAATAAAAGCTGTTGCAATGATATTTCCATGCTGAACTGAGTTGTTCTGGCTCAAATATGAAGGCAAACCCACTTTCCTTTCAGTATTTTGCTGCATTTGGCAGAAACAAGCATATTTGCTCATTCGGCCTGAAAATGCTTTTAAGCGCATAAAAACTTACACTCTTGATTTCTGGCTAAATAAAAGCTGTTGCAATGATATTTCCATGCTGAACTGAGTTGTTCTGGCTCAAATATGAAGGCAAACCCACTTTCCTTTCAGTATTTTGCTGCATTTGGCAGAAACAAGCATATTTGCTCATTCGGCCTGAAAATGCTTTTAAGCGCATAAAACTTACACTCTTGATTTCTGGCTAAATAAAAGCTGTTGCAATGATATTTCCATGCTGAACTGAGTTGTTCTGGCTCAAATATGAAGGCAAACCCACTTTCCTTTCAGTATTTTGCTGCATTTGGCAGAAATCAGCTCATTCGGCCTGAAAATGCTTTTAAGCGCATAAAAACTTACACTCTTGATTTCTGGCTAAATAAAAGCTGTTGCAATGATATTTCCATGCTGAACTGAGTTGTTCTGGCTCAAATATGAAGGCAAACCCACTTTCCTTTCAGTATTTTGCTGCATTTGGCAGAAACAAGCATATTTGCTCATTCGGCCTGAAAATGCTTTTAAGCGCATAAAAACTTACACTCTTGATTTCTGGCTAAATAAAAGCTGTTGCAATGATATTTCCATGCTGAACTGAGTTGTTCTGGCTCAAATATGAAGGCAAACCCACTTTCCTTTC
The DNA here is from genome assembly GCA_020496755.1 of Channa maculata. Taxonomy (NCBI): domain Eukaryota; kingdom Metazoa; phylum Chordata; class Actinopteri; order Anabantiformes; family Channidae; genus Channa; species Channa maculata. The sequence continues at coordinate 2,954,732 of CM035605.1, read as the reverse complement.
AGTATTTTGCTGCATTTGGCAGAAACAAGCATATTTGCTCATTCGGCCTGAAAATGCTTTTAAGCGCATTAAAACTTACACTCTTGATTTCTGGCTAAATAAAAGCTGTTGCAATGATATTTCCATGCTGAACTGAGTTGTTCTGGCTCAAATATGAAGGCAAACCCACTTTCCTTTCAGTATTTTGCTGCATTTGGCAGAAACAAGCATATTTGCTCATTCGGCCTGAAAATGCTTTTAAGCGCATAAAAACTTACACTCTTGATTTCTGGCTAAATAAAAGCTGTTGCAATGATATTTCCATGCTGAACTGAGTTGTTCTGGCTCAAATATGAAGGCAAACCCACTTTCCTTTCAGTATTTTGCTGCATTTGGCAGAATCAAGCATATTTGCTCATTCGGCCTGAAAATGCTTTTAAGCGCATAAAAACTTACACTCTTGATTTCTGGCTAAATAAAAGCTGTTGCAATGATATTTCCATGCTGAACTGAGTTGTTCTGGCTCAAATATGAAGGCAAACCCACTTTCCTTTCAGTATTTTGCTGCATTTGGCAGAAACAAGCATATTTGCTCATTCGGCCTGAAAATGCTTTTAAGCGCATAAAACTTACACTCTTGATTTCTGGCTAAATAAAAGCTGTTGCAATGATATTTCCATGCTGAACTGAGTTGTTCTGGCTCAAATATGAAGGCAAACCCACTTTCCTTTCAGTATTTTGCTGCATTTGGCAAATTTTAGCTTATTTGCTCATTTTTCTTGAAAATTGCTGAAAGCGCATAAAACTTACACTCTTGATTTCTGGCTAAATAAAAGCTGTTGCAATGATATTTCCATGCTGAACTGAGTTGTTCTGGCTCAAATATGAAGGCAAACCCACTTTCCTTTCAGTATTTTGCTGCATTTGGCAGAAACAAGCATATTTGCTCATTCGGCCTGAAAATGCTTTTAGCGCGCATAAAACTTACACTCTTGATTTCTGGCTAAATAAAAGCTGTTGCAATGATATTTCCATGCTGAACTGAGTTGTTCTGGCTCAAATATGAAGGCAAACCCACTTTCCTTTCAGTATTTTGCTGCATTTGGCAGAAACAAGCATATTTGCTCATTCGGCCTGAAAATGCTTTTAAGCGCATAAAACTTACACTCTTGATTTCTGGCTAAATAAAAGCTGTTGCAATGATATTTCCATGCTGAACTGAGTTGTTCTGGCTCAAATATGAAGGCAAACCCACTTTCCTTTCAGTATTTTGCTGCATTTGGCAGAAACAAGCATATTTGCTCATTCGGCCTGAAAATGCTTTTAAGCGCGCAAAACTTACACTCTTGATTTCTGGCTAAATAAAAGCTGTTGCAATGATATTTCCATGCTGAACTGAGTTGTTCTGGCTCAAATATGAAGGCAAACCCACTTTCCTTTCAGTATTTTGCTGCATTTGGCAGAAACAAGCATATTTGCTCATTCGGCCTGAAAATGCTTTTAAGCGCATAAACTTACACTCTTGATTTCTGGCTAAATAAAAGCTGTTGCAATGATATTTCCATGCTGAACTGAGTTGTTCTGGCTCAAATATGAAGGCAAACCCACTTTCCTTTCAGTATTTTGCTGCATTTGGCAGAAACAAGCATATTTGCTCATTCGGCCTGAAAATGCTTTTAAGCGCATAAAACTTACACTCTTGATTTCTGGCTAAATAAAAGCTGTTGCAATGATATTTCCATGCTGAACTGAGTTGTTCTGGGTCAAATATGAAGGCAAACCCACTTTCCTTTCAGTATTTTGCTGCAATTGGCAGAAATCAGCTCATTTGCTCATTCTGAAAATGCTTTTAAGCGCATAAAACTTACACTCTTGATTTCTGGCTAAATAAAAGCTGTTGCAATGATATTTCCATGCTGAACTGAGTTGTTCTGGGTCAAATATGAAGGCAAACCCACTTTCCTTTCAGTATTTTGCTGCAATTGGCAGAAACAAGCATATTTGCTCATTCGGCCTGAAAATGCTTTTAAGCGCATAAAACTTACACTCTTGATTTCTGGCTAAATAAAAGCTGTTGCAATGATATTTCCATGCTGAACTGAGTTGTTCTGGGTCAAATATGAAGGCAAACCCACTTTCCTTTCAGTATTTTGCTGCAATTGGCAGAAACAAGCATATTTGCTCATTCGGCCTGAAAATGCTTTTAAGCGCATAAAACTTACACTCTTGATTTCTGGCTAAATAAAAGCTGTTGCAATGATATTTCCATGCTGAACTGAGTTGTTCTGGGTCAAATATGAAGGCAAACCCACTTTCCTTTCAGTATTTTGCTGCAATTGGCAGAAACAAGCATATTTGCTCATTCGGCCTGAAAATGCTTTTAAGCGCATAAAACTTACACTCTTGATTTCTGGCTAAATAAAAGCTGTTGCAATGATATTTCCATGCTGAACTGAGTTGTTCTGGGTCAAATATGAAGGCAAACCCACTTTCCTTTCAGTATTTTGCTGCAATTGGCAGAAACAAGCATATTTGCTCATTCGGCCTGAAAATGCTTTTAAGCGCATAAAACTTACACTCTTGATTTCTGGCTAAATAAAAGCTGTTGCAATGATATTTCCATGCTGAACTGAGTTGTTCTGGGTCAAATATGAAGGCAAACCCACTTTCCTTTCAGTATTTTGCTGCAATTGGCAGAAACAAGCATATTTGCTCATTCGGCCTGAAAATGCTTTTAAGCGCATAAAACTTACACTCTTGATTTCTGGCTAAATAAAAGCTGTTGCAATGATATTTCCATGCTGAACTGAGTTGTTCTGGGTCAAATATGAAGGCAAACCCACTTTCCTTTCAGTATTTTGCTGCAATTGGCAGAAACAAGCATATTTGCTCATTCGGCCTGAAAATGCTTTTAAGCGCATAAAACTTACACTCTTGATTTCTGGCTAAATAAAAGCTGTTGCAATGATATTTCCATGCTGAACTGAGTTGTTCTGGGTCAAATATGAAGGCAAACCCACTTTCCTTTCAGTATTTTGCTGCAATTGGCAGAAAAAGCAGCTCATTCGGCCGAAAATGCTTTTAAGCGCATAAAACTTACACTCTTGATTTCTGGCTAAATAAAAGCTGTTGCAATGATATTTCCATGCTGAACTGAGTTGTTCTGGGTCAAATATGAAGGCAAACCCACTTTCCTTTCAGTATTTTGCTGCAATTGGCAGAAACAAGCATATTTGCTCATTCGGCCTGAAAATGCTTTTAAGCGCATAAAACTTACACTCTTGATTTCTGGCTAAATAAAAGCTGTTGCAATGATATTTCCATGCTGAACTGAGTTGTTCTGGGTCAAATATGAAGGCAAACCCACTTTCCTTTCAGTATTTTGCTGCAATTGGCAGAAATCATATTTGCTCATTCGGCCTGAAAATGCTTTTAAGCGCATAAAACTTACACTCTTGATTTCTGGCTAAATAAAAGCTGTTGCAATGATATTTCCATGCTGAACTGAGTTGTTCTGGGTCAAATATGAAGGCAAACCCACTTTCCTTTCAGTATTTTGCTGCAATTGGCAGAAACAAGCATATTTGCTCATTCGGCCTGAAAATGCTTTTAAGCGCATAAAACTTACACTCTTGATTTCTGGCTAAATAAAAGCTGTTGCAATGATATTTCCATGCTGAACTGAGTTGTTCTGGGTCAAATATGAAGGCAAACCCACTTTCCTTTCAGTATTTTGCTGCAATTGGCAGAAACAAGCATATTTGCTCATTCGGCCTGAAAATGCTTTTAAGCGCATAAAACTTACACTCTTGATTTCTGGCTAAATAAAAGCTGTTGCAATGATATTTCCATGCTGAACTGAGTTGTTCTGGGTCAAATATGAAGGCAAACCCACTTTCCTTTCAGTATTTTGCTGCAATTGGCAGAAACAAGCATATTTGCTCATTCGGCCTGAAAATGCTTTTAAGCGCATAAAACTTACACTCTTGATTTCTGGCTAAATAAAAGCTGTTGCAATGATATTTCCATGCTGAACTGAGTTGTTCTGGGTCAAATATGAAGGCAAACCCACTTTCCTTTCAGTATTTTGCTGCAATTGGCAGAAATCAGCTCATTCGGCCTGAAAATGCTTTTAAGCGCATAAAAACTTACACTCTTGATTTCTGGCTAAATAAAAGCTGTTGCAATGATATTTCCATGCTGAACTGAGTTGTTCTGGGTCAAATATGAAGGCAAACCCACTTTCCTTTCAGTATTTTGGCCTGAAAATGCTTTTAAGCGCATAAAACTTACACTCTTGATTTCTGGCTAAATAAAAGCTGTTGCAATGATATTTCCATGCTGAACTGAGTTGTTCTGGGTCAAATATGAAGGCAAACCCACTTTCCTTTCAGTATTTTGCTGCAATTGGCAGAAACAAGCATATTTGCTCATTCGGCCTGAAAATGCTTTTAAGCGCATAAAACTTACACTCTTGATTTCTGGCTAAATAAAAGCTGTTGCAATGATATTTCCATGCTGAACTGAGTTGTTCTGGGTCAAATATGAAGGCAAACCCACTTTCCTTTCAGTATTTTGCTGCAATTGGCAGAAACAAGCATATTTGCTCATTCGGCCTGAAAATGCTTTTAAGCGCATAAAAACTTACACTCTTGATTTCTGGCTAAATAAAAGCTGTTGCAATGATATTTCCATGCTGAACTGAGTTGTTCTGGGTCAAATATGAAGGCAAACCCACTTTCCTTTCAGTATTTTGCTGCAATTGGCAGAAACAAGCATATTTGCTCATTCGGCCTGAAAATGCTTTTAAGCGCATAAAACTTACACTCTTGATTTCTGGCTAAATAAAAGCTGTTGCAATGATATTTCCATGCTGAACTGAGTTGTTCTGGGTCAAATATGAAGGCAAACCCACTTTCCTTTCAGTATTTTGCTGCAATTGGCAGAAACAAGCATATTTGCTCATTCGGCCTGAAAATGCTTTTAAGCGCATAAAAACTTACACTCTTGATTTCTGGCTAAATAAAAGCTGTTGCAATGATATTTCCATGCTGAACTGAGTTGTTCTGGGTCAAATATGAAGGCAAACCCACTTTCCTTTCAGTATTTTGCTGCAATTGGCAGAAACAAGCATATTTGCTCATTCGGCCTGAAAATGCTTTTAAGCGCATAAAACTTACACTCTTGATTTCTGGCTAAATAAAAGCTGTTGCAATGATATTTCCATGCTGAACTGAGTTGTTCTGGGTCAAATATGAAGGCAAACCCACTTTCCTTTCAGTATTTTGCTGCAATTGGCAGAAACAAGCATATTTGCTCATTCGGCCTGAAAATGCTTTTAAGCGCATAAAACTTACACTCTTGATTTCTGGCTAAATAAAAGCTGTTGCAATGATATTTCCATGCTGAACTGAGTTGTTCTGGGTCAAATATGAAGGCAAACCCACTTTCCTTTCAGTATTTTGCTGCAATTGGCAGAAACAAGCATATTTGCTCATTCGGCCTGAAAATGCTTTTAAGCGCATAAAAACTTACACTCTTGATTTCTGGCTAAATAAAAGCTGTTGCAATGATATTTCCATGCTGAACTGAGTTGTTCTGGGTCAAATATGAAGGCAAACCCACTTTCCTTTCAGTATTTTGCTGCAATTGGCAGAAACAAGCATATTTGCTCATTCGGCCTGAAAATGCTTTTAAGCGCATAAAAACTTACACTCTTGATTTCTGGCTAAATAAAAGCTGTTGCAATGATATTTCCATGCTGAACTGAGTTGTTCTGGGTCAAATATGAAGGCAAACCCACTTTCCTTTCAGTATTTTGCTGCAATTGGCAGAAACAAGCATATTTGCTCATTCGGCCTGAAAATGCTTTTAAGCGCATAAAACTTACACTCTTGATTTCTGGCTAAATAAAAGCTGTTGCAATGATATTTCCATGCTGAACTGAGTTGTTCTGGGTCAAATATGAAGGCAAACCCACTTTCCTTTCAGTATTTTGCTGCAATTGGCAGAAACAAGCATATTTGCTCATTCGGCCTGAAAATGCTTTTAAGCGCATAAAACTTACACTCTTGATTTCTGGCTAAATAAAAGCTGTTGCAATGATATTTCCATGCTGAACTGAGTTGTTCTGGGTCAAATATGAAGGCAAACCCACTTTCCTTTCAGTATTTTGCTGCAATTGGCAGAAATCAGCTCATTCGGCCTGAAAATGCTTTTAAGCGCATAAAACTTACACTCTTGATTTCTGGCTAAATAAAAGCTGTTGCAATGATATTTCCATGCTGAACTGAGTTGTTCTGGGTCAAATATGAAGGCAAACCCACTTTCCTTTCAGTATTTTGCTGCAATTGGCAGAAACAAGCATATTTGCTCATTCGGCCTGAAAATGCTTTTAAGCGCATAAAAACTTACACTCTTGATTTCTGGCTAAATAAAAGCTGTTGCAATGATATTTCCATGCTGAACTGAGTTGTTCTGGGTCAAATATGAAGGCAAACCCACTTTCCTTTCAGTATTTTGCTGCAATTGGCAGAAATCAGCTCTTTAACCTGAAAATGCTTTTAGCGCATAAAAACTTACACTCTTGATTTCTGGCTAAATAAAGCTGTTGCAATGATATTTCCATGCTGAACTGAGTTGTTCTGGGTCAAATATGAAGGCAAACCCACTTTCCTTTCAGTATTTTGCTGCAATTGGCAGAAACAAGCATATTTGCTCATTCGGCCTGAAAATGCTTTTAAGCGCATAAAACTTACACTCTTGATTTCTGGCTAAATAAAGCTGTTGCAATGATATTTCCATGCTGAACTGAGTTGTTCTGGGTCAAATATGAAGAAAACCCACTTTCCTTTCAGTATTTTGCAGCAATTGGCAGAAACAAGCATATTTGCTCATTCGGCCTGAAAATACTTTTAAGCGCATACAAACTTACACTCTTGATTTCTGGCTAAATAAAAGCTGTTGCAATGATATTTCCATGCTGAACTGAGTTGTTCTGGGTCAAATATGAAAACAAACAGACTTTCCTTTCAGTATTTTCCTGCAATTGGCAGAAATCAGGTCTGCATTCGGCTTTTAAATGCTTTTACTTGCATAAAAACTTACACTCTTGATTTCTGGCTAAATAAAAGCTGTTGCAATGATATTTCCATGCTGAACTGAGTTGTTCTGGGTCTAATATGAAAGCAAACCACTTTCCTTTCAGTATTTTGCTGCAATTGGCAGAAACAAGCATATTTGCTCATTTGGCCTGAAAATGCATTTATTCATAGAAAAACTTACACTCTTGATTTCTGGCTAAATAAAAGCTGTTGCAATGATATTTCCATGCTGAACTGAGTTGTTCTGTGTCAGATATGAAGGCAAACCCACTTTCCCTTCAGTATTTTGCTGCAATTTGCATAAACAAGCATATTTGCTCATTCGGCCTCAAAATGCTTTTAGTGCTTTTAAAAACTTACACTCTTGATTTCTGGCTAAATAAAAGCTGTTGCAATGATATTTCCATGCTCAACTGAGTTGTTCTGGGTCAAATATGAAGCCAAACCCACTTTCCTTTCAGTATTTTGCTGCAATTGGCAGAAAAAAGCATATTTGCTCATTTGGCCTGAAAAATGCTTTTAAGCGCATACAAACTTACACTCTTGATTTCTGGCTAAATAAAGCTGTTGCAATGATATTTCCATGCTGAATTGAGTTGTTCTGGGTCAACTATGAAGGCAAACCCACTTTCCTTTCAGTATTTTGCTGCATTTGTTAGAAACAAGCATATTTGCTCATTTGGCCTGAAAATGCTTTTAAGCGCATAAAACTTACACTCTTGATTTCTGGCTAAATAAAAGCTGTTGCAATGATATTTCCATGCTGAACTGAGTTGTTCTGGGTCAAATATGAAGGCAAACCCACTTTCCCTTCAGTATTTTGCTGCATTATGAAACAAACAAACCAGCTATTTTGGCATAAAAATGCTTTTAAGCGCATAAAACTTACACTCTTGATTTCTGGCTAAATAAAAGCTGTTGCAATGATATTTCCATGCTGAACTGAGTTGTTCTGGGTCAAATATGAAGGCAAACCCACTTTCCTTTCAGTATTTTGCTGCAATTGGCAGAAACAAGCATATTTGCTCATTCGGCCAGAAAATGCTTTTAAGCGCATAAAAACTTACACTCTTGATTTCTGGCTAAATAAAAGCTGTTGCAATGATATTTCCATGCTGAACTGAGTTGTTCTGGGTCAAATATGAAGGCAAACCCACTTTCCTTTCAGTATTTTGCTGCAATTGGCAGAAACAAGCATACCAGCTCATTTGGCCTGAAAATGCTTTTAGCGCATAAAACTTACACTCTTGATTTCTGGCTAAATAAAAGCTGTTGCAATGATATTTCCATGCTGAACTGAGTTGTTCTGGGTCAAATATGAAGGCAAACCCACTTTCCTTTCAGTATTTTGCTGCAATTAGCAGAAACAAGCATATTTGCTCATTCGGCCTGAAAATGCTTTTAAGCGCATAAAACTTACACTCTTGATTTCTGGCTAAATAAAAGCTGTTGCAATGATATTTCCATGCTGAACTGAGTTGTTCTGGGTCAAATATGAAGGCAAACCCACTTTCCTTCAGTATTTTGCTGCAATTGGCAGAAATCAGCTCATTTGGCCTGAAAATGCTTTTAAGCACATAAAGCTTACACTCTTGATTTCTGGCTAAAATAAAGCTGTTGCAATGATATTTCCATGCTGAACTGAGTTGTTCTGGGTCAAATATGAGGCAAACCCACTTTCCTTTCAGTATTTTGCTGCAATTGGCGAGAAACAAGCAGCTCATTCGGCCTGAAAATGCTTTTAAGCGCATAAAAACTTACACTCTTGATTTCTGGCTAAATAAAAGCTGTTGCAATGATATTTCCATGCTGAACTGAGTTGTTCTGGGTCAAATATGAAGGCAAACCCACTTTCCTTTCAGTATTTTGCTGCAATTGGCAGAAATCAGCTCATTCGGCCTGAAAATGCTTTTAAGCGCATAAAAACTTACACTCTTGATTTCTGGCTAAATAAAAGCTGTTGCAATGATATTTCCATGCTGAACTGAGTTGTTCTGGGTCAAATATGAAGGCAAACCACTTTCCTTTCAGTATTTTGCTGCAATTGGCAGAAACAAGCAAATTTGCTCATTCGGCCTGAAAATGCTTTTAGCGCGCATAAAACTTACACTCTTGATTTCTGGCTAAATAAGCTGTTGCAATGATATTTCCATGCTGAACTGAGTTGTTCTGGGTCAAATATGAAGGCAAACCCACTTTCCTTTCAGTATTTTGCTGCAATTGGCAGAAACAAGCATATTTGCTCATTCGGCCTGAAAATGCTTTTAAACGCATAAAAACTTACACTCTTGATTTCTGGCTAAATAAAAGCTGTTGCAATGATATTTCCATGCTGAACTGAGTTGTTCTGGGTCAAATATGAAGGCAAACCCACTTTCCTTTCAGTATTTTGCTGCAATTGGCAGAAACAAGCATATTTGCTATTTGGCATGAAAATGCTTTTAAGCGCATAAAAACTTACACTCTTGATTTCTGGCTAAATAAAAGCTGTTGCAATGATATTTCCATGCTGAACTGAGTTGTTCTGGGTCAAATATGAAGGCAAACCCACTTTCCTTTCAGTATTTTGCTGCAATTGGCAGAAATCAGCTCATTCGGCCTGAAAATGCTTTTAAGCGCATAAACTTACACTCTTGATTTCTGGCTAAATAAAAGCTGTTGCAATGATATTTCCATGCTGAACTGAGTTGTTCTGGGTCAAATATGAAGGCAAACCCACTTTCCTTTCAGTATTTTGCTGCAATTGGCAGAAACAAGCATATTTGCTCATTCGGCCTGAAAATGCTTTTAAGCGCATAAAAACTTACACTCTTGATTTCTGGCTAAATAAAAGCTGTTGCAATGATATTTCCATGCTGAACTGAGTTGTTCTGGGTCAAATATGAAGGCAAACCCACTTTCCTTTCAGTATTTTGCTGCAATTGGCAGAAATCAGCTCATTCGGCCTGAAAATGCATTTAAGCGCATAAAAACTTACACTCTTGATTTCTGGCTAAATAAAAGCTGTTGCAATGATATTTCCATGCTGAACTGAGTTGTTCTGGGTCAAATATGAAGGCAAACCCACTTTCCTTTCAGTATTTTGCTGCAATTGGCAGAAATCAGCATATTTGCTCATTCGGCCTGAAAATGCTTTTAAGCATATACAAACTTACACTCTTGATTTCTGGCTAAATAAAAGCTGTTGCAATGATATTTCCATGCTGAACTGAGTTGTTCTGGGTCAAATATGAAGGCAAACCACTTTCCTTTCAGTATTTTGCTGCAATTGGCAGAAATCAGCTCATTTGGCCTGAAAATGCTTTTAAGCGCATATAAACTTACACTCTTGATTTCTGGCTAAATAAAAGCTGTTGCAATGATATTTCCATGCTGAACTGAGTTGTTCTGGGTCAAATATGAAGGCAAACCCACTTTCCTTTCAGTATTTTGCTGCAATTGGGAAACAAGCATATTTGCTCATTCGGCCTGAAAATGCTTTTAAGCGCATAAAACTTACACTCTTGATTTCTGGCTAAATAAAAGCTGTTGCAATGATATTTCCATGCTGAACTGAGTTGTTCTGGGTCAAATATGAAGGCAAACCCACTTTCCTTTCAGTATTTTGCTGCAATTGGCAGAAATCAAGCATATTTATTCGGCCTGAAAATGCTTTTAAGCTTTTAAGCGCATAAAACTTACACTCTTGATTTCTGGCTAAATAAAAGCTGTTGCAATGATATTTCCATGCTGAACTGAGTTGTTCTGGGTCAAATATGAAGGCAAACCCACTTTCCTTTCAGTATTTTGCTGCAATTGGCAGAAATCAGCTCATTTGGCCTGAAAATGCTTTTAAGCGCATAAAACTTACACTCTTGATTTCTGGCTAAATAAAAGCTGTTGCAATGATATTTCCATGCTGAACTGAGTTGTTCTGGGTCAAATATGAAGGCAAACCCACTTTCCCATAAAACACACATAAAAACTTACACTCTTGATTTCTGGCTAAATAAAAGCTGTTGCAATGATATTTCCATGCTGAACTGAGTTGTTCTGGGTCAACTATGAAGGCAAACCCACTTTCCTTTCAGTATTTTGCTGCAATTGGCAGAAATCAGCTCATTTGGCCTGAAAATGCTTTTAAGCGCATAAAACTTACACTCTTGATTTCTGGCTAAATAAAAGCTGTTGCAATGATATTTCCATGCTGAACTGAGTTGTTCTGGGTCAAATATGAAGGCAAACCCACTTTCCTTTCAGTATTTTGCTGCAATTGGCAGAAATCAGCTCATTTGGCCTGAAAATGCTTTTAAGCGCATAAAAACTTACACTCTTGATTTCTGGCTAAATAAAAGCTGTTGCAATGATATTTCCATGCTGAACTGAGTTGTTCTGGGTCAAATATGAAGGCAAACCCACTTTCCTTTCAGTATTTTGCTGCAATTGGCAGAAATCAGCTCATTTGGCCTGAAAATGCTTTTAAGCGCATAAAAACTTACACTCTTGATTTCTGGCTAAATAAAAGCTGTTGCAATGATATTTCCATGCTGAACTGAGTTGTTCTGGGTCAAATATGAAGGCAAACCCACTTTCCTTTCAGTATTTTGCTGCAATTGGCAGAAACAAGCATATTTGCTCATTCGGCCTGAAAATGCTTTTAAGCGCATAAAATTGTACAATCTTTGATTTCTGGCTAAATAAAAGCTGTTGCAATGATATTTCCATGCTGAACTGAGTTGTTCTGGGTCAAATATGAAGGCAAACCCACTTTCCTTTCAGTATTTTGCTGCAATTGGCAGAAATCAGCTCATTTGGCCTGAAAATGCTTTTAAGCGCATAAAACTTACACTCTTGATTTCTGGCTAAATAAAAGCTGTTGCAATGATATTTCCATGCTGAACTGAGTTGTTCTGGGTCAAATATGAAGGCAAACCCACTTTCCTTTCAGTATTTTGCTGCAATTGGCAGAAATCATATTTGCTCATTTGGCCTGAAAATGCTTTTAAGCGCATAAAACTTACACTCTTGATTTCTGGCTAAATAAAAGCTGTTGCAATGATATTTCCATGCTGAACTGAGTTGTTCTGGGTCAAATATGAAGGCAAACCCACTTTCCTTTCAGTATTTTGCTGCAATTGGCAGAAATCAGCTCATTTGGCCTGAAAATGCTTTTAAGCGCATAAAACTTACACTCTTGATTTCTGGCTAAATAAAAGCTGTTGCAATGATATTTCCATGCTGAACTGAGTTGTTCTGGGTCAAATATGAAGGCAAACCCACTTTCCTTTCAGTATTTTGCTGCAATTGGCAGAAATCAGCTCATTTGGCCTGAAAATGCTTTTAAGCGCATAAAACTTACACTCTTTATTTCTGGCTAAATAAAAGCTGTTGCAATGATATTTCCATGCTGAACTGAGTTGTTCTGGGTCAAATATGAAGGCAAACCCACTTTCCTTTCAGTATTTTGCTGCAATTGGCAGAAATCAGCTCATTTGGCCTGAAAATGCTTTTAAGCGCATAAAAACTTACACTCTTGATTTCTGGCTAAATAAAAGCTGTTGCAATGATATTTCCATGCTGAACTGAGTTGTTCTGGGTCAAATATGAAGGCAAACCCACTTTCCTTTCAGTATTTTGCTGCAATTGGCAGAAATCAGCTCATTTGGCCTGAAAATGCTTTTAAGGTTATACAAACTTACACTCTTGATTTCTGGCTAAATAAAAGCTGTTGCAATGATATTTCCATGCTGAACTGAGTTGTTCTGGGTCAAATATGAAGGCAAACCCACTTTCCCTTCAGTATTTTGCTGCAATTGGCAGAAATCAGCTCATTCGGCCTGAAAATGCTTTTAAGTTCATAAAAACTTACACTCTTGATTTCTGGCTAAATAAAAGCTGTTGCAATGATATTTCCATGCTGAACTGAGTTGTTCTGGGTCAAATATGAAGGCAAACCCACTTTCCTTTCAGTATTTTGCTGCAATTGGCAGAAACAAGCATATTTGCTCATTCGGCCTGAAAATGCTTTTAAGCGCATAAAAACTTACACTCTTGATTTCTGGCTAAATAAAAGCTGTTGCAATGATATTTCCATGCTGAACTGAGTTGTTCTGGGTCAAATATGAAGGCAAACCCACTTTCCTTTCAGTATTTTGCTGCAATTGGCAGAAATCAGCTCATTCGGCCTGAAAATGCTTTTAAGCGCATAAAAACTTACACTCTTGATTTCTGGCTAAATAAAAGCTGTTGCAATGATATTTCCATGCTGAACTGAGTTGTTCTGGGTCAAATATGAAGGCAAACCCACTTTCCTTTCAGTATTTTGCTGCAATTGGCAGAAACAAGCAAACCAGCTCATTTGGCATAAAAAAACTTTTATTCGCAGAAAAACTTACACTCTTGATTTCTGGCTAAATAAAAGCTGTTGCAATGATATTTCCATGCTGAACTGAGTTGTTCTGGGTCAAATATGAAGGCAAACCCACTTTCCTTTCAGTATTTTGCTGCAATTGGCAGAAATCAGCTCATTTGGCCTGAAAATGCTTTTAAGCGCATAAAAACTTACACTCTTGATTTCTGGCTAAATAAAAGCTGTTGCAATGATATTTCCATGCTGAACTGAGTTGTTCTGGGTCAACTATGAAGGCAAACCCACTTTCCTTTCAGTATTTTGCTGCAATTGGCAGAAATCAGCTCATTCGGCCTGAAAATGCTTTTAAGCGCATAAAAACTTACACTCTTGATTTCTGGCTAAATAAAAGCTGTTGCAATGATATTTCCATGCTGAACTGAGTTGTTCTGGGTCAAATATGAAGGCAAACCCACTTTCCTTCAGTATTTTGCTGCAATTGGCAGAAATATCAGCTCATTTGGCCTGAAAATGCTTTTAAGCGCATACAAACTTACACTCTTGATTTCTGGCTAAATAAAAGCTGTTGCAATGATATTTCCATGCTGAACTGAGTTGTTCTGGGTCAAATATGAAGGCAAACCCACTTTCCCTTCAGTATTTTGCTGCAATTGGCAGAAATCAGCTCATTTGGCCTGAAAATGCTTTTAAGTTCATAAAAACTTACACTCTTGATTTCTGGCTAAATAAAAGCTGTTGCAATGATATTTCCATGCTGAACTGAGTTGTTCTGGGTCAAATATGAAGGCAAACCCACTTTCCTTTCAGTATTTTGCTGCAATTGGCAGAAACAAGCATATTTGCTCATTCGACCTGAAAATGCTTTTAAGCGCATAAAACTTACACTCTTGATTTCTGGCTAAATAAAAGCTGTTGCAATGATATTTCCATGCTGAACTGAGTTGTTCTGGGTCAAATATGAAGGCAAACCCACTTTCCTTTCAGTATTTTGCTGCAATTGGCAGAAATCAGCTCATTTGGCCTGAAAATGTTTTTAAGCGCATAAAAACTTACACTCTTGATTTCTGGCTAAATAAAGCTGTTGCAATGATATTTCCATGCTGAACTGAGTTGTTCTGGGTCAAATATGAAGGCAAACCCACTTTCCTTTCAGTATTTTGCTGCAATTGGCAGAAACAAGCATATTTGCTCATTTGGCCTGAAAATGCTTTTAAGCGCATAAAACTTACACTCTTGATTTCTGGCTAAATAAAAGCTGTTGCAATGATATTTCCATGCTGAACTGAGTTGTTCTGGGTCAAATATGAAGGCAAACCCACTTTCCTTTCAGTATTTTGCTGCAATTGGCAGAAATCAGCTCTATGGCTTGAAAATGCTTTTAAGCGCATAAAAACTTACACTCTTGATTTCTGGCTAAATAAAAGCTGTTGCAATGATATTTCCATGCTGAACTGAGTTGTTCTGGGTCAAATATGAAGGCAAACCCACTTTCCTTTCAGTATTTTGCTGCAATTGGCAGAAATCAGCTCATTCGGCCTGAAAATGCTTTTAAGCGCATAAAAACTTACACTCTTGATTTCTGGCTAAATAAAAGCTGTTGCAATGATATTTCCATGCTGAACTGAGTTGTTCTGGGTCAAATATGAAGGCAAACCCACTTTCCTTTCAGTATTTTGCTGCAATTGGGAGAAATCAGCTCATTTGGCCTGAAAATGCATTTATTCGCAGAAGAACTTACACTCTTGATTTCTGGCTAAATAAAAGCTGTTGCAATGATATTTCCATGCTGAACTGAGTTGTTCTGGGTCAAATATGAAGGCAAACCCACTTTCCTTTCAGTATTTTGCTGCAATTGGCAGAAATCAGCTCATTTGGCCTGAAAATGCTTTTAAGCGCATAAAACTTACACTCTTGATTTCTGGCTAAATAAAAGCTGTTGCAATGATATTTCCATGCTGAACTGAGTTGTTCTGGGTCAAATATGAAGGCAAACCCACTTTCCTTTCAGTATTTTGCTGCAATTGGCAGAAATCAGCTCATTTGGCCTGAAAATGCTTTTATTCGCAGAAAAACTTACACTCTTGATTTCTGGCTAAATAAAAGCTGTTGCAATGATATTTCCATGCTGAACTGAGTTGTTCTGTGTCAAATATGAAGGCAAACCCACTTTCCTTTCAGTATTTTGCTGCAATTGGCAGAAATCAGGACCTGAAAATGCTTTTATTCGGCTCTTGATTTCTGGCTACATAAAAGCTGTTGTAAATATATTTCCATGCTGAACTGAATTTGTCTGGGTCAGAAATCAGCTCATTCGGCCTGAAAATGCTTTAAAGCGCATAAAAACTTACACTCTTGATTTCTGGCTAAATAAAAGCTGTTGCAATGATATTTCCATGCTGAACTGAGTTGTTCTGGGTCAAATATGAAGGCAAACCCACTTTCCTTTCAGTATTTTGCTGCAATTGGGAGAAATCAGCTCATTCGGCCTGAAAATGCTTTTAAGCGCATAAAAACTTACACTCTTGATTTCTGGCTAAATAAAAGCTGTTGCAATGATATTTCCATGCTGAACTGAGTTGTTCTGGGTCAAATATAAAGGCAAAATCACTTTCCCTTCAGTATTTTGCTGCAATTGGCACAAATCAGCATATCAGCTCATTTGACCTGAAAATGCTTTTAAGCGCATAAAAACTTACACTCTTGATTTCTGGCTAAATAAAAGCTGTTGCAATGATATTTCCATGCTGAACTGAGTTGTTCTGGGTCAAATATGAAGGCAAACCCACTTTCCTTTCAGTATTTTGCTGCAATTGGGAAACAATCATTTGCTCATTCAGCCTGAAAATGCTTTTAAGCGCATAAAAACTTACACTCTTGATTTCTGGCTAAATAAAAGCTGTTGTAATGATATTTCCATGCTGAACTGAGTTGTTCTGGGTCAAATATGAAGGCAAACCCACTTTCCCTTCAGTATTTTCCTGCAATTGGCAGAAATCAGCTCATTTGGCCTGAAAATGCTTTTAAGCGCATAAAAACTTACACTCTTGATTTCTGGCTAAATAAAAGCTGTTGCAATGATATTTCCATGCTGAACTGAGTTGTTCTGGGTCAAATATGAAGGCAAACCCACTTTCCTTTCAGTATTTTGCTGCAATTGGCACAAATCAGCATATCAGCTCATTTGACCTGAAAATGCTTTTAAGCGCATAGAAACTTACACTCTTGATTTCTGGCTAAATAAAAGCTGTTGCAATGATATTTCCATGCTGAACTGAGTTGTTCTGGGTCAAATATGAAGGCAAACCCACTTTCCTTTCAGTATTTTGCTGCAATTGGCAGAAATCAGCTCATTCGGCCTGAAAATGCTTTTAAGCTTATAAAAACTTACACTCTTGATTTCTGGCTAAATAAAAGCTGTTGCAATGATATTTCCATGCTGAACTGAGTTGTTCTGGGTCAAATATGAAGGCAAACCCACTTTCCTTTCAGTATTTTGCTGCAATTGGCAGATATCAGCTCATTTGGCCTGAAAATGCTTTTAAGCGCATAAAAACTTACACTCTTGATTTCTGGCTAAATAAAAGCTGTTGCAATGATATTTCCATGCTGAACTGAGTTGTTCTGGGTCAAATATGAAGGCAAACCCACTTTCCTTTCAGTATTTTGCTGCAATTGGGAGGAATCAGCTCATTTGGCCTGAAAATGCATTTATTCGCAGAAAAACTTACACTCTTGATTTCTGGCTAAATAAAAGCTGTTGCAATGATATTTCCATGCTGAACTGAGTTGTTCTGGGTCAAATATGAAGGCAAACCCACTTTCCCTTCAGTATTTTGCTGCAATTGGCACAAATCAGCATATCAGCTCATTCGACCTGAAAATGCTTTTATTCGCATAAAAACTTACACTCTTGATTTCTGGCTAAATAAAAGCTGTTGCAATGATATTTCCATGCTGAACTGAGTTGTTCTGGGTCAAATATGAAGGCAAACCCACTTGTCCTTCAGTATTTAGCTGCAATTGGCAGAAATCAGCTCATTTGGCCTGAAAATGCATTTATTCGCAGAAAAACTTACACTCTTGATTTCTGTCTAAATAAAAGCTGTTGCAATGATATTTCCATGCTGAACTGAGTTTTTCTGTGTCAAATATGAAGGCAAACCCACTTTCACTTCAATATTTTGCAGCAATTGGCAGAAATCAGCTCATTCGGCCTGAAAATACTTTTAAGGTTATACAAACTTACACTCTTGATTTCTGGCTAAATAAAAGCTGTTGCAATGATATTTCCATGCTGAACTGAGTTGTTCTGTGTCAAATATGAAGGCAAACCCACTTTCCTTTCAGTATTTTGCTGCAATTGGCAGAAATCAGCTCATTCGGCCTGAAAATGCTTTTAAGCGCATAAAACTTACACTCTTGATTTCTGGCTAAATAAAAGCTGTTGCAATGATATTTCCATGCTGAACTGAGTTGTTCTGGGTCAAATATGAAGGCAAACCCACTTTCCTTTCAGTATTTTGCTGCAATTGGCAGAAATCAGCTCATTTGGCCTGAAAATGCTTTTATTCGCATAAAAACTTACACTCTTGATTTCTGGCTAAATAAAAGCTGTTGCAATGATATTTCCATGCTGAACTGAGTTGTTCTGGGTCAAATATGAAGGCAAACCCACTTTCCTTTCAGTATTTTGCTGCAATTGGCAGAAATCAGCATATCAGCTCATTTGACCTGAAAATGCTTTTAAGCGCATAAAAACTTACACTCTTGATTTCTGGCTAAATAAAAGCTGTTGCAATGATATTTCCATGCTGAACTGAGTTGTTCTGGGTCAAATATGAAGGCAAACCCACTTTCCTTTCAGTATTTTGCTGCAATTGGCAGAAATCAGCTCATTCGGCCTGAAAATGCTTTTAAGCGCATAAAACTTACACTCTTGATTTCTGGCTAAATAAAAGCTGTTGCAATGATATTTCCATGCTGAACTGAGTTGTTCTGGGTCAAATATGAAGGCAAACCCACTTTCCTTTCAGTATTTTGCTGCAATTGGCAGAAATCAGCTCATTTGGCCTGAAAATGCTTTTAAGCGCATAAAAACTTACACTCTTGATTTCTGGCTAAATAAAAGCTGTTGCAATGATATTTCCATGCTGAACTGAGTTGTTCTGGGTCAAATATGAAGGCAAACCCACTTTCCTTTCAGTATTTTGCTGCAATTGGCAGAAATCAGCTCATTTGGCCTGAAAATGCATTTATTCGCAGAAAAACTTACACTCTTGATTTCTGGCTAAATAAAAGCTGTTGCAATGATATTTCCATGCTGAACTGAGTTGTTCTGGGTCAAATATGAAGGCAAACCCACTTTCCCTTCAGTATTTTGCTGCAATTGGCAGAAATCAGCATATCAGCTCATTTGACCTGAAAATGCTTTTAAGCGCATAACAACTTACACTCTTGATTTCTGGCTAAATAAAAGCTGTTGCAATGATATTTCCATGCTGAACTGAGTTGTTCTGGGTCAAATATGAAGGCAAACCCACTTTCCTTTCAGTATTTTGCTGCAATTGGCAGAAATCAGCTCATTCGGCCTGAAAATGCTTTTATTCGCATAAAACTTACACTCTTGATTTCTGGCTAAATAAAAGCTGTTGCAATGATATTTCCATGCTGAACTGAGTTGTTCTGGGTCAAATATGAAGGCAAACCCACTTTCCCTTCAGTATTTTCCTGCAATTGGCAGAAATCAGCTCATTCGGCCTGAAAATGCTTTTAAGCGCATAAAAACTTACACTCTTGATTTCTGGCTAAATAAAAGCTGTTGCAATGATATTTCCATGCTGAACTGAGTTGTTCTGGGTCAAATATGAAGGCAAACCCACTTTCCTTTCAGTATTTTGCTGCAATTGGCAGAAACAAGCATATTTGCTCATTCGGCCTGAAAATGCTTTTAAGCGCATAAAAACTTACACTCTTGATTTCTGGCTAAATAAAAGCTGTTGCAATGATATTTCCATGCTGAACTGAGTTGTTCTGGGTCAAATATGAAGGCAAACCCACTTTCCTTCAGTATTTTCCTGCAATTGGCAGAAATCAGCTCATTTGGCCTGAAAATGCTTTTAAGCGCATAAAAACTTACACTCTTGATTTCTGGCTAAATAAAAGCTGTTGCAATGATATTTCCATGCTGAACTGAGTTGTTCTGGGTCAAATATGAAGGCAAACCCACTTTCCTTTCAGTATTTTGCTGCAATTGGGAGAAATCAGCTCATTTGGCCTGAAAATGCATTTATTCGCAGAAAAACTTACACTCTTGATTTCTGGCTAAATAAAAGCTGTTGCAATGATATTTCCATGCTGAACTGAGTTGTTCTGGGTCAAATATGAAGGCAAACCCACTTTCCCTTCAGTATTTTGCTGCAATTGGCAGAAATCAGCATATCAGCTCATTCGACCTGAAAATGCTTTTAAGCGCATAAAAACTTACAATCTTGATTTCTGGCTAAATAAAAGCTGTTGCAATGATATTTCCATGCTGAACTGAGTTGTTCTGGGTCAAATATGAAGGCAAACCCACTTTCCTTTCAGTATTTTGCTGCAATTGGCAGAAACAAGCATATTTGCTTATTCGGCCTGAAAATGCTTTTAAGCGCATAAAAACTTACACTCTTGATTTCTGGCTAAATAAAAGCTGTTGCAATGATATTTCCATGCTGAACTGAGTTGTTCTGGGTCAACTATGAAGGCAAACCCACTTTCCTTTCAGTATATTGCTGCAATTGGCAGAAATCAGCTCATTTGGCCTGAAAATGCTTTTATTCGCAGACAAACCTACACTTTTGATTTCTAGCTACATAAAAGCTGTTGCAATGATATTTCCATGCTGAACTGAGTTGTTCTGGGTCAAATATGAAGGCAAACCCACTTTCCTTTCAGTATTTTGCTGCAATTGGCAGAAATCAGCTCATTTGGCCTGAAAATGCTTTTAAGCGCATAAAAACTTACACTCTTGATTTCTGGCTAAATAAAAGCTGTTGCAATGATATTTCCATGCTGAACTGAGTTGTTCTGGGTCAAATATGAAGGCAAACCCACTTTCCTTTCAGTATTTTGCTGCAATTGGCAGAAACAAGCATATTTGCTCATTCGGCCTGAAAATGCTTTTAAGCGCATAAAAACTTACACTCTTGATTTCTGGCTAAATAAAAGCTGTTGCAATGATATTTCCATGCTGAACTGAGTTGTTCTGGGTCAAATATGAAGGCAAACCCACTTTCCTTTCAGTATTTTGCTGCAATTGTCAGAAATCAGCTCATTTGGCCTGAAAATGCTTTTAAGCGCATAAAACTTACACTCTTGATTTCTGGCTAAATAAAAGCTGTTGCAATGATATTTCCATGCTGAACTGAGTTGTTCTGGGTCAAATATGAAGGCAAACCCACTTTCCTTTCCATATTTTGCTGCAATTGGCAGAAATCAGCTCATTTGGCCTGAAAATGCTTTTAAGCGCATAAAAACTTACACTCTTGATTTCTGGCTAAATAAAAGCTGTTGCAATGATATTTCCATGCTCAACTGAGTTGTTCTGGGTCAAATATGAAGCCAAACCCACTTTCCTTTCAGTATTTTGCTGCAATTGGCAGAAATCAGCTCATTTGACCTGAAAATGCTTTTAAGCGCATAAAAACTTACACTCTTGATTTCTGGCTAAATAAAAGCTGTTGCAATGATATTTCCATGCTGAACTGAGTTGTTCTGGGTCAAATATGAATGCAAACCCACTTTCCTTCAGTATTTTGCTGCAATTGGCAGAAATCAGCTCATTCGGCCTGAAAATACTTTTAAGGTTATACAAACTTACAGTCTTGATTTCTGGCTAAATAAAAGCTGTTGCAATGATATTTCCATGCTGAACTGAGTTGTTCTGGGTCAAATATGAAGGCAAACCCACTTTCCTTTCAGTATTTTCCTGCAATTGGCAGAAATCAGGTCATTCGGCCTGAAAATGCTTTTAAGCGCATAGAAACTTACACTCTTGATTTCTGGCTAAATAAAAGCTGTTGCAATGATATTTCCATGCTGAACTGAGTTGTTCTGGGTCAAATATGAAGGCAAACCCACTTTCCTTTCAGTATTTTGCTGCAATTGGCAGAAACAAGCATATTTGCTCATTCGGCCTGAAAATGCTTTTAAGCGCATAAAAACTTACACTCTTGATTTCTGGCTAAATAAAAGCTGTTGCAATGATATTTCCATGCTGAACTGAGTTGTTCTGGGTCAAATATGAAGGCAAACCCACTTTCCCTTCAGTATTTTGCTGCAATTGGCAGAAATCAGCTCATTTGGCCTGAAAATGCTTTTAAGCGCATAAAACTTACACTCTTGATTTCTGGCTAAATAAAAGCTGTTGCAATGATATTTCCATGCTGAACTGAGTTGTTCTGGGTCAAATATGAAGGCAAACCCACTTTCCTTTCAGTATTTTGCTGCAATTGGGAGAAATCAGCTCATTTGGCCTGAAAATGCATTTATTCGCAGAAAAACTTACACTCTTGATTTCTGGCTAAATAAAAGCTGTTGCAATGATATTTCCATGCTGAACTGAGTTGTTCTGGGTCAAATATGAAGGCAAACCCACTTTCCTTTCAGTATTTTGCTGCAATTGGCACAAATCAGCATATCAGCTCATTCGACCTGAAAATGCTTTTAAGCGCATAGAAACTTACACTCTTGATTTCTGGCTAAATAAAAGCTGTTGCAATGATATTTCCATGCTGAACTGAGTTGTTCTGGGTCAAATATGAAGGCAAACCCACTTTCCTTTCAGTATTTTGCTGCAATTGGCAGAAACAAGCATATTTGCTCATTCGGCCTGAAAATGCTTTTAAGCGCATAAAAACTTACACTCTTGATTTCTGGCTAAATAAAAGCTGTTGCAATGATATTTCCATGCTGAACTGAGTTGTTCTGGGTCAAATATGAAGGCAAACCCACTTTCCTTTCAGTATTTTGCTGCAATTGGCAGAAATCAGCTCATTTGGCCTGAAAATGCTTTTATCGCATAAAAACTTACACTTTTGATTTCTAGCTAAATAAAAGCTGTTGCAATGATATTTCCATGCTGAACTGAGTTGTTCTGGGTCAAATATGAAGGCAAACCCACTTTCCTTTCAGTATTTTGCTGCAATTGGCAGAAATCAGCTCATTTGGCCTGAAAATGCTTTTAAGCGCATAAAAACTCACACTCTTGATTTCTGGCTAAATAAAAGCTGTTGCAATGATATTTCCATGCTGAACTGAGTTGTTCTGGGTCAAATATGAAGGCAAACCCACTTTCCTTTCAGTATTTTGCTGCAATTGGCAGAAACAAGCATATTTGCTCATTCGGCCTGAAAATGCTTTTAAGCGCATAAAAACTTACACTCTTGATTTCTGGCTAAATAAAAGCTGTTGCAATGATATTTCCATGCTGAACTGAGTTGTTCTGGGTCAAATATGAAGGCAAACCCACTTTCCTTTCAGTATTTTGCTGCAATTGTCAGAAATCAGCTCATTTGGCCTGAAAATGCTTTTAAGCGCATAAAAACTTACACTCTTGATTTCTGGCTAAATAAAAGCTGTTGCAATGATATTTCCATGCTGAACTGAGTTGTTCTGGGTCAAATATGAAGCCAAACCCACTTTCCTTTCAGTATTTTGCTGCAATTGGGAGAAATCAGCTCATTTGGCCTGAAAATGCTTTTAAGCGCATAAAAACTTACACTCTTGATTTCTGGCTAAATAAAAGCTGTTGCAATGATATTTCCATGCTGAACTGAGTTGTTCTGGGTCAAACATGAAGGCAAACCCACTTTCCTTTCAGTATTTTGCTGCAATTGGCAGAAATCAGCTCATTTGGCCTGAAAATGCTTTTATTCGCAGAAAAACTTACACTCTTGATTTCTGGCTAAATAAAAGCTGTTGCAATGATATTTCCATGCTGAACTGAGTTGTTCTGGGTCAAACATGAAGGCAAACCCACTTTCCTTTCAGTATTTTGCTGCAATTGGCAGAAACAAGCATATTTGCTCATTTGGCCTGAAAATGCTTATAAGCGGATAGAAACTTACACTCTTGATTTCTGGCGAAATAAAAGCTGTTGCAATGATATTTCCATGCTGAACTGAGTTGTTCTGGGTCAAACATGAAGGCAAACCCACTTTCCTTTCCGTATTTTGCTGCAATTGGCAGAAATCAGCTCATTTGGCCTGAAAATGCTTTTATTCGCAGAAAAACTTACACTCTTGATTTCTGGCTAAATAAAAGCTGTTGCAATGATATTTCCATGCTGAACTGAGTTGTTCTGGGTCAAACATGAAGGCAAACCCACTTTCCTTTCAGTATTTTGCTGCAATTGGCAGAAATCAGCTCATTTGGCCTGAAAATGCTTTTAAGCGCATAAAAACTTACACTCTTGATTTCTGGCTACATAAAAGCTGTTGCAATGATATTTCCATGCTGAACTGAGTTGTTCTGGGTCAAATATGAAGGCAAACCCACTTTCCTTTCAGTATTTTGCTGCAATTGGCAGAAACAAGCATATTTGCTCATTCGGCCTGAAAATGCTTTTAAGCGCATAAAAACTTACACTCTTGATTTCTGGCTAAATAAAAGCTGTTGCAATGATATTTCCATGCTTAACTGAGTTGTTCTGGGTCGACTATGAAGGCAAACCCACTGTCCCTTCAGTATTTTGCTGCAATTGTGATAAATCAGCTCATTTGGCCTGTAAATGCTTTTAAGCGCATAAGAACTTACACTTTTGATTTTTGGCTAAATAAAAGCTGTTGCAATGATATTTCCATGCTGAACTGAGTTGTTCTGGGTCTAATATGAAGGCAAACCCACTTTCCCTTCAGTATTTTGCTGCAATTGGCAGAAACAAGCATATTTGCTCATGTGGCCTGAAAAAACTTTTATTCGCAGAAAACTTACAGTCTTGATTTCTGGCTAAATAAAAGCTGTTGCAATGATATTTCCATGCTGAACTGAGTTGTTCTTGTTCAGAAATCAGCTTATTCGGCCTGAAAATACTTTTAAGCGCATAAAAACTTACACTCTTGATTTCTGGCTAAATAAAAGCTGTTGCAATGATATTTCCATGCTGAACTGAGTTGTTCTGGGTCGACTATGAAGGCAAACCCACTGTCCCTTCAGTATTTTGCTGCAATTGGCAGAAATCAGCTCATTTGGCCTGAAAATGCTTTTAAGCGCATAAGAACTTACACTTTTGATTTCTGGCTAAATAAAAGCTGTTGCAATGATATTTCCATGCTGAACTGAGTTGTTCTGGGTCAAATATGAAGGCAAACCCACTTTCCTTTCAGTATTTTGCTGCAATTGGCAGAAACAAGCATATTTGCTCATGTGGCCTGAAAAAACTTTTATTCGCAGAAAACTTACAGTCTTGATTTCTGGCTACATAAAAGCTGTTGTACATATATTTCCATGCTGAACTGAGTTGGTCTGGGTCAGAAATCAGCTCATTCGGCCTGAAAATGCTTTTATTCGCATAAAACTTATACTCTTGATTTCTGGCTACATAAAAGCTGTTGCAATGATATTTCCATGCTGAACTGAGTTGTTCTGGGTCAAATATGAAGGCAAACCCACTTTCCTTTCAGTATTTTGCTGCAATTGGCAGAAATCAGCTCATTTGGCCTGAAAATGCTTTTATTCGCAGAAAAACTTACACTCTTGATTTTTGGCTAAATAAAAGCTGTTGCAATGATATTTCCATGCTGAACTGAGTTGTTCTGGGTCAAACATGAAGGCAAACCCACTTTCCTTTCCGTATTTTGCTGCAATTGGCAGAAACAAGCATATCAGCTCATTCGGCCTGAATAAGCTTTTAAGCGCATAAAAACTTACAATCTTGATTTCTGGCTTAATAAATGCTGTTGCAATGATTTTTCCCTGCTGAACTAAGTTGTTCTGGGTCAGAAATCAGCTCATTCGGCCTGAAAATGCTTTTAAAGTCATTAAAACTTAAACTCTTTATTGTTGGCTAAATAAAAGCTGTTGCAATGATATTTCCATGCTGAACTTAGTTGTTCTGGGTCAAATATGAAGGCAAACCCACTTTCCCTTCACTATTTTGCTGCAATTGTCAGAAAAAAATCTTTTCTTGAAAATCAGCTCTTTTCACCCTCAATCTAATATTGCACACAACATTGTACAGGAATTTCATTGATGAACTGTACCTAAATAAAACCTTTTGGAATGATATTTACATGCTGTACTGAGTTCATCTGGGCCAAATAAGAAGGCGTACACAAGTTTCATTGAGTTGAGAAACCAGTACATGTTCAAAATCAGCTCTTTTTACTCTGAGAAGGTGTTTCAGCCTTTTCTCCATCGGTGTGGTCAATGGTAAATGGTAAATGTGAGTGTGAATTGGTGAATGAAAAGCAGTTTGAGGTGCTTTGGGTACCAACAAGTTCAAATGCGCTATATAAGTGCAGATCACTTACCAGTTCACCATTTACAAAGCTGGAATCTAACATAGAACAGAAGTACTAGTCCTTGCAGCACAGGAACAGGCTCTAAATAAAAGATCATTACAGGCTGGGGTCTGCCATACCAGGCAAGACATCTTTGTCCCTTAGACAATCCAGCACATTGTGCAAGATGCTAGAATGCAGGTAAACATCTGTGCCAAGTACAGGCTGTACTTTCCAAAGTTGAAATTGGATACACCTTCAAAGGTGGTTCAGAATGACCACAAACAAAATTTAACTTAGAATTTAATGTCTAATCCAGAATAACCATGTTTTTTCTCTCATCTTCTTTCACTGATCCGCACTGAATTTGTCCTTTCAGCCTGTCTTTAACCTGTGAAGAGGAGGGAAAGAAAAGCCTCAGCTATGACACATTCCAGGACAAGAAAAGATAATTTTTTAATTAGTTAAATTATAGTATCTGTCATCATCTGGCCCCCTTCCTGTTCTGGACTTTTACTTTATAGCCTTTTTCTTCACTTCCTGTTCCCTGTTCATTTCTTCCAGATGCACGACTCATCACCGACCATTATTCTTTACACCTGTTCACCCTGCCTATTTAGCCTCTGCTCTCCCCTAAGTTCCTCGTCATTTTGCCGTTTCTTCTGCCCAGTTCCTGATTCTGCCTGATAGTAATTTACTATCACTACTATAAACAAATTACTATCAGGGCAGCTGAGGTTTGGTTATCTGTTCATACTTGTTCTTTTAATCCCTGTTTAACATGAGGTTTGGTAATCTGTTCATACTTGTTTTTTCTACACCTTACATGTTAACTAATTACAGTGAGTGTGTTTCAAAAGAAAGCAACACATCAAAAACCTTTGACCATTAATATAGTCTGTGGTTTAATTTCCTTAACCGTGACTGATTGACACTTTACAGAGAATACTGATAATATTTCAGCAAACATACACAGGGAGTTATAAAGAAAACTCTGTAGAACAACAGGAAGTCGTTGAGTTCCAACATATTCAACATATGGTGATAAAATCTAAAATGTCAAGAAGAAAACATTAAATGTAGATAATCACAAGAGCCACAAGGTAAAATACACAAGAATACAAAGAACAATGATTTTCAGGTTTTCCATTGTAAATAATTTTTACAAACCTGTTGATCTCACACTAGCCACAAAAAGTTGCTATAGATGACTAACAGAAAATGAGGTTGTGGGTCATTACCTAACAATAACATAAATTAAAACAACAACAACAACCATAATAAAAGTAAAATTAATACATTAATCAATATGACAGATTTATTTAAATTATGCTATAAAATACACTTTGGATTTTCACTTATTGTACTTTAAAAAATGTAATTCGTTGAATTAATTTTGTTGTGTGGTTAATTGTCGTTTGGTTAAAAGCAGATTTCCATTATTCAAATCTGAGATTATACGGGTTTTATAATGCGTTTTAGAAAAGTTTAATGCATGCAAAAGAAACTATGTAATATAGTTGATCCAATAAAATATACAATACTACAATTACACAGTGACCGTTTTTGTTTTCATTGCTACAATTTTAAAAAATGCACCATAGTCACCTGTGTATTTCAGCAAAGTCTAAGATCTGAATGTATATATTCCAATGATTGGATGATGATAATAAAGTGGAAGGTAGAACAATATTTAAGATGATGCAAAGACAAGTGTGAAAAGCCTGTATTATTATGATTGCTTGACAATATATTGTTAAATATTGGCAAATGTGTTAATATCACAGCTATTTAAAATAACTTCCTTATCATATGGTTTCTTAAAATAACAGCACACAGTGTTTTTAGACGAATGTAATTATGATTATGATCGATTTATAATTTTCTAAAGTTATTGTTCACAGCTGTGATTGACAATGTCTTATGCAAGTAATTTGACTCTCAGACTTACAAAGTAAACATTTAGTAGTAGACTAAATGGACCAAATAGAAAAAATCTAATTCATAAATATTATTCATACAACATTTTAACAGAGCAATGTCTAACAAAGCAACATATTCAAATATGTTCCAACTCATACAATAAGTAAGCCTTTTTAATCACAATCACCAGGATCATCAGAGTGACTCTGCTTGCATCGAACCTAAACAATGGGAAAAGTTAAAAACAACAAACATTTGTGGGAAGTAAAAAATATGTCCCCATATATCTCAACTAATAAGCAAACAATAAAGAAGAACAATATTATATCTAGTGGACATCTTGCTATTGGATAACTTGGCAAATTCTTTTTAAAACATACAAACCATGAATGACTACTTGATGATGTATAGTTCGGAAAATCATTATCCATTTCACATAAGAAACATTATAAAAATATTATAAAAGAACATGATGGTATCCCTCATCTGTATAACATGCTGAAGACATTATTATTTAGATCAACATGGTTTTTATAAAAATGTGTTTTCCTTATGGCATTTGATGTTCTGCTATACTGTAGTATTGGGTACTTTCCCAATTTGAACCTGGTATTACATTTATACAGCTACATTTAGACAGCTGTTTGGGATCTGAAAACCCATAGTGCAATATTTAAAGGACTGATTTGGATTGTTCTACCATTGTAACACAATTCACAAAACACAGTTGCACTTATCTTTCAAATGTCAGAAAATTATCAGTCATGCAGGTCATGGTTATCACAAAGTTGCTCTTCAGTAGCAACTGGAACTGTAAAACCATTAACAGCACCTTTGGGATAACTTTCTCTGTCTGTTTGCATATCCTCTCTGCCCATCAATCGGCTCTGACAGACACGCCAAAAAATGCTAATAATTTGAGAAGAGTCATCATGGCAGATAAAAAAATTTGATTACTGCCATGTGTTACAGTAACCATGTGAATACAGTGCATGTGAACACATTCTCTAAAACAATACCTGCATGTTTTCTCTTGATTATATGGATTCTACATATATGTAAATGTTTGTGTTACCCTAAAACTGAACCTTGAAATTATTATATTTTATCATGAAATGTAATACAATACTTACTTACAGACCTGTTTTTACTCTGACAAGCAAGGTTATTAGTTGCTGTGATTAGTGGTTGTGAGTGACCATTGCCATTGTTACTCCACACTGTATATAAAACTGTACAGAAAAAATGGGGGATAAAACCCTCTTTGCAGGATAAAAATTACATTTAAATTACAGCATCCCTAATCTCTTTCCTCCCTCTTTCTTTGAACTGCATTTTCTTGATCAGCTTCAGCATAGGGATACTTCCTTTTAGTAATATTTAAACTTTTTGGTAAGGATGAAACACCTGCAAAAAACCCATGACTGATTTACTGAACAAACATAGCCACTTAGTTTGGTTAAGCTTATGTTCAGAGCAACACATTAATGCTGCATGAAAAAAGACAAATCCCTCATTTAATTCAGTGAAGACACCAATGGCACAGGAATATTGTCAGGGAATAAATGGACGTTAGCTTCATTTATGGTTTAAATGCACAATTCTAGTAGATTGGTAAAGTACAATTCTATAGTTAACCTTGCAGTTATCACAATAATGGACTCCATAATTGTCATCTTGATAATGTTTGAGTAGTAAAATCTTGACTCATTGCACTAGTGTGTTATGACTTCACGCCGCCCCTTGTCACATTGTGTTCTATCATCTTTACTAGTACCAGAAACAATCTGACGCTACTAACACCAAGCCTTATATTGTTTGCCTGTTACATTACTGGTTCTTAGTCCAAATTTTTGTATTTGTATTTCAAACCAGATGTATCCTCATTGCTACCTTGCCTGCACATAATGTCACGTTGCCTGCACTACATATCACGTTTATAGCCGTTTTATAGTGTTATACTGGGCTAAGACACAAGCAAATGTTACACAGCTCTTTATACAAAACATGACAGAACATAGTTATCTAAGGAATTTAAAAAGAGACCTTTGCACACCTGACCAATGACTGCATGAAATAAAGTTGGTTTAGTTTTGGTAAAATGGCTCGAAAGACCGTAGATTTTCTCTCTACCTCTTACATTAGAGTAACATTTTGTAAGGAACACAACCACAACCAACTACCAATAATTTCTTACAAACACAGACTATATCTAGTGTCAAACTAGTGATTGTAAAATGACCGTAAAATGCATTTATCAAACTTTTTCACTGATGTAATTTACATTATTTTGCTTTAACTTATTTTAATACACCGCTTGAACATGTTTGTTACTTTTGATGATGAAGGTTTACTTGTACTACATTATCCCCTTACATGCCATTTCCATGTAAAAGAAGCATCTGCATTCAACTGTACCTAAGTACAGTACAAGCACGCATTTCGAGATTAGTCAGACAACAGACACTACAACAAGATTTTATAAAAGGGCTTCCTGCAGACGGCATAAGAGAAAGTAGCATTTGTTTGTTCAAAATGTAGAGACATCTAGCACAAAACTTTGGTCCTGGTCTTAAAGATTCATGTACTGTATGTAGACAGATTTATTAGATTTGGATTAAGCTCTTCATTTCTGCATTAACAATCAAAAGCTCAATTGCTATTTGAGGAATTAAACTGAAACAGATCTTCAAGTGTTTGAAGGGAACTGTTTGAAGGGAATAAGGCATGGAGAGTAGTTAAACCTATCAAACACAACTGAAAATAACAATCCAATGTGACCGCTGATGTGCATCCAGTCCCTGATTGTATTATATCTCCATGTTTCCTGTTTAGACATTTTTGGGTAGCAATAAATAATTAGACATTTGGCCGTAACCAATAAACAGCGAGAACAATGCTTTCTTTCCACTTTCCAAATAGACACTCAAACTGGTCTGATGGACTTGTTATATTTTTGTAACACATTCCTCTGCTTCCTCAAACTATGAACATAAATATAGCAGCAACACAATTTTCTTTTTTTTTTGTGACTGTTTTTTGCGCCGATACACTATATTGCCAAAAGTATTCGCTCACCCATCCAAATAAATGAATTCAAGTGCAAGGTCTATAAAGACATGGATGAATGAGTTTGGTGTCAAAGAACTTGACTGGCCTGCACAGAGTCCTGACCTCAACCCGATAGAACACCTTTGGGATGAATTAGAGCGAAGACTGTGAGCACTGTGTATTATGTATTTCATAAACACACTCCTAAACCTCATGGAAAGCCTTCCCAGAAGAGTTGAAGCTGTTATAGCTGCAAAGGGTGGGCCGATGTCATATTAAACCCTATGGATTAAGAATGGGATGTCACTAAAGTTCATATGGGTCTAAAGGCAGGTGAGCGCATACTTTTGCCAATATAGTGTATGTCTGGGATCATCCCATTGTGGCTTCCATGCATCATGTTTCTATGGAGGGGAGAGGGTTTCGTGGCTGAAAAATCGCCAATGATTTTGATGATTATTTTTAGGGATTTTTCTGACATGGAGTAACCTTGACATGAATGAAGAGTGAGGCAGGCGAAAGGCTGGAGCCATCCAATTTCAACAATCGGACATGACGATAACCTGTGGAGGTAAGGAAAAGAGAGAACATAATTATTCACAAAAATGTCTTTTGTACATCCCCTTCATAAGCTAAATGATAATGTGCCCACACAAACCTGCGCGGAGACTTGTGAAAGGCAAGGTGTACTGTCCTAGGAAATCATTCCTTGAGGTATAGTCATAGTCTTCCACCATGAAGCGAACCAGAGCCAGGTCAGGAACATGGATGGTAAAGTGGAAGGTACAGTCCCACCGTGGGTTAAAGCCTGAATGCAAAAACGCTTTCATACATACTGTTTTCACACTAGTTTGTGCTCTTATTTTAAATGTTGCTAAAATATTATTAATGCAGTATGTGGTACTCACACAGCCCTGTCAGGTAAACCCCTCACAAATGCATAGCTACAAGTGGATGCAAGATCTGGGGCTAGGGTTTTGACATTGGGATTAAGATTAGGATGTTTTCATTTATTCCAAAATGTGTTTTAGAATAAAATAATGTACTCTATCACAGCTATATCTAGCACTGTTGTACACGGAGTTTTATATCTTCGTGTACAACAGTACTAGAATCATCAGTAAGGCCCCAATCTCTGTTAGACTGCTTTACACACATAGATCTCGCTGAGCTAACTGTAGCTATTACCTCATTAAAAACTAACAACCTGTCTGCTAGACCCTATTCCAACTAGACTTCTCAAGGATGCTTTACCCTTAATAGTCATGTTCGTATTAGATATCATCAATCTATCTATGTACAGGCTATGTACCAAGGCCTATAAGATACCTGTAATCGCAGGCAACATCTTCAGCAGACACCCTCTTTACTTTTAAGTCTAGGCATAAAACTTCTCTTTTTAGGAAATCATTGGAATAACCACCTAAAGCTTATAGTTAATTATAGACATAAACATTATAGATGTAAACATTGTATTCTCCAGAACTTTCCTCATTTGTACTGATGTACAAATAGTGGTTTACAATGTACAATGGTGTTTACATCCCACTGCAAACCAGGGTAAGTGATGCACTGCACCAATTACTCAAGCAAAAAACCATCTTAGAAAGACAAAAATCCAGGCTCAATTCTGACTGTACTTGGAGATTTTAACAAAGCAAATATTAGCCAATAACTTTTGTGATAGAAATTTGTCTCTCTACCATAGTCAAGTGTTACTAAATCTTGACAGAACTCAGCGTGATGAACCATCTCAGTTTAATACATGCCGGCATAAAGAAGAACACATGGATGTTGGTGTCTTCTGACTTGTATCTCTCAAACCCCTTCTATTTATACTCAAACCCAAAACAGGAACCACCCTCACAAAGCATGACTGAAGAAACCAGGTGCACGCAGTTGACAGTTATCATTCTTCTCCCTTTCTAGGTTATCTAACGATGTCAGTTGTGAAGCAATAAAACCCTTTTATTGCACCTTCTTGTAGATCTTGTGACCCAGGGCCCACTATCTACTACATTGTTTTGGGCCTTGTAACAACAAAGTACCTACTGTGACCTTAAGCAGTCCTCTAAACATGACACAACCTGTAACTTCTTGTCCTCTTTGTGACCTCTTCAATAAGCCCATCTTGGTTGACTGTTTGCTAATTATTTAACCATACGACTAAATTTACGCTATTCCCCACATTTCCTAAATATAGAGAGCACATAAACTGCCCCACCAGACACAATTAAAAAACAGTGGATCATTGACATGGTCACCGCATGGTTAATCTCCTGCCCACTTATAAGCAAAAACTAAAAACTGTGTAGCTTAAAGTTAAAACTGTAGAAACATGGGCTAATGAGGCAAAGCAGACCCCATCCAGACACCCAGAATGTATTCACTTCTGGAAACCCTCAGGATATGCAATGAGGAGCATATGAAGTCTGCAGGCCAAGATAAAATAAAGCCTTCCAAGCTAAAAGCTTGAACACAACAACTAGTCTCAATGACCACAATCTTCAACAGATCTTCAACAGAGCTGTGTAAAGTCCCCTTAAACTTCAAACACTGAATCATAAATCCAGCCCCTACGAAAGCTTCTATCACAGGACTTAATGACAATAGGCCCATCGCTCTGACTCTGTGTCTGTCGTCATGAAACCCTTTGAATGACTGGTGCCCTGCCTCGGCAGAGAATATACTTCCAGCAGCAGAGGATGTACTTCCAGCTTCTGCCTTCTGGTAACCTACCACAGGAGCTGCTAACCCAGTTCTACACTGCTTTCTTTTAGTCTGTCCCGAGCTCCTCTATCACAATTTAGTTTTGAGAAGTCACCAAACAGAAGAAAAATAGAATGCAGCCCACAGTGAAAACTGCAGAAAGAATCATTGCCCATTCTTCAGGACTTACATACAAATCGAGAGCCAGTGTATGTTTCATTTAGGAACCACGGAAGGTTCCTGGACTAAGATAACTGCCAGTAACTTTCTGGTGGACATGAACGACTAGTTAAACTGCATAGACACGTCTAACTGCTTTTTACTAGAGCCTATTAATAGGCAATTAGGCAGTTAGGTACTTATACCATTGTTGTCAACATGATGAGTTTTCTTCTTATCGTTGTCAATGGGAACACCATATATCTCCACCCACACCTGAGGGTCCACAATAGACCTTGGTTTGTCCCATTGTGGTTTGGGTAGCTGCTGAGCTGAAATAACCTAAAACGATAAGGGAGGTTTAGTTTTAACAAAGGATCATTACATAATTAGGAAGAAGAACCTATATAGCAAAAGATGACACTAATACAAAAAAGCTCTTCAGGTAAATATATCATATTTGGATTCTAAATACGATCAATTAAATCTCCATCCATACACCTTCGTTAAAATTCCCATGCAGTTCAATGTTAGCGGAATCATAATCCAAATACACAATACTAAAAAAAAAACTTTTGCTACTAACTACTCATTCAGTGTAGGTTTTTTGCCATCTTACCCGAACAGTAAGCAGAACGGGTCTGTGACCAGGACCTCCGCCAACATTCTCTGGATTAAAGGTGGTTTCAGGTTGGCACATGAAGAGAGGTTTTAGGATGTACCCACACTCACCATTCTGCTGGAACCTGCCATAGTTTAGGTCCATCTGCTCACCAAGTGTCTGGAAGTTTAAAGCAACTGCAGAAATGCAAATGCAATGTAGTAATGTTAGCAGCATGAATTTGTGTCTACCACATTAAACACACAGAACAAGGTGAGGAAGAGTGCTCTCACCAATCTGGCAGCCAGCATTCCACATCTCCTGAGGATTGTAGTTTGAGGACTGAAGGCGCTGGCCTGAGGGATATATCCTGCTGAGCTGGTGACTATTGTGACGCACAAAATACATACCTGGAGGACCAACATTGAATAAAAGTCAAATTGGTACAATTAGTTCAATGGTATCCTGAAGAAAGACATATTTTGCTTTTGTCTTTGTGCTGTGTAATTACATATATACAAAATACCTGATTCCTTAATGAGCCTGAGTGCTTCACTCTCAGAGAAGGAGGACATGTCAGTTGCTGGACTTTTAGCAGCTAGTTCAAAGCCTTTAAACGCAACACTGCAGGTGTACACAACCAGCTCTGACAACTCTGGACTCAGCTTAGACATAGCTGGCTGGAATTACACAAAATCAATTAGTCATTGTCAGTTTTTCAGTTTTATCTCATGATTATTTTGAACATTAGTGAGGCAGAAAGCCAAAATGTGAATTTATATTGTGGAGGTCATTGTAGTTTGTTGCATACGGAGTGCAGGAAAGTCCTTGCAAAAGCCCCAGGAAGATTAAAGGATATTTGGTCAATGGTAATCATATTTTGAACAAGCCCTATACAGATGCAAAAATTGATATTGGTAAATGACAAGTGGTCTACACTTAAAATGTATAGCACTTTTCTACCTTAGTAAATACAGATTCTGTTCTGTACAGGTAAACATACTTATAAATTAAAAATTGCTATGAAATATAGAAAAACTGCACAAGTGACACTTTCATCATAACTAAAATGATTATTAGGATAAATCACATTCAAAACAGATCAAGGTTAAATCACATTCTTATCATAAACAAACCACTCCAAAGTTAATTTGGGACCAGACTTAGATCACCTCAAATGAATGGTCTGTGCATTTGTTTTAGTCCACACCCATGTGTAATTGCTGTGTTCAGACCTGCACAAAACAAACAAGAGATTTAACCAGACTAAACGAGGTAGGTTTGAACATTCCTTTAATTTCTGTCAGCTCACAGCTTGAGTTAGCGTGTTTGTCTGTGCAATAGTCCGCTGTTGTCAGAGTAACATGGTCATTAAAATAAGTGTTATTTATATCCAGATAAGGTTCTCAAGATAGCACTTATTTTTCTGAGTGCAAACATATTGGAATGAAGAAATATGTTAACCAGAGGAACAGTCTGTCTGGCTGATTGGTACCCCCAGGTATCCCAAAGAACCTTTAAAAAGATGGTTCTTCAGAAAAACATTTCTAATAGCAGTTCTTAAAAGAACCGTAAAGGTGCCTTAAAGAACCATCAAAAATGAGCAATATATTTTTGTTTCAGCCATACGTTTTAGAATAAAGAAATATGTAACCTACTGGAGCAGTTTATCTGGCTGAAAGGTTTTTAATTGTTGTGCTTTAGGTCTATGGCATAGTCGAACAAACTAATCCAAACTAATAATTCCAATGAACATTGTAGCTAACATTTAGAGGGCAATTATTGCTTTACTGTAGCAAGCAAAACAAAAAAAACAAACAAAAAAAAAACTTACTTTGTTGGTTTTTAAGAATGCCAGTGTAAAAAGATAGGTGGTATCTGACAAGAGACATTAAGCATTTCAAACCTAGCTATCTGCAAACTAGGGACTTTTAAGACGGGTAAATGGCACGGTCCTAAAATTTTGGTTCCTCCAGAGAAAATGCAAGTAGAGAAACTCACAGTATCAGAGCATAGATTGCTAGGTATAAGGCATAAAAGTTGAAAATAGAATACAATAGAACATTACATTCACAAAACTTTATTTTTCATTGTAACGTGTTCGACGAAATTGAAAAGCCATCCTGAACAGTCATCCAATTTATATAACTACTATAAAAAAAACATTAACACCAACTAGCTATCAATAAATGAAAAGGATAAGAGCTGCTCCACACAGACTTGTACATTTAATATTGCAACGATCCCTTATTTCAGTTTCTCAAATAGGGGTACATGTACCCCTAGCGGTATTTGGGAATACTGCAGGAAGATTGTTTCATAGATATCAGTTTAAAAAAGATCATTCAGAAATAACTTCTAAAATTACACAATAAAAAAAGCAGATACAATAAAACACGTTTAAAATTCAAAATGCTCATTTTAAATGCAGTCTGTAATCACAAATTCATGACCTCTGATGAACAAGCATGAAGCGAGTTTCCTTATGGGATTACAGGTAAAAATCAAGATGGATTCATGGTTAAAACGTTGCAGCAATACAGCTGAAATTTTGGAGAAAGAAGTGAAAAAGAATGCAAAAACAGAGCCAACCAACTGCCGTCACCTTCAGAAAAGTATGTTTTATTGGGATTTACCTAATCAAGTTTAAACCATTCAAAGGCTCTGTGCTTTGATTGCGGTGAAAAAATAGCCAACAGTGCATGAAGCCAGTGCACCTCCAATGACATCTCAGCACAAAACATCCATGTCATGTTGGTAAGCCACCAGAGTTTTTTTTAGGAGAAAATTTATGACTTCAGATCATCGCAAGAAATCAGCCAAAGCACTCAGGGCTTCATATGCGATGTCTTTGCTCGTAGCTAAAGCTAAAAAGTTGTTCACCATAGCAGAAGACCTACTGATTCCAGCCATTGTTGTGTTGGCTGAAAAGATGCTGCAGTTTTCTTACCACCCCAGGCTGGAGTGGATGACGCCATCACCTACCTGTTGCAGCAGGCTCTCTCTTACTTGGACAAAGCAGGCAACATTGTGAGGATAATTTTCTTTGATTTCTCCATTGCCTTTAATATAATACAGCCTGCCATGCTGGGAAAGAAGCTGCTGAAGATGCAGGATGACTGCTCCATCACCTGATGGGTTGGTGACTACTTGGGATGTGTCAGAGCCTTTGGTCAGTAACAAAGGATTACCTCAGGGGACGTTCCTCTCACCATTCCTCTTCAACCTGTATACCTCTGATTTCCAGTACAACTCAGACACCTGTCACCTGCAGAAGTTTTCTGATGACTCTGTAGTGGTAGGGTGTATAAGTGGTTGTGAGGAGTACAGAGGCTTAGCGGACAGCTTTGTGGACTGGTGTGGAAACAGTTACCTCATCTTGAATGGTGCTAAAACCAAAGAGATCGTCGTGGACTTCAGGAGGACTAGGAGCAGAGTCAAGACAATCCCCATTCTGGATGAGGAGGGGGAGGTGGTGGAGGGGGACAAATATCTTGGAGTTCACCTCAACAACAGACTGGCCTGGGCAAGGCAAGCAAAAATCTAATTCAATGAGACAACATCAAAGCGAAGACCTATCAGAAAAGTGTTAACATTTCATGAGATGCAAGTGCAAGAAAGAACAGAAATGAAGGTTTTTTTGTTTGTTTTTTAGATACAATAGATTTAAGTGCATAGGAAGGTGTTTTTTTAATATTGGAAGCGAGTTTGCTGAGCGTGCAGAGTTTGGTAGCTTGTTCCACCACCGTGGGATCATTGGGCTGAAGAGTTTTGCTTGGTGTCTCCTGTGTGGTGCTGGGACCACCAGACGTCGTTTGTCGTCGTCAGACCGCGGTAGACTGGAAGAATTGTAGACCTCAATGAGGGAGTTGAGGTATGCAGGAGCTGTTGAGGAGATCTCTGTAGTTAAGAGCCAGAGCTTTGAACCTGATGCGAGCAGCTACAGAAAGCCAGTGTAGAGATCTGAAGAGTGGTGTGAAATTAGTTATTTTTGGCTGATTAAAAATTAGGCTTGCTGCCGCATTTTTGGATCATCTGCAAGGGGTTTGATTATGCATACCGGTAACCCCATTAACAAAGCATTGCAGTAATCAAGACGAGCCAGCGCCGGTACATTGAGTCGAGTTGTATATTCTGTGAGGTAGGGTCTGATCTTTCTGATGTTGTAGAAGACAAATCTGCATGCTCTAGAGACTGAGGAGATGTGGTTCTTAAATCTCAGTTGGTCGTCAATGATGACCCCCAGATTTCTGTTCTACTTAGTGAGGACAATCACTGTAGATCCAATGTTGATGCTGATGTAGTGTTGCGTCAAAGTTCTGGCTGGGAAGACAAGAACTTCTTTCTTGGAGAGGTTGAGCTGAAGATGTCTCTATCTCATCCAGGCAGAGATGTCTGAGAGACAGGAGGAAATGTGTGATGAGACAGTGGAGTCTTCCGGTGGAAAGGACAGGAGCTGTGTGTCATCAGCATACCAGTGATAGGAAAGGCCATGTGAGTGGATAATAGAACCCAAGGATTTAGTATAGACAGAAAAAAGAGGAACAAGAACTGAACCCTGAGGCACACCGGTAGAGAGGCCAAGATACCTTGAAGGTTCATCCCGATAGGTAAGACCGAAGCCAGGCTGATCCAGAGATGCCCAAATGGACAAGTGTGGACAAGACGATCTGATGGTTCACAGTGTCAAAAGGCAGCAAATAGATGGAGTACGATTAAGACTGACCTGCAACTTTTGCACCTCGAAGAGATTCGATGCCGTCAGTAGTGCTGTTTCTGTGAAGTGACTCCTCTTGAAGCCAGACTGGTTGATATCGAGGAAATTGTTCTTGGAAAGAAAGTCAGAGTTGATTGAAGACTGCTTGTTCCATTGTCTTGGCCAGAAATGGAAGAAGAGAGACAGGTCAGTAATTTTCCCCAAGGTAGGGATCAAGAGAAGGCTTCTTAGCCGTGGGGTAAACTGGGCCTGGTTGAACAAGGTTGGAAAAGTGCCTGCTGTGAGTTGATGATTTGTGTAATAGCTGGCATTAGTGCTGGTGCAACTGCTTGAAGGAGAGTGGAAGGGATTGGATCCAGAGAGCAGGTGGTCGGATGGTTAGAGAGAACTGTGAGCTGATGGCTGCCACCTTGGTAGTAAAGTAGTAATAAAAGAGGCTGGTGACAAAGTGGTCCAGGTGAGCGTTTGCGGGTGGAAAACATGTCGGCTACTAGCAGTATGCCATGTCCTGCGTCTGCGGAGGAGAACACGGATCTGCTGAAAACACATAGTAAAACAAAGAAAAAGGCATTCTGTAGTAGAAAGGGTTAATGTGAAGCAAAGTGAAGAAACAGAAGATGTAAAGGAAGTTAGAAATAAAGTGCGTTTTTATTTCCTAGCTTGGTGGACTTATGCAGGTAGACTCGCCGGTCTTTACACAAGGAGGCCTGAACACAAGGGCTGATGCTCCAGTCCAACAGCTGCCCTATATATGGTCTTAATTGGCTACAGCTAAAACCGCCCCCTCACTGAAACCAAACTAATTTGTGTGCCTTTGTTAGGTCAAAGATGTGAACGCTCGGTGATTACTAAGCTGAAACTACCATCAACAACAAACCAAATATCCACTTCACCAGAAGAACAAGACTTTCTCCCTACAAATCAGCAGACTCAAAAGAACTAACAGAAACTCAGTTACCTCTTAAACTAACAAACAAATAAACAGCACTTACTTGTTGAGGATATCTCCTGTCCTAGTTTGATACTTGTCCATTTACATCAACAACAGGTGGTGCTATGCTGGTCATTTCTGTTGCCCTGACATGGAACTGTTGACAGTGGGCCTTTGCCCATACTGCCTGCAGAGTTCTCAAATGCCATATTCATCAGTGTCTATATTCTTCCCTGCCTCTACGAATGGCGTGTGTGACATCATACACTTGGTCACTGCCAAGCTCTAGACCCAACATTCCAATGCAGCTTTATGAGCTCCAGTGACCTTAATCATGCAACCCTCACTAAGAACCTTCCCACCTTTACACAATATGTGGATTATCACACCAAGGGGGTGAAAACTTTGGACCTGATATATTTGTGATGTATACGTTCAAGAGGTCTATAGCTCTTCTGCTCTCCGCCCCCTGGGTTCTCGAAAAAAACAGAGCTGTGAAAAAGGGCATCAACCACCAGGGCATGTGCAGAAGGGGGTTTTACCTGGTTTCCTCAGGTGGATGTGGAAATAGCTCCAGTGAAGTCAATCATAGAGGGACAATTGGCAAGCTTGATTCAAATGGCTTTTAGGTTGTCCCTTCAGGGGTTGCCACAGCAGAATGTGTTCCACAGGTTAAATTGGCATACGTTTTTAAGCTGGATGCCCTTCCTACCACAACCCTCCCATTTTATCCGGGCTAGGGACTGGCACCAAGGTCGCCCTTGGTGGCTGGGTGGGGCCAAACCTGGTGGGGTGGGATTCAAGCCCACAGCATCTCAACCCAATGTTCTACCACTGAGCCACCAGACCAACTTGATTAGCAGTTTTTATTGTTATTTCCCTGACATGAAAGAGAAATCTGCACAGCTGGATTGGGTGAGAAGCCCATTTCTCATGTCTGAAGCAAACAGAACAAAGCTTCCTATTAGTCATCAGGAAAAACTCTTGGATTTGTCATCCGACCATGACCTACAGACCTACTCTCACAGTTTTGGGTGTGTGTCCAGAAAGAGAACCCTGGGAAAGAAAGCTTTCGAACAGCTATTAACCTTTGGATCCACACAATTGTGTGAGTCAATCAAAGAAAGCACAAAAACAGACTTTGGTTCGGAAAGCATTTGATCACTGCAGTTGTGTCCCTGCAATCAAGAATGACAAAGATCCTCAGTGAGCACAAGCTGATGTTTCTCAATAAATTGCAAG
Organism: Channa maculata; assembly: GCA_020496755.1. NCBI lineage: Eukaryota > Metazoa > Chordata > Actinopteri > Anabantiformes > Channidae > Channa > Channa maculata. The sequence continues at coordinate 2,913,489 of CM035605.1, read as the reverse complement.
TTATCATCATGAAAATTACATTTCTGCCTTAGTGTTACTGCATGAAAAATTGGTTTGATTTTAGATTTTTGTGATTGATTCTAAATATTTAAAACATAATATTTCACCTTTTTATAGTTACAAGGTTGTTAAATATACAACAGTATCGTACGTCTTTAGAAGAGCATTTTTAGAAAAAAAACACTGTGGCACCCAGCAGAAGCTCAAATACAAAAGAGATGAAAGGAAGGGGATAAAAGTATTGACTGGTAGATGAGAGGAAGGGAATAAAAGTATCGAATGGTAATTTGATTAAAGCCACAGTAGTCAATGCACGGTCAGAGCCCACTCGTCTTTTCTGCCAACGAAAAAGAAACCGCAAAAGATAAAACCTGCGGGAGAAGATGAGGGGCGAATAAGACAGGCCCCCAGTGACTCATTATTATATTTCTCCATAGCTTCACGCTCAGGACCCATTAGCGAGTAAAGACTGGTGGTATTATACCACGTAGCAGCTCTATTGCACAGTCATAGGGATGGTAAAGTAAACTTGTCTTTACTAAAAAAGATCTTAGTGCTGCATTTGATACCATTGATCATAACATTTTATTACAGAGACTGGAACATGAAATTGGGATTAAAGGAACTGCACCAGGTTGGTTTAAATCTTATCTATCTGATAGATTTCAATTTGTTCATGTTAATGATGAATCCTCCATGCACACAAAGGTTAGCTATGGAGTTCCACAAGGCTCTGTGTTAGGACCAATACTTTTTACTTTATATATGTCTCCTTTAGGCAACATAATTAGAAAACACTCCATAAATTTCCACTGTTATGCTGATGATACCCAGCTATATTTATCTATGGAACCAGATGAAAATAATCAGTTAATAAAGCTTCAAGCATGCCTACAAGACATAAAGGCCTGGATGTCCCATTTTTTACTTTTAAACTCAGACAAAACTGAAGTCATAGTATTTGGGCCCAAAAATCTCAGAGATATGATGTCCAACCATATTGTTACTCTAGATGGCATAAGTCTGGCCTCCAGTACTACTGCAAGGAACCTTGGAGTTATTTTTGATCAGGATTTGTCCTTTAACTCCCATATATAACAAATCTCTAGAACAGCCTTCTTCCACCTACGGAACATTGCCAAAATTAGGAGCATCCTGTCTCAAAGTGATGCTGAAAAACTGATCCATGCATTTGTTACCTCTAGGTTGGACTACTGTAATTCCCTACTTTCAGGATGCCCCAGTAACTCCCTAAAGAGCCTGCAATTAATCCAAAATGCTAGCAATAGATATCATATTTCACCTTCACCAGCTTCTCTCCATTGGCTTCCCATTAAATTTAGAATAGAATTTAAAACCTTGCTTCTTACTTATAAAGCTCTGAATGGTCAGGCTCCATCATATATAGAAGACCTCATAGCACCATATCATCCCAGTAGACCACTTCGATCTCAGAGTGCAGGCCTACTTGTGGTTCCCAGAATTTCAAAAGGTAGAATGGGAGGTAGAGCCTTTAGCTATCAAGCTCATCTCTTGTGGAACCAGCTCCCAGTTCAGATTTGGGAAGCAGACACCCTCTCTACTTTTAAGTCTAGGCTTAAAACCTTCCTCTTTAATAAAGCATATAGTTAGTTATAGTTATGCTGCTATAGGCTTAGACTGGGGCTCTTTATACATCCTTATAATCTTGCCCTTATTCTGTAAAGTACCCTGAGATGACTTTGTTGTTAATTGGCGCTATATAAATAAAGTTGAATTGAATTGAATTAAAAAGCAGTTTAAGGTCATGGTAGATCTAGGATATGTTAGTCAGATGTATGTTATCAGAAGGGGGCTGCTGAGACAGGGAGCTGGATAAAGTATGCCCACGACAACAATAAGAGTCTGCTTAGCAGAGAACCATTTTTAAGACAACTCTTAAAAATGGTTCTCAATGGTTATGGAGCAGTCTGCAGGGAGCTCAGATTCAATAAATGGTCTGTCAAAGGCCCGATGAGAACAGGTTTAGTTTGAGGGCTAAGGGAAGGCCCAGCTTGTGAGCCAGGTTAGGGTTAACTCCATGTCCACACCAGAGTCAAGGAATACAGCGAGGGGAATCGAGCAGTAAACAAGCTGCCACGTCACTTAGGTCGGGAGCCCGAAACAGAATCAGACCGAGTGTGGCTCAGCACTTGCCTACCTGCTCCTGCTGAGCCCCACCTTTTACAGGACAGACCTGCACCTTGTTACCTGACCGGAACCTCCAGTCGCGTTCCTCAGGTGTAAGACACACTCCCCCCTGATGTTTTGAAACCATTTCAAACTTTTCTAAAATCCAGCCCCTGGTCTACGAGAAAATTTCCTTAAGTGGAAACTCGCTTAGGAACACCCCCACAGACACACACCTTGCCACCACCCCTGAGCCCTGCCCCTACCAACCTTCTTGTCCTTTGTCTTTCTACTGGTTCTGCCTTCAGCATGGTTGGCCTCCTCATCTGTGGAACTGAGGTCTGAAGAGCTAGATGAGGTCTCCAATATGTGCCCCTTCTTCCCCTTCACCAGGATTTTACCCTTAAGATCCTACACACAGAACCAACATAAACAAAAACACAGTGCCACTTTATATCCTACTCATAGACTGTATATAGCGATAGAAAACATGACAGCGCTTCAGAGCTAAAAAACTTTGAGCGGCCCCTGGTGGATGGTTGAAGCACAAGTCATAATCCCCAGTTCAGTGGCTTCCATTTTGTATTATGGTAGGAGGTGGGGACACGTCATCCTTCTTTACATAGAGTCTGTGGTCCTACTTGAACAGTAACTCCTTACCTCTGGAGAAGGCAGTTTGTGACAATCAAGGCCATCAAAGGGCTTGGTGAGCAGCTTGTCTCCCAGGATTGATCGCAGGTGTCGAGCCATCACTGTCTGCTGCTCGACAGAGCAGTGGTTCTCCAGTGACAGGATCAGAGGATAAGGAGAAGCCTAGAAGATAGTGGAAACTCAGTTTAGTCTCAGTGTAGTAACTGGTGCAAAATCAGGGAGAAAATCACTTTCTACATTTAGCAAGCAGAGGAAGAAAATCTGTAAAATTGTCAATGTACACTTTGAATATTTATCTTTATATTATCAATCGAGCAATATTTATTTTTTCATATACTGTATTCTGCATGAATATATTTAAATCTGACAGTTCAAATGATTCAGATTTTAGTAGTGTACTTACTTTAAAAGCGTACTCATTTATAGTTTCAATGACTTTGACAAAGGGTACTTTGGAGGTAAGAGTGTGTCCATGGTAGATGATTGGCTCTCCTTTATCTCCATCCCAGCAGTCCAGCTCCACGCAGCGACAGCCATGATTCAGGGCTCTAAGAAAATATTTTTTAAAGGTTTTTCTATTTTTTCTTGAAAATATATGGTCTTTGAAGGCTAGGGGACTGAACCTGCATGATAAATTAAATAACATTCACACCACAATTACTAAAATGCATGTCTGGGGGGTCTTTATCAACTTAGATAAGCAGAACTGGAAGTTGCCCTAGCTGCATTTTCTATCCACCAGTCTTTCATCAAACATTTATCTGGATCTGTGTTATGTGCTCCAGTTCTGTGCTCCAGTTCTGAATCCACCAGAAATCTCCCAAGTAGAAGTCTACTATGACAGTGGGGCCCAAGCGGGCACAGCAGTCCTAATTCTTTTATCAGTCTCCTTCTTAAGCTAAATTGGCGAAATTACATGAATGTAATGATGTCAACTGGTAAACTGTAAGCTTTCACATTATGTTCAGTATTTTATTACACCAGTCCAGTACAAAGTCGGTCTAAAATAAGGAATTTGCAAAAAAATATTATTTTTATTTACTTTAAATGAAAGCTGAAATTCTGAACTTTCATTTCATATACACCTTAAACCCAAATGTCCTCAGCATACAACAAACATAAATGAACTGATCTTGCTCTGCCAATAATTTTGGAGTAGAATGTAATGGGTCTTGTTGTATGGACTTCAGAAGTAGAGAAGAAACCCTGTAATTGCACACAGTAGTTCTTATCTGTTTGCTCTTCCTACCATAGCAAGCTAAAAAGCATATCAACATACGTAGATTGTCGCTTTCATTCAGAAAACAATACACATGTATCTAAAGTACATAGTATGTACTGCCCTATTCATTCTTACCTTATGTATGGCTCTATGCTGCTCTCCCCAGTCAGCTGGTCCTTAGTGAGGTAAGTGTTGTGGGAAGAAGAAATGAAGTAATGTGCCAGTGACTGTTTCATGTCTTGGTAAACCCTTGCATGTTCTGGGTTAAACACACAATTTTCCTTAGACAGCATGTACATGGTGAAGCCATTAGGAGTCATGAACTGGTTCCTCTGAGCTGTACTGGGCAAAGGCACAAAAACAAGTAAATAAAGGATATGAATTATTAAAAACTGAACAAAGTAGGAAGTAATTTTAGTGTAGTTTCTAAAATAAAAATACACATTTTTGCTACTTTGGCTTATTGATCCAACATAAAAAGTAATGGCAATACTCTCCCTGTTGAAAATGTCTTTACCTCTATTAAAAAAGTAAATCTCAATTTGTTTTTATTATGACTTTATAGTCATATATATATACTATCAAGAAAAGGTTTGGAAACACCTACACACGTATGTATTTTTAGTATATTTTGTTAGTTTTATTCAATCAAAAGGTTGTAAAGGTGTCAAACAAAACGTTGTTTTGAAGAATGAATTGGTTTTAAGTTTTTGTGTATTTGTGATAACAAATATTCTAGACTTTCAGTCAGGATTTAGAGTTCATCATAGTACAGAAACAGCACTGGTAAAAGCCAGCAACGATCTTCTCTTGGGATCAGATAATGATTTTCACCGAGACCTGGCTCTCAGACAAAGTCCCCGAGGACGCCATTCAGCTACAGACTCACTCTGTTCACTGAGGCGTTCGAACGGCCGTGTCTGGTAAGGCTAAAGGGGAGGTGTGTGTGCTTGTCAACAACTCGTTGTGGGAGATATACAGATGGTTGATGAACACTGTTCACCAGATGTAGAGTTTCTACTGCTGAAGTGCTGTCCTTATTATCTACCGAGGGAATTTACTGATGTGTTTTTGGCCGCTGTTTACATCCCCCCACGAGCTAACTCCACGGCAGCACTCAGTAAACTCCATGACGTCATCAGCGCGTTAGAAACGGCTCATCCTGACGCTGTTTTTATTGTTGCTGGCGACTTCAACCAGTGTAGTTTACAGACTGTATTCCCCAAATACCACCAGCATGTGGACATTCCCACCCGTGATAACAACACTCTGGACCATGCTTACAGCAACATACGTGGTGCATACAGGGCTGCACCCTGCCCCCACTTCAGACACATCTCTTTGTTCCTGTACCCTGCTTACAGACAAAGACTGAAACAAGCACGCCCTGTCACCAAACAGTTTAAACTCTGGACCCCAGAGACTGAGAGCACCCTGCAGGACTGATTTGCTCTGACAGACTGGGATGTGTTTAAAGCTGCAGCCTCTCTGGAGGACTCTTCTGTCAGCGTACAGGATTATGCTGAGTATGTGACTGGGTACATCAGCACTTGTGTCGATAACATCGTACCCAGAAACCAGAGCCCTGGATAAACAGTCAGGTACATCACATGCTGCGTGCTTGCTCTCTTGCATTTAGATCAGGCAATGAGACCGAGTACAAAGCTGCGAAGTAGGGACTGAGAAAAGCAATCACAGTGGCCAAGAGGCAGTACAGAGAGAAGCTGGACAGCTTCTATTCTACTGCTGACTCGGGGCGGATGTGGCAAGGCCTGCAGCACATCACAGACTACAGGACCACCACCAACAACATCACCTCAACAGACAGCCTGCCGGACGACCTCAACACATTCTACACCCGCTTTGAGGCCCCCAGCTACACTGCAGAGAGGGGGCTCACACACACCTGGACAGCTTAACCCCCCCTCCCCTCCACCAACCATCTCAACAACCCAGGTACACAAAGCTCTGAGGAAGATCAACCCCCGCAAAGCAGCAGGACCAGACAACATTCCTGAGCGGGCTCCAGCTGGCTGATTCTCCTTCTTCTCACCTCCACCTTCAACCTCTCCCTTAGCCAGTGCACCGTTCCTTCGTGCTTTAAGATCACAAGAAGAACCCACCCACCTGCCTGAATGACTACAGGCCAGTGGCACTCACTCCAATCATCATGAAGTGTTTCGAGAGAGTGGTGCTGGCCCACATTCACAGCAGCATACCAGACACTATAGACCCCCTGCAGTATGCCTAGCGGTCCAACAGGTCCACCTCGGACGCCATCGCTGCTCCCATCCACTACTCCCATCCACTACTCCCTCTCCCATCTGGAAAATAAGGAATCATACCGAAGGATACTCTTCATCAACTACAGCTCCGCCTGTTCACCCACGACTGTGTCGCCTCCCACAAGGACAACATTATCCTGAAGTTCGCGGATGACACAGCAGTGATAGGACACATCGCTAGCGGTGACAGGGCAGCCTACAGGAGGGAGGTGACCAGTCTGATGTCATGGTGTGGAGACAATAACCTCACCCTCAACACGGACAAGACGAAGGAGATGATAGTGGACTTGAGAAAGGAGAGGAGAACGCATCAGCCACTGTTCATCAGGGAGCGTGGACAGGGTGAGCAACTTTAAATACCTGGGTGTCCACATCAGTGAGGACATGACTTGGACACCTCACATCACGCAGCTGGTCAAGAAGGCCCAACAGCGGCTGTATTTTCTGAGGAGGCTGAGGAAGTGTGGCATGTCGCCTAAAATCCTCAGCAACTTCTACAGCTGCGTCATCGAGAGTGTTCTGACCAACTGCACCACTGTCTGGTACGGCAGCACTACTGTCATGGACAGCAAACGCCTGCAGAGAGTGGTGAAGACTGCGCAGAAAATCACCAGGACTCCACTGTCCTCTCTGCAGAGCATCTACCACCGCAGAGTCCACAGGAGAGCTGCTTCCATCCTCAAAGACCCCTCCCACCCCCAGCATGGACTGTTCACACTTCTACCCTCAGGACAGAGGTACAGAAGTGTGAAATGCAGGACTTCAAGACTGAAGAACTCTTTCTTCCCCTCTGCCATCAGACTTCTAAACAACTGATAGGATTCTGCAATCATGGACATAACTGTTTACATGGACATAACTGTTTACATTGATTTACATTTTGCTTTTGCACATTCATTATTTCAGAACTGCATTACCTCACTGAGAACTGCACCCTCACTTTTTATTCTGCCCTACCTCAATTTTTATTGCCTTTATTCATAACTGCACTACCTCATCTTTATTGCCTTTTTTGCTCGTATGTTTTTTTTTCCTTTTTCTATTTTTATTTACTTTAATGTATGACATTTGTTGTGGAAAGCAATGTAAGAATTTCATTGTGCAGGGAAACATGCTTTCTGTCTGTGCATATGACAATAAACACTTTGAATCTTGAATCTTGAATCTACAAGACAAAAATGCCTGGATGTCCCATAATTCTTTACTTTTAAACTCAGACAAAATTGAAGTCACAGTATTTGGGCCCAAAAAGCACAGAAATATGATGTCCAACCATATCGTTACTCTAGAAGTCTAGCCTCTAGTACTACTGCAAGGAACCTTGGAGTTATTTTTGATCAGGATTTGTCCTTTACGTCACATATAAAACAAATTTCTAAAACAGCCTTCTTCCACCTACGGAACATTGCCAAAATTAGGAGCATCCTGTCTCAAAGTGATGCTGAAAAACTTCCATGCATTTGTTACTTCTAGGTTGGACTACTGTAATTCCCTACTTTCAGGATGCCCCAGTAACTCCCTAAAGAACCTGCAATTAATCCAAAATGCTGCAGCAAGAGTGCTGACTGGAACTAGCAAGAGAGATCATATTTCACCGTTACTAGCTTCTCTCCATTGGCTTCCCATAAAATCTAGAATAGAATTTAAAACCCTGTTTCTTACATACAGTATAAACCTCTGAATAGTCACGCTTCATCATATATAGAAGACCTCATAGTATCATATCATCCCAGTAGACCACTTCGATCTCAGAATGCAGTCCTACTAGTGGTTCTCAGAATTTCCAAAGGTAGAATGGGAGGCAGAGCAATGCAACCGCAAGGGGGCACAAGCCAGTGTCTTCTTGTGCCAGTCCCAAGTCTGGATAAATGCAGATGGTTGTGGCAGGAAGGGCATCCGACGTAAAACACATGCCAAATCAAACATGCGAATCGTGACAATGACTTCCATACCGGATCGGTCGGGGCCCGGGTTAACAACGACCGCCACCGGTGCTGTGGTGGAAATTGGACTACTGTTGGTCGAAGACGAAGAAGAAGAGAAGGAAGGTGTGTTCGTAGGCAGAGAGAGAAGAGAAAGCTAAGAATGTAGGACTGACAGTAGGGACTTTGAATGTTGGTACTATGACAGGGAAGGCTAGAGAGTTGATTGACATGATGCAGAGAAGGAAGGTGGACATACTGTGTGTCCAGGAGACCAGGTGGAAAGGTAGCAAGGCTAGAAGCTTAGGAGCAGGGTTCAAGTTGTTCTACCATGGGTCAGATAGGAAGAGAAATGGAGTAGGAGTTATCCTGAAAGAGGAGTTGGTGAGGAATGTTCTAGAGGTGAAAAGAGTATCAGACAGGTTGATGAGTCTGAAGCTGGAAGTTGAAGGGGTGATGTTCAATGTTGTGAGTGGTTATGCCCCACAGTTAGGATGTGAGTTAGAAGAGAAGGAGAAATTCTGGAGTGAGTTAGATGAAGTAATGCAGAGCATCCCCAGAGGTGAGAGAGTGGTCATTGGTGCAGATTTCAATGGGCATGTAGGTGAAGGGAACAGAGGTGATGAGAATGTGATGGGCAGGTTTGGTCTTCAGGACAGGAACACAGAAGGACAGATGGTGGTAGACTTTGCAAAGAGGATGGAAATGGCTGTAGTGAACACTTTCTTCCAGAAGAGGCAGGAACATAGGGTGACGTACAAGAGCGGAGGTAGAAGCACTCAGGTAGACTACATCTTGTGTAGACGCTGTAATCTGAAAGAGATCAGTGACTGTAAAGCATTGGTAGGGGAGAGTGTAGCCAGACAACACAGGATGGTGGTGTGTAAAATGATGCTGGTGGTGAGGAAGATGAAGAGGACTAAGGCAGAGCAGAGGACGAAGTGGTGGAAGTTGAAAAAGGAAGAATGTTGTGTAGTTTTCAGGGAGGAGCTGAGACAGGCTCTGGGTGGTTTGGAGGTGCTTCCAGATGACTGGACTACTACAGCTAATTTGATCAGGGAGACAGGTAGGAGGGTACTCGGTGTGTCATCTGGAAAGAGGAAAGCAGACAAGGAGACTTGGTGGTGGAACGAGGTCCAGGAGTGTATACAGAGAAGAAGTTAGCTAAGAAGAAGTGGGACACTGAGAGGACTGAAGAGAGTAGACAGGAGTACAGGGAGATACAGCGTAAGGTGAAGGTAGAGGTGGCAAAGGCCAAACAAAGAGCATATGAGGACTTGTATGCTAGGTTGGACACTAAAGAGGGAGAGGTGGATTTGTACAGGTTGGCCAGACAAAGAGATAGAGATGGGAAGGATGTGCAGCAGGTTAGGGTGATTAAAGATAAGGATGGAAATGTATTGACAGGTGCCAGGAGTGTGATGGGAAGATGGAAGGAGAACTTTGAAGAGTTGATGAACGAGGAAAATGAAATGGGAACGAAGAGTAGAAGAGGTGACTGGTGTGGAGCAGGAAGTAGCAAAGATTAGTAAGAGTGAAGTGAGGAGGGCGTTGAAGAGGATGAAGAGTGGAAAGGCAGTTGGTCCTGATGACATACCTGTGGAGGTATGGAAGTGTCTAGGAGAGGTGGCAGTAGAGTTTCTGACTAGTTTGTTTAACAAGATCTTGGAGAGTGAGAGGATGCCAGAGGACTGGAGGAGAAGTGTACTGGTGCCAATTTTTAAGAACAAGGGAGATGTGCAGAGCTGTGGCAACTACAGAGGAATAAAGCTGATGAGCCACACAATGAAGTTGTGGGAAAGAGTACTGGAAGCTAGGCTAAGGGCAGAGGTGAACATTTGTGAGCAGCAATATGGTTTCATGCCTAGAAAGAGTACAACAGATGCAGTATTTGCTTTGAGGATGCTGATGGAGAAGTACAGAGAAGGTCATAGGGAGTTGCATTGTGTCTTCGTAAATTTAGAGAAAGCGTATGACAGGTTGCCGAGAGAGGAACTGTGGTATTGTATGAGGAAGTCTGGAGCGGCAGAGAAGTATGTTAGAGTGGTGCAGGACATGTATGAGAGCTGTAAGACAGTGGTGAGGTGTGCTGTAGGTGTGACAGAGGAGTTCAAGGTGGAGGTGGGTCTGCATCAAGGATCGGCTCTGAGCCCCTTCTTGTTTGCTCTGGTGATGGACAGGCTGACAGATGAGGTTAGACAAGAATCTCCATGGACTATGATGTTTGCAGATGACATTGTGATTTGTAGTGAGAGCAGAGAGCAGGTGGAGGAAAATCTAGAGAGGTGGAGGTCTGCTCTGGAAAACAGAGGAATGAAGCTTAGCCGCAGCAAGACAGAATACATGTGTGTCAATGAGAGGGACCCAGGGGGAACGGTGAGGTTACAGGGAGCAGAGGTGAAGGAAGTGTAGGACTTTAAGTACTTAGGTTCAACGGTTCAGAGCAACGGATAGTGTGTGGAAAAGAGGTGAAGAGGCGAGTGCAGGCAGGTTGGAACGGGTGGAGAAAAGTGTCAGGTGTGTTGTGTGATAAAAGAGTATCAGCAAGAATGAATGGAAAGGTGTTCAAGACGGTTGTGAGACCAGCGATGTTGTTCGGCTTAGAGACAGTGGCACTGAAGAAAAGACAGGAGGCAGAGCTGGAGGTAGCAGAGCTTAAGATGTTGAGGTTCTCTTTGGGAGTGACGAGGATGGACAGGATCAGGAATGAGGACATCAGAGCGACAGCTCATGTAAGATGTTTCGGAGATAAAGTCAGAGAGGCCAGATTGAGGTGGTTTGGACATGTTCAGAGGAGAACCCACAAGGCACTGAGTTTTCCACCTCTTGTCCCTCCTTCTCCTCCCACCCCACAATTGTCGCCACTGTATGACATTAACTCTGTGTGTTCTCTCCCGTAGTTGTCTTTCTCCTTTTCCGTCTCCCTCTCTCTGTCCCTTTCTGCAGGTGTACCTGGCTTTGAAGCTGTGTGTTTTCCAGTGTGCAGCTCCTGGTCCTACCAACCTGCCCGATGTTTTGTTGTTGCTTTTGTTTGTCTTTTCTTTTCTCTGTTCACTTTCCACTCACCCCAACCTGAGCCTGGTTCTACTGGAGGCTTCTGCACTTATATAGTGCTTTTCTACCTATTGGCACTCAAAGCACTTTACACTGCTTCTTATTCACCCATTCACACTCACAATCACACACACACTCATACACTGATGGGGGAGCTGCTATGCACCTGGCCAACACTCACCGGGAGCAACTAAGTTGGGGTTCAGTGTCTTGCTCAAGGACACTTCGACATGTGACCAAAGGAGCTGGGGATTGAACCAACAACTGTGAGATTGGTGGACAACCGCTCTACCTTCCTGCGCCACAGTCGCCCCTGTATTTTTACTTTGTTTCTAAAAAGAAACATTTAAAAAAAAAATATCATACTATACTGTACATACTATATGATAGCATACTATGCTTCATATGGGACACAATTATTTGGTTAATGACAACCAAAATAGATTGGTCTTTGAAATTATCACTCCTGTTATATCTTAAAATATTCATAGGTTTATTAAAAAACAACAAAGGGCAGGACATTGTAGTTCTCTGTGTCTATCAAATACATCACACTCATCTGAGCAATAACAAGGTCCAGCGGCTCCAGAGGCGTCACATTTCTTGTCATTTTAAATTTGTGCTTTCTACTTGTGTGAAAAAGCATCCTACCAAGGAACTGTTTTGCAGGAGTCTGAAAAAAGTTCAGGTTCAATCCACATTGTTAGGGGGTGTGAATTCTAGAACCAGTGAGGGTGCTACCAGTAGTGCAGACTTGCCAAGTAGGGATAGATTGGCTGAAAGTTTGTTTGAAGTTTGTTATGTATTGTCTAGTGTTGGTTCAGGGTTAAAAGAAAGTTCTTGTGTTACAATATGAACAGGAACAGAACTATGCCCTAAAACTGGAAAAACATAAATGAACCTAGGCCCAGGGTGAAAAATCAATCTTGTGCAATTCAGTATCCCCAGCTTTTGATGTTTCTATTAACCTGTGCTTAATTTCTAAAGAGAGACCTATATTGCTTGAACGTTTAGCAGAGTTGCAAAATTGGTCTGATGTATATTAATATTTCAGTGTGTGCTTGTTTGTAAAGCCCAGGAGGTCTTTTCAAAATTTATTTGTAGCTATTGGTAGCTACCAGTTGGTTAAAGCCGCTGTTCTTAAAGCTTTTGAACTGGTGCCAAAAGTCAAAACCAGTTATTTAGATCACTTAGGAAAGGTAAGCAGATGTATACTCTAGCAGTTTGGTAGCGATTTGACAATTTCTTTTACTGGCTGGTGTACTGCTGCACAGGTTAAAACTTTAGAAAATCTTCAGAATCTGATTCTGCTTGAGCAGTTTAAAAGCACTTTGCCAGATTTGGTGACATATTTCAATGAAAAGAAAATACGCATTATCATAGAAGCTGCCCAACTTTGGTAAACATTATAAGGGTTGTAAACAATACTAATGGTGTACACTCTAGTAAGTTTGCTTCGACTCTGAGGTTTAAAGTACTCTGAGGTTTAAAGTAAAAATGGATCCTAGTTGAGTGTGTAATTAATGTTTTGGTAAGGGCTATTGGGAAAATGGGTGTCCAGATTTCGAAACAAAACACCAACTAAAATTTAGACATCAAACACTAAGCCAGTGGCAGTTTTTCAGGCTTTTTGGTGTCCTAAAAAATACCCAAACTGTTCGAAGTTTGGATAATCTTTTCATCAAAAATGTTTCTTAAGGTTTTAAATAAGCTAAATATTAAACATTCTTAGTAAAATGCATACCATGCTCTTTCACCAAACATCAGTGATTTCATCAAACATCTAAAATATTTTGTGTTTATACTGCACTGAGTTGGAACATGATTGGGATTAGGGTTTATCATGGCTGATGTTAGCTTCCAGGGAAGTGACCTGGTAAATGGTCTGCACTTACATAGTGGTTTTCTACCTATTGGCACTCAAAGCACTTTACACTTATTCACCCATTCGCACTCACAATCACACAAACTTATGTACCAATGGGGGAGCTGCTATGCAGCTGGCCAACGCTCACACTAATTTGGGGTTCAGTGTCTTGCTCAAGGACACTTCCATGTGATCGGAGGAGCCAGGGATTAAACCAACAACTGTGTGATTGGTGGATAACCGCTCTACCTTCCTGCGCCACAGTCACCCCAGCTGGTCATACAGTATGGGGACCACTTAACCACCATTCAAAAATACAAATGCTGCAACATCCAAGAGGTAATATGGAGAATACAGCAGCTGTGTTCCTCTCTGTAAATTCTTTTGGCAGCACAGGATGGCTGAAAAAACACCTGCCCTCTCAGCTCAGTGTCAGGAGTAAAAGACAACATTTGGAATTCAGAAAGGACACTTGAAATTGAAGCTGATAAATGTTACAACCACTCTTCATTTGCAAAATGCATTGCAGTCCAATACAGTGGCTCTGCCATGAATTGTACTTTTACAAAGTTTTTATGTAAAACTGTCCAAAAGGTGATAATTCTATCATGTGTTTATTATTGATGTGTGTCAGGTGTGTTGTGTCATAAAAGAGCATTAGCAAGAATGAAAGGAAAGGTGTTCAAGACAGTGGTGAGACCAGCGATGTTGTTCGGCTTAGAGACAGTGGCACTGAAGAAAAGAGGAGGCAGAGCTGGAGGTAGCAGAGCTTAAGATGTTGAGGTTCTCTTTGGGAGTGACGAGGATGGACAGGATCAGGGATGAGTACATCAGAGGGATAGCTCATGTTAGATGTTTTGGAGATGAAGTCAGAGAGGCCAGACTGAGGTGGTTTGGACACGTTCAGAGGAGGGACTGTGATTATATCGGTAGAAGGATGCTGAGGTTGGAGCTGCCAAGCAGGAGGTCTAGAGGAAGACCAAAGTGGAGATTTATGGATGTAGTTAGAGAGAACATGAAGTTAGTTGGTGTGAGAGAAGAGGATGCAGAGCTAACACTTAGATTCATCGTGCTAGTAACCAGCATAGCCACTAGCATAAATGGCTATGATAAATGTTACATAGTGGCTATGCGAGTGGATAGCTGGCCTAAGAGAGTGATCGGCAGAGACACCACCGGCCTATCTTGTACCACCTCCAGCGTTAACTGGTTTTACCTAGGAATTATTCTAGCCTGTTGGTGTTTTAAAATCTTCATCAGGCTAAAGTTATTTTGATTATGCACGAAATATTAAGCTGTGTGAGACTGGGTGGAGTTAGGAAATATTATCTTACCCATGGGAAAAAACAACAATAGACAAAGGGGAAATTAAATTGAAAATGCAAACAATTTTAGCGTCATTTTACTCTCATTATATTCATCCTCAACATAAAAAATCTAATGTGAAAACATAAGATGAACCACGTCTTATACAGTTTACATGCTGGAGTCCTGTGGGATGGGGGACATATCCTATAGAAACTTCACAGTGAATGTTAACCCCCTGCGATGATGTAATGGACTCAGACCCGCCTTTTACCGCCCCTAAACCACTTTCCCAAAATCCACTCTCACTCTTTTGTTAAGTCACATATATCAGCACCTGGACACAGACACATGTTTTGGAGGTGAGCGTTTGTGAGCAGCAATTAAAGAGATAGAACCATAATCTATAGGAAACCTAATGTCCATCGTATCATCTGACAAAGTCAACATAAACACAGAGTTATGACAGATCAGATTAAAAACTAGTTTTTACCAAGAAGTTTTTAATACATCCACAGACAGTAAGATTCATTACTGTGGACTGGGAACAAGGACGACATTTTGCGACGCCTGGTGGCTGAAATGATGAACTACAGGTTGGATTTAATGAGCCTTTTTCCTGACTCAAACACACTGCATTCCTAAAGGAATGCCACCAGTAGGGTATCGCAGACATACCGCACACAAAATCAATGACACTTTCAATGGCTACATCTGTATGTCTATTATCCTGTGCTCAAATATGTTTAAAATGAATTGCTCATTTTTGTGTTTAACTAAAATCATTAAAAGATAAAAAATATAAAAATGTGTAGTTATTTCAAAACTTTTTTATTTTTGGCATTTTGGTGTTACTTACTTACTTACCCCACTCATTGAGTTCATATGTGAGTATAAGACTTTGGGCATGAATGTGTGAACTGTCCTCCCCCTGGTCTTTCAAAAAGTCCTTCAGGTCCACAGTGGAAAGTACACACCCATTTGCAGAGTAGCGGATAAATACAGCATCCAGCTCAGGTCTCCTTAACAGCTCCCTGCAGAAAATCTCAATCTCGCCATGGTCCAGACGACCGTCAGCCGATCGGTCACATTTCTACCAAGGAAACCCAATAAGAGACACAGATCATCACTTATGAATATCAATTTTTTATCTTTAATTTGTTATGGCATCTCTTACAATGAAATGTAAAAGTAATACAAGTTTAAATATAATTTTAAAACCCTCAATTAGCTAATATACTTTTTACATTGTAGCATGTAGTCAGTCACCTGGAAGAGGTTTTGTGCATAGTGGTCACTCAGGTCAATGTTGATCATTCGCAGAAGTGTCTGCACTTCTTCATAGCTCATCTTGTCATCGTGATTCCGGTCAGCCCGACTCAGGTAAGCATGAATCCAGGTGACACACAAACATAGTCAAGGTCAAAAGTACTTGGTGGTATTAGAGTTTGAGATTTTAAATGTATGACAATATTTTGGGCTTTTATTCTTGGCAGTGTTATCTTCCCATGTACACTTTGAGCAGTTATACAATTTCAAATGAACGCCAATCAGGATATTGGTCAAGTTTTTCTTTCTGAGTCATGTTCTCCACCCTCTCCTGCAGCTTTCGGATGCCACGAGACCAGTGTTGAGCCTCCTGCTGACTCTGACAAACCAGATCCAAGCTCTTACGAGGCCCTTTGAAGACCACTGTCATACAAGAGTTCTCAGGCACAGAACCCACCATCTGCTGCAATGTTTCTGACTGGCAACCCTCCCGAACACACTCCACATCCATGACAGAGACTGAGGGAGTGTAAGAAAGCACAGAGAGAAATATATTAAATAAGAAGAAGTAGAAATAAGTATAGCACAAGAACTGCCCCATGTAATTATCAATAAATTAAATGTTGTGTGGGCAAGAGCTAAATCAGAGAGAAATCAATACAGTCCGACTGAGTCACCTTTTCTCAGCAGAATAATGCATGTGAGTGAGGAGCCAGAAAGACACCTGTATAAAAGCAGGGCATAGATGACAGCAGCTCTCTAACTTCTCACCAACTTCCTCTCTGACTCTCTCCCGACTCTCTCCTCTTGCCCCAGAAATACAAACTTTTTTAATCTCTTTTCCTTTTACATCCAAACTGTGACAAAATTCACACACAAAATCACACTACATTTCCGAGAAAATATTGTTTCAGCACACAAAAATTATAAATCTTATTCTATAAATTCAGGGTTAAATATGCAGCTCACTGATCTGCATGTTGATTTTACACCAGATACCCTTCCTGATGAAACCACACACACACACACACACACACACACACACACACCAGGAGCAACTAAGTTGGGGTTCAGTGTGTTGTTCAAGGACACTATGACATGTGACCAGAGGAGCTGGGGATTGAACCAACAACTGTGAAATTGGTGGACAACCACTCTACCTTCCTGCGCCACAGTCACCCCTTGAAGCCTTGAGTGCGTTGTGGATATTTTTCACATCGTTTCTTGTGATGATCTGAAGTCAGACCTGAAGTTCTTCAAAAATACTCTGGTGGCTTACCAACATGACATGGCTGTTTTGTGCTTAGATGTTGTTGGAGGTGCACTGACTTCATGCCACTGTTGGGTAATTTCTCCCTGCAAAAAAACTTGTTGAAATAAATCCCACCAAATATACATACCAATACATACCCCTATTTGAGAAACACTGCCTTAGATAACATTCATCAAGTGAAAGTTTACCTGGACCCTACAGGAAGACAAAGCTTTTAGCTCCTTAAATTCCAATTCACATCAGCCCTGATTCTGACACTCCCTGATCACAAACACCAATTCATCATTGAGGTCAATGCCTCGGATTAAGTAGTAGGTGTTGTTCTGTCCCAACAGTCCAAGGAAGACCATCAAATTCACCTCTGTGCCCTCTACCTTCATAGTCTCACCCCAGGTGAGTGCAACTGTAACATATGTTGTGAGGTAGATCCTGAATCACACTTGCTTTTCCAGCAACACACAAGAGAATTTGCAGTCCAAGTTAACACCTTGTTTATGTTGCAAGTGATAAAAAGTTAGTACAAGTTGTATTGGCATTGTTAAAACCGCTCAGCTAAATAGCTAATCAAAGTGGTATTACTCACTGATGATTAAAGATGATATAATGCCATCAAGAATGCACCAAGTGCTCTTGATATTTTTGACATGCAGTAGAAATGGCATCATTGGATAGTGGTGCAGTAACAACCACTGATAACATGGTGTAAACCAAACACAGAACTTGATTAAAGAAAGAAACAACATACCAGTATTGATTTGGGGATGCTTTGCTGCATATGGGCCAGTGAGATTCACAATAATTGAGGGAAAAATGTGTCCTGCTTTCTACTAAAGAAATGTCAGCTCATCAGTCTGTGAGCCAAAGTTTAGTTGCAGCTAGATTATGCAGCAAGACAATGATCCTAAAAATAAGAGTAAATAAGAGTGAATAAGTGACTCAAAAGGAATACAAAAAAAGTCTAATAAGGGCTAGTCAAAATCCAGACCTCAACCAAGTATTAACTATAGAGGGTGAATATTTTTCACATGAATTATTTAGGTATTGGATAACCTCTTTGCTTCAATTTTCATTTCATTGTGTTTGCTCAGGTTTACTTTGTTTTAAGTGGGGGAATCATTAACTCACCTAATAAAACAAAACTGAAAACAATACTGCTGATAGGTGCCCAGCCCCACAAACATAATATAGAAAGATTTTTTATACATTTTACACACAATTGTAAAACTATGTTTTCACTTTGTCTCTATGGGGTACTGAGCAAAGATTAATGAGAAAAAAAATTTAAATACAAAACTGTAGTATATGGCTGCAACATAACAAAATTGAGAAGCAAGAGAAGGAAGAGCAGGAGCCCTGACAAAACCTTGCACAGTATGTACCAGCAGGAGATACACGAAGTAGCATATTTAAAAAATCCTACTAGTAGCTGGACAAATCTGGACTGAAAGGCAAGCTCCCAGGCCTCTTTGAGAGGACTTGAACATGAAGGCAAAAACACCATTATGTAGCATCACCACTTATTTTAACAACTGCCTGTAAACATCTTGGAAGCGAGGAGGCCAGTTTATGAAGTTTTAGAAGTGGAATATTGTCCCATTCTTGTCTTATGCAGGATTCTAGCTGCTCAACAGTGCTGTGATTTTGCGTTTTAGGATGAGCCAAATGGTGAAAAGTCTGGACTTGCAGGCAGGCCAGTTCAACACCTGGATGCTTCTCCTGCGAAGCCATGCTGTTGTGATGGATGCAGTATGTGGTTTAGCATTGTCTTGCTGAAATATGCAAGGCCTTCCCTGAAAAAACGTTGTCTGGATGGGAGCATATGTTGCTCTAAAACCTCTTTGTACTTTTCAACATTGATGGTGCCTTTCCAGATGTGTAAGCTGCCCTCGCCATAGGCACTAATGCACCCCCATACCATCAGGGATGCAGGCTTTTGAACTGTCAGCTAAAAACAAGATGGATGGTCATTAGGAGATGGTCATTAGGAGTTCAGTATTTGCAACAAGATGACATAATCTCTAGTGAAGGCTCCTTTTTTCAAATTTTCAGCTGGAATTAGAGAGATTTTTTAACATTAGGAAGTCAAAGGGAGGTTTTATGTACATGTAATACTCAAAGTAGAACCAGAAAACCAAGTTCAAAATCAGTGAAGGCAACCTTTAATCAAGAGCTCAATGGGAAACAACCCTTCAAGCCAATTGCATGAGTCAACATCGAGTATGGCATTTACCAAGGAGAAGCTCTGTCCTGGCTAGGCAATCCAAGGCAAGTTGTATTCCAGGAGTAAACTGTCATGATCTGACCCTCACATTCACTTCCTGCCCTGGACCTTTATTTTGTTCCTCTCCCTCTTCTCCACTTCCTGTCCCCTGTTTATTTCTACAGCTTCACCATTCATCATCAGTCACACTTGTTTTGACCTATTCCCCTGCCTTTTTAAACCCAGCTCCCCCCCTGGTTCTGGTTGGATCATTGTCTTTGTTTGCTGCTGCCATTCATGCAACAAGGCATCTCCTAATTTACCTGACTCAAGGTTCTTGGACTCATGACCCTGTTCTAGTGGACTCTGTTTTCTGTTCCTTTGGTCTGAGGTTTGTTTCTGGTTTTCATTCTTTGTCAGTCCTTCCCTGCATGCAGGCTTTTTTCATATGTGGGTATGATTTTGTTTTCTAGTGTGCAACATGTTTAGTTTTCCTGTTTTCTGTTGTTCCTCAGGATTATTGTGTTAGTTTCCCTTACTGACCTTATGTCAGGAGTGAACAGTTTACAGTAGTGAATTTATGTTAGTTGTTTGTTCTTGTCTTTTCCATATAATAGTTTATAAAGTCCTTTACTTACCGAACCCCTCTTGCATTGTTGCTCTTGGGTCCACCTCAAAAACTAATCCTGACAGTATGATCCGACCATAAACAGACCCAGCAACACGTGGGAGGGATTAGTCCTGATACCCGCGGAGGTAGTTGAGGTTCTCATTTATGTCTGATCAGAACCAGACATAAACGAGACATGAAGTTACTAATCCACACCACTAGGATCTACAATTGAGGGGAGTGTACAATCATAATACAACATAGCAGATGTTGAGGACCACTACATGTACCATGGGATTCTGCAATGGCACCCAAGAAGACACTGCACGAAAGCCCCCATTGCCACATACCTACAGAGACCAGGGCAAGTTCTGGGAAGTCATGTATGGAAGTCACTGTGGCAAAAACAAAGTCTGAGCTATTAACACCTATGTCCTGCCAGTCATCAGGTGCCATACTAGCATAATAAACTGGCCAAAAAAGGAGGGCCACTGATATCAACAACTAGGAAGCTCCTTACAATACAGTAAATCCAGAATCCTGAGACTATTCTCAACAGAAGAGAGGAGGCAGAGGATTAATGAACATCCGAGCCATTAGTCAGGATGAAACAACCAAGACCCATAAATACATTAGAAAGATTACCCCACGAAATCACGTGTTTTGTGAATACCTCAGGCAGCAGAAGCCATGTTCATGTCCAGTAAACCCATATTTTCTCTTTATCAATTTAAGAGCATCCATATACATTTCTTAGATGTATATAACTATACATATGTGAACATACCAATACACATATGCCAAATATACAAAACACACACTTATAATTCTGATTAAAGTTAGAGCCTACTAACACACTCTAACCTGTACACACAAATACATAACAGGCAAATGTAATCTTGACAGTCTGACTTTGTACTGTATTGGGAAGCAAACCTAGTAACTATACAGCACCAAACCTCAGACTCTGGGGCCAACACCCATCAGTATATAAGGTCCTATAATCTGACTGTTTGAACTACAGCAGGAGCAGCGGGCTTTTAGGCTGAAATAAATGCACTCTATAATCAGGACACCATGTGTTATTCTCAGATAGCAGAGGAAAGGGGGGAGTCTGTGACTGTACAGAGCACTAAGTAGCATTTAAAGTGAACAGAAATAGACAGAAATGTTTAACTTACACACCCAGTCAGCTCTGAGCTCTTCTGGAACCACTTACAAAGAAAAGGGCCACTTGTTAACAATTATCATTCAGAAATGGTTCTTAACCTCTGGGTGGGGCCCCTCCACAGATGACTTAACAGGCTTTACATAACTAATTTTAAAGTAAGATAAAGCTCCTCATGGGTCCTTACAACTTTTTTTCTGTCAAGGATTAGGATTAATATGAAATTGTAGATTTTTGTTTGTTTTTTTGTTTTTTTTTACCTGTCTAGTCATATTTGTTCTTTGCTTTTGTGTCTCTTTTTTCTGTTTTTAGGAGATACACGTTCATGAGATTCATAGTACTATGATTTTATATATATATATATATATAAAGACAAATATTTAACACAAATAAACATAAATATCTATTTAGCTAATCGATCGATCTAGCTACACAAAGACTGGTATAAGCCATGAATTCTAAAGGAAGCACTGCATTAAAAATTATTGTTTTGTATTATACACATAATTACACAATGTTTTGTAGATATAGGATATCCATACAGGTGATTTTCTTATGACAAAAAATCCATAATGAGTAAGAATTGATTTTTGTCAGTAAGGCTGTCGGTTTATGTCAGCTTGAATATAAAAGTTTAGGTGAGCCAAACCCTCATCCAAGGGCTCCACCCCAATTGTGACATTGACATGACTTTGGGGATAATACATATATGGTGGCGATTTCAACAGCAGTTATCAGGAAAGCTAAATGCACATTTCTGGTAGGGAGTTAATTTGCTGGTAGCTTAACACCATTCTTTTATAACTATTCTTCTGTTAATGTCTGTCTTTGTCACATAACCTTTCCACCTCTGAGATTGGAGGGATAGATAAATGGCACAGACCAGGCAGAAATACAGTGTGTGGTGTCGTAGACTCTACTCGCCATCCAACAATGTATCTCTTTGTATGACTGCTTTTTCCATGGATTTTTTTCATAAAATACATTCTCCCTACCTGTCAGTACTTCAGTCCATACTGATCATGTGACCGACACTAGTCCCAAAAGCAGTTTGAGTGGCATAACAATTATTACATTTTTTTGAGTATCACCCATGTCAACCCTTTGAATTAACTACTTAGTATCAGAATTTAATCCATTTGTTCCATAATCCAATTCAATAATTTTATCACCACTTATATGGGAAGCCAAGAGGCATAAGGTCGTTACTAGTTTGACAATGATCCAGGTACTTTTAAAGGCTGGAATACATAAGAAATGCATGCATTCCAGTCCATGTATTTCATAAGAATACTTTTTTCCGTTCTCAATGCTCCATTGAGAAACTTTTATTGAAATGCATGGGCACCATGCTTTGATTTAGCATCCAGTTCCACTTTACAAATCTATGGTGAGGTCTGCGATTTAAGTGTGTTATGCTAGTAGATGCTAATGTACCATCTAGCAGCAAAAGAGATAAGTAGTTGAGTCCTGCCAATTGTAAAGGAAAATTATTTTCTTTGACTAGACTGTTTCTCCTAAGCCTCCTAGTTAATCTTGTTTTAACACAAGAGATTTTAATTATTTATTTCTGAAACATATCACCTGTGTTGTCTCACACTGACATAAATCAAGATACAGAAGGTGTGTCATCTTTGATATTTCCTCTTCTTTTAAACTCTGGTTGTCATATGTATGTTAAAAGGTCTGCAGGTTATTCAGTGTGTGTTTCTGCCACGTTAAATTCAAATATATTGATAAATGGACTCTGATTCACATCCTGTAAAAGAACACAAATACTTACAGGACTGTTGTTCCTTGGCCCGACTAGAGGTTTTGTGGGACTGACACCAAACAGTGACACCGTCTTCCAGCAGCTTCAGAGTTCGCCGCTTCTGCCAGCGAGGTGAGCGTACCTTCACACACGACAAATGAATCCATTAAAACTAATTATTGTGTCTCTTATACAATCAGCTAATAGTTAATAATCAGTACTACCTTCACCATACTGGAGCCCTGCAACATCAGTTTCACATCTTCATCATCCTGAACTCCTTAAAAGAGAAGCAACAAAAAGCAGGGGGTGACATTCAGATCTGATGTCATGAAAACTGCAGTTGACGCTGTTCATAATCACAGTGTGAACACACACATTCCTGATCTGATTTCAGTCCCATAGTAGTAAAAGTAGGATAATGGTGACAGAATGGCAGAGGGTGAGGAGGTAAAAAGGATAGCCAAAAAGGAGCAGAGCAAATTTTTTAAATGATAGCTATATAATGTATGTTCACCTTGCTCATCTGTTCACCAACAGTTTATATCGTTTCTATGAATGATGCATTTTGACATTTTGGTGGAAGAAGCTCTATGACATGACAAGGTGTGGAGATAGCAATAGAGAGTGAGAGACAATGATAATATGATAGGATGGGCTTGTTGCTCTGTTAGTTTATCTCTCCACTTTACACAACTGGTCAAGGCAGAGTCTGAGCCTGACTCTCCTGCAAGTTTCTTCCATTAAAGGGAGTTTTTCCTCTCCACTGTTGCCTATGGCTTGCTCAAGTAGTCTTGACTTTAATATGTAAAGTGCGCTGAGGTGACTTTGTTGTGAATTGGTGCTATATAAATGAAGTTAAATTGAAATAAACTGAGGGGAACTAGCAGATTGCTTATATTAGGATTTAAGGGGCTGTTGACGGTTAGAAAGCCAGATGTGAGATCTTTCAAATCTACTGATAGTAACAAATTGTAACAAACATACGCTAATGTCACATTTTTAAAAACTGATAATTTAGTCTGGATAATTTGTTTTCAACAATAAAGGTCTATAGCACAGATGAACAAAATAATTTATGCTGCAGACTGACAGACACTAAACCCAAGTATATTGTTGTTTTTAGTGTCTCTTATCCTTGAGACTTGAAAAAAGCTCCACTCAACTCTGTTCCACCTTGCCCTGCCTCTCCATGCTCTACTAAAGTCAGATGTGAGTTGGAGCCTATACAAGCTGTCATAGGGTACACCCTGGAAAGTTGACCAGTCTATATCAGGGTCAACACAGAGAGACACACAAAGACAGACTCACATTCACACCTCTGGGCAACTAAGAGTCACCAGTTACCTAGTTCCTCGGTTTGTGGGAGGAAGCTGGAGTAAAAGAGAATCCACACAAAATTAGTAAATTTCCTTCTACTTATTTTGTTCTTTTTGTAACTTTGTAACCTTGAGTTACAGTTATCATGATTTATTCTCATTTGTTGTTAAATTCATTGTTAAAGTTTTATGGAAGACAAGTTTAACTTTTGCTCAAGTAATAGACTGAACTGCCTTTTGTGTTTATACCAAGAAATTAAATTGTTAAAGTCTGATTCAGCCTTAATCTTAAATTGGGTCATGGCCAATTATTCAATTTGTTTGCAGACATCCTAAAGGGAATCGATCCAGAGCTTCACCTTCCTGCTTATAGCTAGTCTCATCTTTCTCTGTTGCTGAACACCACATGCTGTGGTTGCCTGGGTAATGAAGGATGCATATTATGTTGTATATTATGGCAACTATTTATCACCTGTATTTATCTTAGTAGTTAAATCAATAAATATTAATTTATCGAAATCAGTTGATGTGTTGTCTATTCCTTTGCAGATAAGTGATCTCTGACTTCTATCAAATAAGAGCCCACCTCTGATATTTGACTGATTAACTGTATTGCAAGACCTGTTATCAGTATTCATTATGATAACAGCATATTGCTACATTACAAACATAAAGATTGCATTAATACTTGGATGAAAATGTTTTACAGCCAATGACTGCCTGAGGTCTGGAATCCATAAACTGACCAAATTTAGAGTTTCATTCCTCAAGCACTTGCACTTATATTTAATACATTTTGTTATATTCTGTTTCTAGTAATAAACAGTGTACAGTTAACTTCAACACTAAAACACTTTTACTTACTGAATATCCTTCATAGTAGATGCCGTACTATAACACACAAAAATATACATATTGCATACTCAGTACTTGGTTGAATGTCACTTCAATCAACAAGTTTTTGGAAAAACGTAAAGAATCAATGTTAAGTTATAAATTAGTTTTGTAGCAAAGGCCTGACTTCCACATAATTTTAATAGGACTTTGAAAAGTTAATTCAAAAAAACTGTTTTATCTATTCCTCAACAAGCTCTGGTTTGTGTTTGGGGTCAACTAACCAGGTTATGGTCGGCTAATTAAGACACTTTCCACCATGGTTCAGTTTGTATTTAGTTTCAGCTTTATATATTAACTGTATCTCTACCCTCTCTTTAACTTTGTGCTGTCACTGTGCTGCAACATGAACACAGCCAAAAAAAGGAAATAAAGAAAAGTCCAAAAGCAGAGTTTTCTGTCACTATACAGTTATAAACTGGTTACTTTAGTGCATGTAAATGCAGTCAGTGTTGTTGGAACTGAATAAGGCACATTTAGTTCTCCAAACATACCTCTGGTAATTGTGGCAAAAAATTGACCATAAAAATTTCCTCCAGAAGGTCTTCTACTTTGTCCATGTAGCCAGCTAAAAATTTGGTCAAGCTTTAAGGTGTTAACTTTGCAGCAGGAGAGTCTTTCTTGCAGCTGCCTTTCAGAATATAGGGATGTAAAATTTACTTGACAAAAGATTGACACTAGTGTTCCAGTTTATGGCAGATCTGTGTTATAAATGGTTACTGGGTTGCTCCTGAACATCTGAACCAATGCCCTTATTTTGGATTGCTTATTTTGTACACTATAATTTCTGATGATGTGCAAAACCAACACTCAAATCAATGTAGGCTATACGAAACAAAACGAAAACTAATAATTATAATTGTGACCTGGCAGACCTGCTTTTACTTTCATTTCATGGCCCCTGGCTCAGATTTAAATGCCTCTCTGGTGCTGTAGCATGAGGAGATCCGTGTGAAACACATTTTCACTTGTGTTTAAATACATTTAATCTGGGCAAGGGGTGGTGCCTGGGTAAAACATCTATGCTACGGAAATCAGTGTTTTGTTTACAACACATCATAGCTCATATGTGACTTAGTCTTGTACTGTTCCTTGAATTTCTTTTACAATTTCAATGTCTTACCAACAGAAGTACATGAATTCACCACTGTATGTCATTAACTCTGTATGTTCTCTGCCGTAGTTGTCTTTGTCCTTCTCTGTCCCCCTCTCTCTGTCCCTTTCTGCAGGTGTCGCTGGATTTGAAGCTGTGTGTTTTCCAGCGTGCAGATACTGGTCCTACCAACCTGCCTGATGTTTTGTTGTTGCTTTTTGTCGCTCTGTTCTTTTCTCTCTTCACTTTCCACTCACTTCAACCGGTCAAGGCAGATGGCCGCCCACCCTGAGCCTGGTTCTGCTGGAGGTTTCTTCCGTCAAAGGGAGTTTCTCCTCTCCACTGTTGCCTATGGCTTCCTCCAGGGGGAATTGTTGGGTTCTCTTTATACATCTTTATAATCTTGACTTTATTCTGTAAAGTGCCCTGAGATTACTTTGTTGTGAATTAGCGCTATATAAATAAAGTTGAATTGAATTGAATTTCATCATCTCTCAGGTAAGCCATTGTTGTTATTGTTTTCACACAAGTGAGTGTTCTTCCCTGTCAGGTTTTTGCATAGGTTTTCTTTTGCAGCAATTGCTGGATACAGATGTCATCAACAGCCACTCACTTGTGGTGAATTTTCTAGATAATTACTATTATCTAATTGCTATGCTCTTTTCTCACATGCGCCCAATCAGATTTTGTACTTGGGAGCTCACTGGGTAAAATCTGCAACTGACTAGGATGTTTGTCTTCTCACATAAGCCCCTTTGGAAATTATCTGAATAAACTCAGGATTCCAATGCATATCTAAAAGGGAATTTTGGTTATCTCAACATTTCATATGAGGAAATGCTACACATGTGCTCTAAAGGGCCTCTGTGGATTTGTTATCATATACATATAACGTACCTGTCAAAAGTGCGGACACACATCCTCAATAGGTGCTTTTATTAGTTCACTTGCCGGTTACAACAGGTTAGCACAGTATTCTGCAGGGAAACATCCTCCGATCTGATTTGTGCTTAGTGGGACCATCTTTTTTGAATAGTTTGTTTGTTTGTATAGCATGTAATGTTTTATATCAGCTATGTAGAAAACAATAAATACAGAAAAAAAACACTGGATAACATGGTAGTCCAAACATTTACAAACTGTACAAATATGTGCACTGGGAAAGTGAGTTGGTTGGATATTCTATTTCTTGTAAATAATTATTTCCTCTATTCAAAGGGCGCTTTTAAATAGCTGTGGTGTTTCCTTTATGCTCTTGTTCAAAGATAGCGCTGAATCCTAGGCTTAGTAAGCAGGAATCAGCAGCTGCAACAGAAGTCTCACTGTGGTTTACAAAGGGCTGGGTCACTACACGCACAAAGGTATCTTGATACTGGAAAGATACACACACACATACATACACTCTTTGTGCGGCCATGACCTACTGTAAATGAGAACAGCCATGCTGCACCAGAGGGAGGAGTTAAGTTTGTGTATGCAGCAGTGTTTGTGAAAGCTAAGCTATTTTAGTGTGGCTTAGAACCAGATTGCCCTCTTTAAAGTGATCGCACAACACAGGCTCACCCCCACCGCTACCATCATGGAACAGTGTTGTCGTGATGAAACCATGTGGTTTGACTAAAAAGATGCAGGTGTGGTGCATTTAACCAACTACTGCAGTATTACATGCCTACAATGTGTTGATGTTTACTCAGTCAAGAGAGGCCACAAAACTTTCAGAACTTTCAGAACTTTATGGTACATATTATGGCAGCAGGTAGTGAAAAAAGTACTCCAAACACTAGTTTTTAGGTTGTATTGAAGTAAAAGTTTCATTAGGTTATAGGCAGTAAATGATATTAGAGCGTACATTAATCCCCTGCAATAGCACTTTACAAACTTACAATAATATTTTACAAATACTATTTGTAAAGACTGTAGCTCAGGAGGTAGAGCAGATTCCACCAATCTGAGGGTTGTGGGTTCAATTCCTGGCTCCTCTGGCCACATGTCAAAGTGTCCTTGAGCAAGACACTGAACCCTGACTTAGTCACTCCCGCTGAGGGCAGGCCAGCTGAGGAGCAGCTGACATGAGGGTTTGTGAGTGTGAATGGGCAAATGAAAAGTAGTATGCGTTTGGGGTACCAAAAAGGTAGAAGAATTCTATATAAGTGCAGATAATTTACCATTTAAGAAAAGTGCTGTATTGCAGTACACTAATAATTTGCATGTAATGGTGCTTTTGAACCCACAACCCTAGAATTGGCATTTGAATTAATTCATAATTGTAGCCATCAAATATGCAGGTACAAAACTACAATATGTGCTACATACATATGTGCTGCACTGAAAAACAAAGTGTCTGTACCGGGTTATAACATATTGAATGGTAAATGGTTATATAGCTCTTTTCTACCTATTGGGACTCAAAGCACTTTACACTGCTTCTTATTCACCTATTCACACTCACAACCTCACACACTCACATACCGATGGGGGAGCTGCTATGCAGCTGGTATTGGGCTGCATAGCACTCACCGGGAGCAACTAAGTTGGGGTTCAACGTCTTGCTCAAGGACTCTTCAACATGTGACCGGAGTAGTCGGGGATCAAACCAACAACTGCAAAATTGGTGGACAACTGCTCTACCTTTCTTAATGACTCCTATAATGATTTAGCCTCAGAATTACTTTTAATCAGGACTTTTAGGTCAGAATTACCATGATTTTCTCTAACAAAAAGACTATAGCTATATATTTGCTGGATACCAGCATTCTGACATGACCTAGGTTAGGTTGAAACTGTCAGAAAGGTGATAATTCTACTATGTTGTTGTTATTGAGGTCAAAGGGCATTGCACTGGAGTGTATTATAGGTAGAGGTGGTTCTAAAGTTTTGGCAGCCTCATGAATTTTAAATAGGTTTAAATACATCAGATTGGCATTCAAAAAGTTTTCAGACCCCTTTCACTTTTTTCAATTTTGATTTGTTGCTGCCTGATACTACAATTGTTCTAATTGATTCTATTTCTACACTCAATACCTTACCCTTAATAAATACCCTTAATACCCTTAATAAAGTGAAAACAGAATTTTAGAAATGTTTGCTTATGAATGATATGGAAAAACTGAAATATCACATGCAATTAAATATTCAGACCCTTTGCAACAACACTTGAAATTTAGCTCAGGAGCTTTCCATTTCTTTGATCGTTGCTGAAATGTTTTAACATTTCTACATACTCTTACATACTCAAGACACACACCTCTCTATAGAAGGCTCATACCTGACAATGCATAGTGTATCAGAACAAAAGCCATGAGGTCAAAGGAAATGCCCGCAGACCTCAGAGAACAGGATTATTGCAAGGCACAGAGCTGGGGAAGGCTACAAAACATTCAGGTGCACACTGCGATGGAACAAAATGAGATGGAACAAAATTCCAGAAAGGACAAGCTTCACTGGGTTTTATGGCAGAGTGGCTAGACAGAAGCCTTTCCTCAGTCCAAACACATGAAAGCCTGTAAGGAACAAGATTTTCCAGTTTGATGAAACCAAGATTGGACTGTTTGACCTCAATTTAAAGTTTTATGTCTGGAGGAAAACAGGCACTGCTAATCACCTGCCCAATATCTTCCCTACAGTGAAGTAATTGTGAGGGCAGCATCATGCTGTTGGGATGCTTTTCAGCTGCAGGGACTGGGAGACTGTTCAGGTTTGTAGGAAAGCTGATTGGAGTAAAGTACGGAGATATTCTCAGTGAAAACCTGTTCCATAGATCCCTGACTTGAAGCCTACTGAATATCTCTGGAGAGTCCTGAAAATGGGTGTCCACCAACGGTCCGACCCCATTCCACTCGACTGAGTTTAACGGTATTTGCAAAACAAATGGCAGAAAATTCCCTAATCAATGTGTGTACAACGGCAAAAAGAATTGAAAATTGCTACCAAAGGAGTTTCAAAGTACTGATTAAAGGGTCTGAATAGTTGTCTGAATAATGTGATGTTTCAGTTTTTTCTTTTTAACATAACAACTGCAACAAAAACATTTTAAAAAGTGAAGAGGGTCTGAAAACTTTCCAAATGCACTGTAAATTTTATTTGATATGATTTAATAATGTTAATCAATTTGCTTTTATAGTGACTGATGTGCATAATGTTGAGTTAAGCTGTGTATCAACAAGGAGTATACTTACTAAGTCCATAATTGTTTATCAGGCAAATGCATTTTAGGAAAACATATTTACAACCAAATTATGTTTTCTAATAATGTATTGAATACATAAATTGAAACACCCCCCATCCTCCCCCAACCTCCAGACAACTGTTACATTAATAAATCTATTGCTATATTCATTAAAAATTAGCAGGTTTACTCTGCAGGCATTCAGGACAAACTTTGTCCTGAAGTCTTTTAGGCTAAGTAGCATATAATATGATGTGCTATCCTAAAGGTTTACATCTGTGAACATGTGGTTTAACATGTAGTTAAGCCACTTGAACAGAGGTTGCTCATCTCACCAACTTTTAAGTCGATTATGATGTGCATTTGATTCAGTTTTTGGCAAGAAACGTCAGCCTGTTAATGGCAGCACTGCTGTAGTGTTTAGTCTGTTCAAAGGTTTCACTGATGGGATTGTTTCATGAGATGCTGAACTTTTATTCAAATAAAAATTATTATTACAACCATCAGCATGTCAATTTGTTGACGTATGGCTTGTTTTACTGTAGTTCTCTGATAGTTAACGGAGTAAAAGTGTAAGGTTCAGTAAGGTATTAGTAATACTTCATAGATTGGAGAATGCTTTGACAATGAACACATCACGCGGGCTGTATCACACGCGTAACACTCACCCAGATTTCTCAAAGGATCGATGGCCCTTGTCTCGGACGTCCCAGCTCTGTTCTTTTCCAGCGCTGCTGCTTTCTTTCTGTTGCCCAACATCTTGTAAGAAAGCTGCGCTTGATCCCACTTCTTTCTTCTTCTTGGGTTATTCTTAGGTCTTCTTCTCTCTTTTCTTGCCTTCTCGGGACCCTTCCCTGGTGTTGTCTCTCTGGCAGGGGACGTCAGGCTAGTGGATAATTTGTATGGAGCTTCTGCGGGAGAACAATGTGAAAGCCACCGCAGCCACGGCGCTTTGTCGGCTGCTCTTCATGCTTTTATCCTAGAGAAGAAAACAGGAGGCAGGCCAAGCTCTCCCCCTGCTGATGTCACTGACTCTGGATTTATCAACACAGAACAGGAGGAGTCAATGAACGTAGCACAATAACCATTTCCTTAGGTGACTTTCAAGTTAAAAGTCGCCTCATTTTCTGCAGCGACTAAATATTATTTTTTTTTAATTAGGCTACTTACGTAACCTAGAGAATTTACTTATTTAAAATAATTTGCATCAAAAAAGAGATACCTTATGTAGACAATTGAAAGAGAGGCTCATTTTGTAATTGATACTATTTGATAATCGAATTTTAATTAATATTATTTATTATCTATTTGTAAGTACATAAAGAAAAAGATTCTGGAGTAATTCATGTTATCAACAGCATTAGATTCACTACTGTTTATACTATATTGTGGTTAGTGGTTTAGTACTTGTACTTTTGTACTTTAAGAAACATTTTGAATATGTACTTTTGTAGTTTTTTGTTGCTTACATTATATTGTGTGATTGTACTTACAACCTAAGTAACAAAAGTTAGTAACTATAAATAAATGAAGTGAAAACGTGTAAAACTCATAATATTGGTCTATGGAATATAGTCCAAAAGTGATATAAAGTAGCCTACTAATCAAATTGACATACTGAAATAAAGGTTTATTTTAAAAAGAAAATAATTACATAAGCACAATATTCATAGTTTTGTAAAAATATTAGTCTTACCTAGCACGTTGCGATTAGGCTTTTGTTTCGAAAGTTAGTTATTCTCTGTGTTGGTCCTAATCCTAAATGGATTAGAGACCACGGAAAGATGCTCACGTGTACAGTGTGGACCAGCCTTCCTCCTCTCGGTCCACTAATTTCTAATTTGAACTAAATCATCATCGAAGTGATGACTCTAAAATCCTCTGTCTGGTGTAATTAGGACAATGGTGCTGCATAATTGATTTCTCACAAAGGATGTTGTCTGTAATACAGGGCTGTAATAATTTGGTGCCTCTAGTTAAACTGAAAAAGGGCCTGTGGTGTCTGAACTATGTCCTAAATTGCACTGGCAAGAACAATTAGATTATAAAGAGTGACAAGAATAAAAATTGCAGGATACAAAAAGCCTATTTTAAGGATATTGATTTTACTTGCAAAGAAAAAACCAGATCTTGTTGGCTATGTATTTTACTTCAGCAATTTTTAGGGTACTCTAAATGTTTCTTTAATCAATTTCTTAATATTTCATGATTGTGATTAATTTTACAACAAACTGCATAAATAATATTTTGCAAAAAATCAGTCAAAATTCTCTAATTAGGTATAGTAACTTTTTTAAAGTAGCACGAAATTATAGGGAAATAAAAAGACAAAGACTCTCTGTACATATGTACTCTCGATACATGCTTTAAAAACTTGGTTATTATTATTATTATTGTTATTATTATTATAAAGTCACTTTAAATGTGGGCGTGCCGTATGACCGGACGCGGAAGTTGACAGTATTACACTACAGAGTGGCCAGATTAGCTAGTGATAAGGGTCAGTACCCGTGTAGGTAGGTCCATACTTTAGGCAGTTTCGCAGATTAATGTTATCGTCAACGAAAATCCAGAAACACACAAATCTACAGTAGCTCTCCGCTTTAGTGAGTATTTTGACATTTACAGTATTTCCACGGTGTTTGTGATGGTAGGTCGCAGGACACATAGGATATAAGGTAAGAACAGTTAGCAAGTAACCTAACTCCAAACTATAGTGGACATTCTATTTTAGCCAGGGAAGCCAACCCAGGAAACTTCCAAATTGCGTTATTATCGTGCAATAGAATGTCATGCTGTAGCGTAACTTAAGTCACTGTCAGTTCTGTGGTTCTAAATGAAAGTCCAGTTTATTATCATCAAAAGCAGCACCTAATCAGAATGAGTTGTTAGGCTTCACATGTTGTGGGCAGAGGTTGTTAAAAAGTATTATTAAATACAATACTGAAGTACGTTTTTGTATGTTATGGTAAAATTGCTTGATCATGCGGAATCATATGGAAAATGCGCTACAGCAATAATTGCTAGTTTAGATACTTAAAATATATATGATAATAATATATAATAATAATAATGTTTTGATTCCACTCACTTATCTGACTTCTTCCTCTATACACTGTGTTTTTGTTCTCTTTAATCTCCCTATGTATCCCTCCAAGTACATTTATCATATCAGCCTCATGCCAGTTCCAGCTATGGCGGAGCATGTTGTTGATCACCAGAAACAGTTTCAGGCTGCTGTGGATGTGATTCATAACCTTCCAAAAAATGGTATGTAAATGTGTTTCAGTTGAGTGTTGCATCTAGGTTTGCTGTAGCATAAAAGAAACAAGAGAAATCTTGATCATGTCACTATAAGAATAGAAGCTTTTCTAGCTAATTCAAATTACTACAAATGAAATGTTTAGTCATGTAACTGTCAGTTTGTTAATATGCTAACAATAAGATTTTAAATCTGACATTGTATTTAGGCTTCAAAAATCATTAAAATGCCCCTGACTACTAAAACCAGTTGTGTCTGATTAGGGAATTAGTTTCCCATTGTATGATTACCTCTCTTTATGTAAATAGAAATTAAACATACCAAATGTGTGTTGTCTTACAGGCTCCTACCAGCCATCCTATGATGTGATGCTGCGTTTTTATAGTCTGTACAAGCAGGCAGTGTGTGGACCCTGTACAGTGCCTTGTCCTGCCTTCTGGGACCCAGTAGGTCGCTACAAATGGTTTGTATGAGTATATGTCCATGTATGACTTTGGAATTGGTGTTGGGTCACTTTTTGTTGACAGGAACTGGCTATTAAGCTGCTCTAAAAAGTGGTCCATTTACTGTCCATCATATAACATTTGCGGGATTTTTACTTGGGTGTATGTTGTGTCTGTAAGAATCACTTTGGTGTTATCTGACATTATGTCAACTCAATATATTAGAGAACTTTTATTTTAAAAAAATATACGTTCTTGATACAAAAGATTTCATTTAAATTCAGTTCAAGTTTATTTATATATAGTGCCAATTCAAAACCAAGATAACTCCAAGCACTTTACAAAATAAAGGCTAGGCTTAAAGTCTTTCTCTTTGATAAAGCTTATAGTTAGTTATAGTCATGCTATAACTAACTATGCTATAACATGCACTGAGCTAAGACAGATTAAACCTACCTTATAGGCCTTTTTCTAAAGATAGATTGATGATTCTAGCACTGTTGTACATGACGATTGATCTGTCATATTTGGGGGAGGATGTGGTGAATTCTTTCTCTAATAGCTACAATTTTATTTATAAAGAAAGTCGTAAAGTCATTGCTGCTCAGAGTTAAGGAAATACTAGGCTCAACAGAACTATGGTTCTTCGTCAGGCTGGCAACAGTGCTGAAAAGAAACCAGGGGTTGTTCTTATTGTCTTCTATTAGTGATGAATAATATGCTGCTATAGCATTACAGGCTTTTTTTGTACATTTTTAAACTGCTTTTCCAGGCTTTAGGATTCTTCTAAATTAGTGAAATGCCACTTCCTTTCTAACTTTCATGTTGCCTGCTTTAAGTTGCGATTTTGTGAACTGTACTATGGAGATCGCCTCTTCTGGATTGTTTATTCTTAGACATGTTCTGGAGGTAAAGCGTATAATTTATGTTCTTTATTAGGCCAAAAATATAAAAATAAAAATGTATGGATGTTTAATGAGGGCCTTAAAAAGAACACATTGCACTGAATCTAACAATGTCATATTTAAAACACTGAGAAAGAGTGCCAGTTTACTGAGTCGGCTTCAAGTTGTTGTTAAAGTTAAGATAATAAGGGCAGGATTTGTATGATTGATCAGACAGTGATTTAAAATAACAGCCCTGTGCACTGTCAAACTGAGTTAACAGTACATTTTTAAAGATTCTCTGCACTAACTAAGCTTGTGGAGTCTTTCCTGTATTTTATGTGAAGAATTCAGAATCTTTTAGTTTGTTTTTGGTGGGTTTGGCGGTGGGGAGCATGTCTGTTTTTAGATGCTAGTTACAGGCTCGAAGGTCCCCAGCATAATTAGTACCAGGGATGATGGAGTTACAAGGTAATGACTCCTAACCATTCAGCTATCATGGTGTGTCATGTTTGTAAGCAAAAAACATGACATGAACTGCTGATTCCCAATGGAATTGAAATCAATGAAAACCTTTGCAAAAAAAATGGAAATAATTGGAAAAGTTTAATCTACAACTTGAGGCATAAACTGGAGAATTTTGTGTAGCCATAAGGACTAATGTTTTTAACAGTAGATCTTTTTTTGATTGGTTGTGTGTTAGGAATGCCTGGAGTCGCCTGGGAAAGATGAGCAGTGAGAGTGCCATGGCAGCGTATGTGGATGAGATGAAGAAAGTAGCTCAGGAGGTACAGCATTTATTTAAATTATACAGCATATTTCAGTTCAGCACTGCAAGTAGAAACTGCAGCTGAAAGTGCTATGGTAATGAATGTCCAAATAAATGAATCAAAACATTATTCCCCCCCTCTTACATTCCAAATCCATTAGTAACACAAGTACATCAACATGCAGTGATTAGTATAGCTTTCTACTGACTTGGCAGGTTATCAACACTATGCCCATGAATGAAAAGACAGCCTCACTCTTCCACCACTTTGAGCCTCTTTACCAGGTGATTGATGACATGCCTCGGCCTCCAGAGTCACTGTTTGCACTCAGAAAAGGTCAGTGACATAAGGGTGTTTAAAAGTTGCTGCAGGAACGGCAACCGGCATAAAAAACTCATGACAAATCAACGTTCAGGCTGAAGGCCGTTGATTGATTGATTGTCTAAAAGTGTTATTGTGCAGGGCCTAAAGGCAGTGAGGAGGCTGATGGGCTAACAGAGATGAAAGGTAAAGATGAAGCACAAAAGAAGCCCGAAGAGAATTCTTCTCATCCAGAGCATCCAGATCAGGAGCCGAACCTGTCTGAGGTTATAGACCTCACTACCAACACCATTCCTAATGGTAAGTAGTTTGTGCAGGTCTAATCCTCACACTTCTCTTGTCGCCTATCACTATATTTATTAATCTAAACTGTTTAATTTTTAAGAAGCAGTTTTGGTGTGAAAACAAGTCAGATCTGTCTTGTTTAAGATCACAGTCAGCTTTTTGCCTAAATCTATGACCCCTGTGTTCATCTACACTGAATTTTACTTCAACCACGTAGTGTTCAGAACACTTCGTTTCCATAATAAAAAACTCACAAAGCTATGGCACTTTTTAGACATACCATAGTAGATGTGGTAGCTGCTGGATATTCGGATTTCTCTAGCTTTGACAAAGCAGCAGAATACACCCACAAGCGCAGTAGACATCAAACAGAAGTAGAAGTAAGAAGGTAATGCTACAACATGTGAAATGATAGTGTCAGCAGTTGCAGGAACAGATCTGCTGCCATTTTAGGAGCCAAAAACCACCAAAAGCTATGTATAAAGATATTTTGCATTATTTCAGATAACTAGAGTCAACTCTTAAAACTCTTGAACTCCTAAAATGGAACATTTCAACATGTGAGAGATTTAGATGTTGATTTTTATATGGACATGTCAGTAAAATTTTCGCATGTTTGGTATCCAGCTTGGGGCTGCTTAAGTTGTTACTGTCCAGGCTGCCAATATAGAAACCATAGTGATTGTGTGTTTGCTGCAGCATCTGTGATTACATAACAGAAATCTCCTAATTATCTCTTTACTGCATCAACAAGATAAAGGGATGTTGAGCAGTCCAGAAAACGGATTTAGACAATTACACCCTCTAGTGTTGATGACACTAAAGTGCTAGCTGTTTGTACTAGTTCATTTTGGGTGTATTGTAAGATAACTCCGTCTTTCAAATCTGCTAATCAATGGCTTTAACTTAGTAAATACATTTGTAGACAAATAGAGGTCAACCGGCTCCCATTTATTTCCAAAATGTTAACAACACTTTAGATCCATTACTGGACCCCAAGCATATGATGGGAATTTGTTGGCTTTTTGTCACTGGAGACTGATCTGGTTTGTCTCTGACATTCACTTAGGCTATTAATCTTTTAATACTTGTGTAATTCTCTAATTTATTTTTACATTCTTTAAACCAGACATTAAGAGGGATCACAAAATTGTGCTACTGGAGCACAATTTTCTTGAATGCTCAGTCTTCAGGGTTATATCTTCCCGTATGCTTACAGGGGAATGTCTAATTGATTCAACTTTAATTCCTCCCATTACTCCACCTCCCCAGGAGAAGTACCTCAGTTGTACTACTTTAAAGTAATCCTTTTAGCATTGGGAGTGCTGCTACTCCTTTTTTTTGGTAATTGTGAAATCTGAAAATGTATTGGCCCTTTGACTTTTCTATATGAACCTTAAGATAGCTAATTTCCATTCATTAAATTGTTTTAGAGGTATGTCTACTGATAGACTGATATAGGAACAACATTCATGGTAACATGTTTATAATTTTTATTTGATCATACATACTATGGGGTGACTGTGGCGCCGGAAGGAAGAGCAGTCGTCCACCAGTTTTTGTTTCGATCCCCGGTTTCTCTGGTCAAATGTCGAAGTATCCTTAAACAAGACACTGAACCCAAACTTTGGTTTGGTCCTGGTGAGTGTTGGCCAGCTCCCCCATCGGTGTGCGAGTGTGTGTGTGCGATAAGTGCATAACAGTTTATTTGTTGCTAGGTTATACAGAGATATGCAACATAATCTGATATATCACCAGAACCGAAAGACTCAGAATTATTAAGTCTTTTGTTTTCTCTGCAGAAGCCTCAGTGTTTTTCCTAGATTCTTTCTTGGTTTGCTTCACAGTTCTGATTTATCTTTGTATCTGCTGTTTCGTTGGAGATTTTTTTCAGCTTCTCCATGGGTGTCATTAAAGTGGAGGGTAGGTTCGATGTTTTCAGCCATTAGTCTTTTCTTCTTTGAATATTGTAGTGCTACTGTTGTGCCGATGGTGAGACCATCTTTGAAATGCACTCTGAGTTTTGCTGGGGGTGGAAATGCACACCCTTCTCCTCCTTAAGTAATCTTCTGATATGTGTATGTGCTTCCCTCTTCTTCTGAGTTTCTATGGGGTAATCCTGGTCAAAGTTAACCTTTTTTCCATTGAAGTGTATTTCTTTCTTTCTCCATGCATAGCAAAGCCTTTAGTTCTGTATTCAAGAAAGTAGATCAGTAAACAGACCAAGGGAACTTGTACTGGTTTAGGTCAGAGTGCCCAATAGCAGCACTGTATAGCAGGTAAAGTATTCAGATGGGACACGTCTTTCTTCATAAGGTTTTCAATAAACTCCTGCTTATTATTATTTTCTTATTATTTCTTCATGAATGTGTTTCAAGATCTGTCAGCTTTGTTTGGCTATTTTCTTGTATCTGTAGGGTTTGGCGCAACAACTCTCTGGCTTCAGCACGCCAATCCTCAATGTCTGTCATCAGTTGTTCTACATCCTCTACGTGGCCTACTGAATCCTTCATAATTCAAATTGACTAAAAATACATAATTTGGGGGAAATCTGAATCACCTTCTGTGACCTCTTAGTTTACACAACCATTTGTCCTGGTGCCATACTAGAAGTCCCCCCTCAAGCTATTGATCTGTTTGTTTGTTTTTAAACTGTAGACTCTGGAGTATGTGATGGTTTGGTGCTGACCAGCGACTCAGAGAGTGAGACCTTCTGTGATTCTGTGGAATCAGTGGAGCAACTCAAGAGTATCAAGGTATGAATTATATCCTAAGAAGCTGGATGTAGAAGCGGTGACATCAGACAGTGTAACAGTGTCAACGGAGCGATTCATCTTAATAAGAAAGTTACAGAAAAAGAGGATATTTGTCCACAGATTCTGGTGAAGTCCAAAGGTTTTCAGAATGGCTATGTGTCCTTGGAGTCCTCTCTGTGTTTAGAGGCTCGACAGGCTGGAGCAGGCCAAGGTGGAGAGGGAGCTGAGGATGTGAAGGGTCAGGTCCCCATCAGGAGGAGTCAAGACAGTGGACAGGAAGACCCCTACCACAGCTGGAGAGAACGTGAGTTTCCACCACTGGTGCATAACTCTGTGTGTTTAAACCTGTCATTTGATGGATCAGACACACTGTCATTCTCCAGGTGGCATTCCTCAGGGCAGTCCAAGGTGGGGGGCCCCAGGTGGAGGCAGTGGGGCCGGACGAAGAGGAGGGGACGGTTCTGAGGGTGGTGCAGAGAGGCTCCATGATGCCCAGCTGCAGCAGCAAATCATCCTGGCTCTACGGAGGCTAAGACAGGACATGAGCAGTGTGATGGAACGGCTGGATGTGGTTGAGAGGCTGGCTGCCAAACATGTCAGTTTATTTTGCTGTTTGTGTTTGAATCATTGTTAGAAAAATACTTTTTGGAGACAGGGAGCTCTTTCAAACAGGACAGTATTTCAGATTCACAAAAAACTTGAATAACAAAGA
Source organism: Channa maculata (assembly GCA_020496755.1). Classification (NCBI taxonomy): domain Eukaryota; kingdom Metazoa; phylum Chordata; class Actinopteri; order Anabantiformes; family Channidae; genus Channa; species Channa maculata. The sequence goes on along the minus strand of CM035605.1, from coordinate 2,873,858 downwards.
ACAGGACACATTCACCATTTTGAGTCCCACAAAAACTACAGCCTTCTTTGAGCTCACTGCTTACTTCTGTGTGTGTGTGTGTGTGTGTGTGTGTGTGTGTGTGTGTGTGTGTAAGAGACAGGCTCAGGGATCTGAGTGGAGACCCTTTGCAGCCACAGCTTCAGAACAGGTAACGGAGAAACAGCATCCCAACTCAACTCAAATCTGCTAGATAAAAAGTATAGTTAATCAATTGTCTCAGAATCACCTCAGTTACCTTAGGACAAAAGATATTCCTATCTCAGAGTAGGACTCTTTATGAGGCATTCTACTGCTTTCAGCGAGGGTTACAGCTGCTCTTAGAAAACACAACACTCAGAGCCATAAAGTAGACTGGGTGATATGGTTCAAAATGTTTTTTTTCCTTCATTGTTCCGGATAATTCACGTTCATCGATTATACACGGAGTACGTGAACTTAATACAAAAATGAACAACCCAAATTTAATTGCCTTGCTGTATTGCTATGCATGTCACAATACCTCTCTTGATTCAAAATCCATATACAGTATTAAACTGTGCTGGTCCCCTGTATCTACAGCCAGATGTGCAGTAAAGAAAAATCACTAGAAAAGCTGTTGTTACATATTGTAAATATTCTATTTTGAGCAGCTGTGAATAAATAAAAGTAACATCCACTAATAATAAGTGCAGATTGGACTATGAAATCTTCTAAAAGACAGGTTACCTACCTCTGTCATGTCCTTGTTTGCAAATGCAGTAGTGTAGCACCTGTCATTGTCACACAGTAGCTGTTGTGTGAAGCCCTTTCGCAAAAAGAAACAGAGAGGCGGTGAGGCCAACACATCTGTTGGCATCTCTAAGGAAACTGTGACAGTAGCTCCAGAGGACTTCTAGGACTGCTTTTAAGTAAAAGCAGAGGAAGTAATAATCTCAATTAAATTTGGGCTTCTGTCACATTCACAGAATCTTTGTATGTCTCTTAATGAATCAGTTAGGACATTTCTGGACATTTCCTACATAACGTATGTTAATAAATAGCTTTTCCTAAAAGTGGCCTAGAACTTTTGGAAAGGTAAAAGTGAGTTCCCCACGCTGAAATTCTTAGAAAATTCAGGCCCAGTTTTCTTTTGTTACTAAATATCTTCAAACTAAGCTCTGAATGTGGTGTGAAGTAAATTCTGGACCTTTTTAGCTTTTCACCGTTAAAATTTTCTCTCAGGAGAAGTGGTGGCCATTTGACCTGTCGGGGCAGACTGTGCTCCTCTTCCTGGTGTGGCCTTTCGTGGCTCAGGGTCTGGTCCAGCTGTTGAGAAAAGCTCAGAAATGGAGGTGCATCTCTTCATGAAGTCAGCTGCTGAAGACGTCTCAGTAATTTCCCAACAGTGATTTCAAGGTTTAGAAAGGATTTAATTCCATAGAGTGCGTTTAAATGGACTAAAGTAACCAGGTTACAGTCTCCTTTCATGGGAAAGCTGATTTTTTTTTTTAAGTTTCATGTATACGGGAAAACTGGTTTCTGAAATTGGGGTAAGGAATTAGGGAAACCTGGTTTCCCAAGGTAGATTTCTGTTGGATAACGCTGGTAACTCTGCCATGTATACGCTCAACCAGGGTTCTAATCAGCTTTCTTCAACTGCCCGTGTGTGTAACCAAATGCTGCAGACAGTAAGCTGCATGCAGCTTAGTGAAACAATGAATGAAAGAAGAGTCATTAAAGTCATTAAAAGAGTTAACAGGGTGATGCCACCTCATTTTAAAAACATGTATAAGGTCTGACTGAAATTCCAATTTACACAAAGTTTCTTGTAGAAGTCTAAGTAAATGGTAAATGTTCTACACTTATATAGCGCTTTTCTACCTATTGGCACTCAAAGCGTTTTACACTGCTTCCAATTTACCCATTCACACTCACAATGACACACACAGATGGGGGAGCTGCTATGCAGCAGGCCAACACTCACCGGAAGCAACTAAGTTGGGGTTCAGTGTCTTGCTCAAGGACACTTCAACATGTGACTTGAGGAGCCAGGGATTGATCGAACAACTACAAGATTGGTGGACGACTGCTCTGCTTTCCAGCGCCACAGTTGTCTCAAGTATGTCACTTTCATTCAGACTGTTGTGAATCTGCTGCATGTGCCTTTCCTTTCTCTCACCCTGTGCTGTCACTGTGCTGCAACACGAACAAAAACACAGGCATAAAGCTGTAATTTCTGAAATATCTATTGGCTACAATATTACACTGAAGCGTTCAGGTGACTGGAACAAACTGGACAATATTAGTTGAATTGCTGACCGATTGCTGATCTCTGTGGCTACACTTTGTCTTTGTATTTTTAAATTTTTTTTGTCTCCTGTCTTTCCTTTGGTTCAATGCTCTTGTGCTTATCCATTAATTAATTAATTATTAATTTATCCAGTATTATTGTAAACAAAATCAAACTGTTTTATTAGAACTTTCATCTCTTGTGACTCCAGATGTAATTTGATAATAAAAGCACACTGAGCTGACAAGTTCAATTGAACATACTGTTGCTAAATGAACTGATTTCAAACTGCTCAAATTAAAAATCTTTATAAAACAGAAGTCTGCATTATCTCGAGTCTGTGGCAGTAATTAAGAATCTGCTATTGAGTAGTTCTGGCTTTTTGAATTTAATTCACAATCTACAACTTTAAAGTTGATTCCTTTTTTATTAGGGCAAAATTTAAATTTTATGTTATGTTTTCCATTTGTATGCACGTAATAAGCCATATAAAGAAATTAAGTCTCTTGACCCTGGGGCCAAGCAAGGGGTACATTTTAAAAGACTGGTCAAAGTCAAACCAACAAATGCTGAGTAAACCTGAAATTTAGGCTAGATTCATGTTACCAAATCTTTTAGTCAGATTTTTTTTTATGGATCCAATAATGTTGGCAAATGACGTTTTAGTCTCAGATGATGAGGTTTGCAATATCACTGTTTAATTTGGTTGAAAGAGCTACGTGCACGGTGCCACACTATCATTAGACCACAGACCACCACACACACTCAACTTAGCATGAAGCAATTCACATTTCACAAACAAACATAATTTCAAAAACAAATAATTTATTTATAGTTTATATATATATATATATATATATATAATCAGCTTTCTTCAACTGCCCGTGTGTGTAACCAAATGCTGCAGACAGTAAGCTGCATGCAGCTTAGTGAAACAATGAATGAAAGAAGAGTCATTAAAGTCATTAAAAGAGTTAACAGGGTGATGCCACCTCATTTTAAAAACATGTATAAGGTCTGACTGAAATTCCAATTTACACAAAGTTTCTTGTAGAAGTCTAAGTAAATGGTAAATGTTCTACACTTATATAGCGCTTTTCTACCTATTGGCACTCAAAGCGTTTACACTGCTTCCAATTTACCCATTCACACTCACAATGACACACACAGATGGGAGCTGCTATGCAGCAGGCCAACACTCACCGAAGCAACTAAGTTGGGGTTCAGTGTCTTGCTCAAGGACACTTCAACATGTGACTTGAGGAGCCAGGGATTGATCGAACAACTACAAGATTGGTGGACGACTGCTCTGCTTTCCAGCGCCACAGTTGTCTCAAGTATGTCACTTTCATTCAGACTGTTGTGAATCTGCTGCATGTGCCTTTCCTTTCTCTCACCCTGTGCTGTCACTGTGCTGCAACACGAACAAAAACACAGGCATAAAGCTGTAATTTCTGAAATATCTATTGGCTACAATATTACACTGAAGCGTTCAGGTGACTGGAACAAACTGGACAATATTAGTTGAATTGCTGACCGATTGCTGATCTCTGTGGCTACACTTTGTCTTTGTATTTTTAAATTTTTTTTGTCTCCTGTCTTTCCTTTCGTTCAATGCTCTTGTGCTTATCCATTAATTAATTAATTATTAATTTATCCAGTATTATTGTAAACAAAATCAAACTGTTTTATTAGAACTTTCATCTCTTGTGACTCCAGATGTAATTTGATAATAAAAGCACACTGAGCTGACAAGTTCAATTGAACATACTGTTGCTAAATGAACTGATTTCAAACTGCTCAAATTAAAAATCTTTATAAAACAGAAGTCTGCATTATCTCGAGTCTGTGGCAGTAATTAAGAATCTGCTATTTAGTAGTTCTGGCTTTTTGAATTTAATTCACAATCTACAACTTTAAAGTTGATTCCTTTTTTATTAGGGCAAAATTTAAATTTTATGTTATGTTTTCCATTTGTATGCACGTAATAAGCCATATAAAGAAATTAAGTCTCTTGACCCTGGGGCCAAGCAAGGTACATTTTAAAAGACTGGTCAAAGTCAAACCAACAAATGCTGAGTAAACCTGAAATTTAGGCTAGATTCATGTTACCAAATCTTTTAGTCAGATTTTTTTTTATGGATCCAATAATGTTGGCAAATGACGTTTTAGTCTCAGATGATGAGGTTTGCAATATCACTGTTTAATTTGGTTGAAAGAGCTACGTGCGGTGCCACACTATCATTAGACCACAGACCACCACACACACTCAACTTAGCATGAAGCAATTCACATTTCACAAACAAACATAATTTCAAAAACAAATAATTTATTTATAGTTTATATATATATATATATATATATATATCGTTCAATGCTCTTGTGCTTATCCATTAATTAATTAATTATTAATTTATCCAGTATTATTGTAAACAAAATCAAACTGTTTTATTAGAACTTTCATCTCTTGTGACTCCAGATGTAATTTGATAATAAAAGCACACTGAGCTGACAAGTTCAATTGAACATACTGTTGCTAAATGAACTGATTTCAAACTGCTCAAATTAAAAATCTTTATAAAACAGAAGTCTGCATTATCTCGAGTCTGTGGCAGTAATTAAGAATCTGCTATTTAGTAGTTCTGGCTTTTTGAATTTAATTCACAATCTACAACTTTAAAGTTGATTCCTTTTTTATTAGGGCAAAATTTAAATTTTATGTTATGTTTTCCATTTGTATGCACGTAATAAGCCATATAAAGAAATTAAGTCTCTTGACCCTGGGGCCAAGCAAGGGGTACATTTTAAAAGACTGGTCAAAGTCAAACCAACAAATGCTGAGTAAACCTGAAATTTAGGCTAGATTCATGTTACCAAATCTTTTAGTCAGATTTTTTTTTATGGATCCAATAATGTTGGCAAATGACGTTTTAGTCTCAGATGATGAGGTTTGCAATATCACTGTTTAATTTGGTTGAAAGAGCTACGTGCACGGTGCCACACTATCATTAGACCACAGACCACCACACACACTCAACTTAGCATGAAGCAATTCACATTTCACAAACAAACATAATTTCAAAAACAAATAATTTATTTATAGTTTATATATATATATATATATATATATATATATATATATATGCACACACATGCAATGTGCACACACAGAGGTTAACTTACCAAGGCTTTGTACAATTGTTACAAAATTCACAAGGGCACTGAGAGAAGGACAGGCTGCTCTAGATATGATTAAGACCGCAGTCATTGGCAGTACAGTTTGGTTCATTATGGGATAGGAGCAAAAATACTTTCAGGTAAGACTGTTTTTTGGATTTAAGTTGGTCAATTGGTCACTCAGCTACTCCCATGACAATACTTAATACTGATATCATGTAAACAGTGGAGTAGGTACAGGTTATCACAATTCTCCATACAATGTACAATTGCCCAAATAAAACAAAAAAATTTTTTGGCATGGCTTCAAATAGCTGCCGCAAATTATTTTGCTAAACAAAACAGTTCTTGTCTGTCTGAATACAAACAGATACACACACACAGGAAACACAAAAGGCTCGTGTTTAACACCAAGTTATTGCATATTTTATATGCATGCACTGGTGGCTCGTGGAAGTTTTGGCATAATGTCCAAGTCACATTGTCCAGAAAGAGAGTTTTGAAGTTCACTTTGAATTCACAAGGGCCTTTGGAAGAGCTTGTAAAGGGCAAAGAAGTAATTTGAAGTGTGGTATCTTATGCATTAGCGTGCTGTGATATTTGTCCACACTGTTAAATAAATGATTACTGAAAACTCGTGGAGGAAGACACCATCATACTCTATGTAGAACACGTAGATTTAATGAAAAACATAGCTAATGACTGCTGAAGTGCTTGCTGTTGAGGTTAGCTGGGACAGCAGCAGCCTCTTTCTTTCTTTACTTTTTTAGCTCCTGTTTATTCCTACCATTTACTAATTTAATTTACACAAATATATATTATGGGGGTATGAGGAAAGAAACTGTAAAATTTTGATTACACTCATTTTCAAGAATGCTTAAATTTTAACATCAAGTTCACAATAATTTTAAAAATGTACTTGTGGAGTCCTGCAAAAATTTTTTTCTTTCTGTGAAATATCAGGATTTCATTTCTCAGTATTTAATCCCAATTTTCTATTAACAGTATATTAACTAAATAGATAAGTGCATATAAACTTATTTGTAAGTAAAGGAGCAAAGATAATAGCTTGAAAATTAGTTGTGTATTAGAATTGGTGGTTGTCTCATTGTGGAATCAGACTCCTAAAAATGCACACACATCTTCAGCATCAGCATTAAAAAAATAAGGGCAGAGCCTCAAGACAACTAACACTTGTCCTTAGAAGCAGTGACACATGTAGTTCGGTTGTGGTGAGTAAAGGGCAAGTGCTCGGTACTGCTAAATACTAATAATTTCGACGCCACGCTTTTGTCTTTTCCTGCGGGCCTAAGGCTGATCTCCTCAGGACCACAGTGGAAGATCATGTGGAGTATTGACGTTTCCATCCTGAGGTAGAGGAGGCAAGAGTAGGAGCGTCCTGGGCAAGACAAGGTAAATGGTCTGCACTTATATAGCGCTTTTCTACCTATTGGCACTCAAAGCACTTTACACTGCTTCTTTTTACCTCTCACACACATATTCATACACCGATGGGACTGGCCAACACTCACGGAAGACTAAGTTGGGGTTCAGTGTCTTGCTCAGGACACTGAGTGACTGGAGGAGCTGGGGATTGAACCAACAACTGTGAGATTGGTGGACAAGGCTCTCCTTCCTGCGCTTCCCCATGGAGAATCTATTTGCTGAATGGACCTCGAATCTACAACTGATCCCTGAAGAACCCCAACAGATCCAATTTGTCCTGGTCCTTCCTCAATAACTCTGACTACCTCCACTTTCTGTGCACTCCACCTTTTAACTCTATCCTCATTCCAACCCAGCTCAAACTCAGGATTCATGGATATAGCCCTTATCCTCCCGCCTTTTGTCTTCCTGTAAATAACTGGCACTGGTTGGTTCCAGTCTAGCTGCTTGGTTTGGTAAAAGCTGGAAGACTGGTAGTGGCTGTGAAGCCTGGTGGGAGACACCCACAAAGGGACCATTGGGTGGCCTCTTGCCAACTTTTCAGGCCCCAAAGTAAAAGTGCTATTAGTCGTAGGTGGGAGTCTTGTGTATGTGGCATGTCTTTGATGGTGGGAGTAGAAGAAACTGTTTGGATGAAGCTGAGATACATTCCCTGGTGAGGTAATTCTCTCCCTGGACTCCCTTGGGAATTTTTTTATGCCATTGCTTATCCCCCCCCGCCCCTCTTTTTCAGCTTTTTCTCCTCCACCTGAATCTGTTTCCTCTGTTGTCTCTCTAGCTTTCACACCATTTCCCTTTTTGTCCTTTTTGGATATCGTATGTTCTCCCTCTGCTGCCTCTTCTTGTCCTCTATCGTTTTCCCCTCCTTCCCCTTCCCTGTAGATGCTGGCTTTGACTGGCTCACGGTCAGACTCCTCGTCAGTGCTGCTGCCTGGCAAGTGGGTACTGAGACACTTTTTACGTTTGCGGGTCACAGTAGAGATCATGGACGTGGGCAGGAAGTCCTTTGTGTTAAGGTCTTTCTTGGAGCCCAAAGAATGCTGTAGGTGTGAAATTCAAGTGAAATAATGCTAATTGTAGTTCATATTTCAGAACACTTTATCCTATTACTGTAATGTAAGTAAAAGTAAGAGCTTTTGTGCTTACCTTTGACTTAAGTGAATTGCGGGTAGTGGAATCTGTTAGAAAAGTACAAAATGTTCATTAGAACAATGCCATCATTGAACAAGTGGTGGTGGTGTTAGGAGTGGTACAAAGGTGTAATGTGACAAATCACAGCACACACTACAAGTAGTGACAACTCTTTGGAATAATTCTAGCAATTAACTGAGGAGTCTGCTATAAAATAAGACAAACAACTGCAGTTTGCTTTTGTTTTAAATAGCTAGAGTTTGCCTTTATGTAGCTAGAGTTCTCCTTTAGTATCAGTAATACAAGAGTTATGGTACATTTGTGCTTATCCAAGTCTAATGGATAAAAAATAATAATAAAAAATAAATGATAACAAAATAAAAAATGCAATAGAAACAACAATCGCAAAAACACAAGGAGAAGACCTGTTCCTACCGAAGAGGAGGATCCAATGTCTGAGCTAGTGGAATAAATTACAGAAAGGTCCAGAAGAGAACAGAAATTGAGAAAAAGTGGGAAAAATCATGAAAATCCACAGGCAGAAGCATAACAGCTTAAGAAATAGTACAGAGATCTATAGGGAAGAGAAGACAATGAGCTGAATGTCACTTGACAAGAACAACCTATAGAATTAGGACTATGGACTGTGGACTAGATTAAATTTAGAGTCAATTGGCATTATTCGTTTTTTTAGCAAGGTATTTCTTTGAGTGGTCCTGAACATAGTTTGCTGTCTTCCTCTATGATGAAACCAGCAACAACACTTCTAAAACAAAATCTGAAAAACATCTGACCTACGTAATATAAAATATATTTTTTTAAGATGTAAAAAAGTGGATTTGTGCATTCTTTAAATAGAATAATTTCTTGAAACCACCTTATGCCACCACTTCCCATAACTTTGTGATACTTGAAATAGGGAGCCTGTGTATGACTAAATAAAAATCTTTTAATCAGTCATAAATGCCTTTGTTACTTACTTTCTCTGATAGGTTTGTGAGAAGGAACAATGACAATAATGGTGTTGGTGTTAACATATGTATTTGTATACTCAAGTGTATTTACTGATTACTGTTTTAATTGTATTTATTATGTTTTTTTTAATATTATTAACTGCTGCCTGTAACACCAATTGCTTAATTAATATGTCATTAGCTCTTTTTTTGGTGTTTTTGGTGTTGAGGTAACCCTCCTAACCCTTTTATTATTCGCACAAAACTGATAGAGACTGATAAAACACCACCCAAGTAATCTTTTTACACTGCTGCAGTATGCTGGTATTTAAAATGTGATGCATAACACATGTCATTTTTAAAAAATTACAGCAAAGTAACACTAAGTAACACTAACATTTGTTTTTCAGATTTGTGACATTGGACTCAAAATTGTTTGGTTTGTGCAAGCAACATGCATAACATTATTTCAATGATGCACCATAACAATAAAAACACCAGGTGCTATTAATAGTATTTTTCTTCACTGAAGAATTATATCAGATGATAAGAACACTGGATTTTGACTCCTCAGCTGATGCCTCACCTGGCATCCCTGGCCTGCCAATGTTAGACAGCAGATGGTCAATATTGGGTGCAGGCTGCATGTTCTGCTTATCCTCTGGGGCCTGAACAAACACACAAGCTTTTAGAATCACAGCACTAGACCCCAAATAAAATAACAAGATTACATAAATCTAAATAACATACGTTGATGTGTGAACATTCATGTGCGATTGCTGTCTAATGAGAACATGGAGTCCACTGATGAGCAAGTACAAAAACTCGACCGTGACCAAGATGGTGACGGTATGGGAGTATTTTAAGCAGAGACCAAACAACATGGCACTCTGCAAGCTCTGCTTTATTAATTTTGCTGTTGAGTTGCTAAATGTAGATTGAACCAGATTGTCTTGAGTGGAACAAGCTCTGCTTTAATTATATTGTGGAGAGACTTTATATTAGTATGTAAAACACAGATTACCAGTTCAGACTGCCCGATTTTTTTGTTTGGAGAGCAATTCCCAGCAGTGCATATTTGTCATATTTGTTTGTTTAAAGAGAAAATTATTGAATAAAATATTAAAATAAAAACATATTGAAACATAATTTTATTAAATTAATTGTAATATTAATTTTAAAAAACAATAGGAAAACAATTAATAATTAATAATAATAATCCAATGCTTTCTGACATTCTCAGCATTTTGCACTGCCACCACTATAGTCTAACATACCTTCTCTTCCTCATCAAGCTCTCCATCACTGAAGAACCAGTCACACTGTTGAAGTAACAAAATGCACTTTTATTGCATACAATTAACACACATTACAATAAAGGCGGATTCAAATACTACAGTGTTTCTGGCACTTAAGAAGTCAGAAGCCAGTCATTGGGTCTTACGTGCAGAATAAGTGTCTCCACTATTTTGTAGCGATCAGGCATGTGAGTGACCATGTCAGTCATGTTGTCTGCTGATGTCCTTACCAGAGTGGGACCAAACACCAGAGCTAAATTTCTTGGCTCCATCTGAAAATAATTTCACAAAGATGTCATCCACATTACCAACACAAAAATTTAATTGTTACATTTTACAGGGGGTTAGGTTGTTACCTTATTTTTTACAGAGTGATCTGCCACCTTCTTTAGATGGGCCACCAGGAATTTGAGGGTGTGATAATAGTGATCTGGTAGGTCCTGGATCTGAAGGATATGGTCATGGATAAAGAAGGAAACAAATAAAAAAAATATGTGTAGCAAAGATAATTTCAAGATGCAATGGAGAAAATGCAATTGGTTTTTGCCAAAATGTAAATAAACCCACTCAATGTTTAAATCAGACCCTAGACCTTGTCCTTATATACCGCATTGAAACTGATAATTTAACAATATTTCCTTATAATCTTCTTTTGTCTGATGATTTTCCAAAAACATTTGAATAAAATTGTAGCTATTAGAGAAGGAATTCACCAGATCCTCCCCCCAAATATTACAGAGAGATCTTCATGTACATTGCTAGGATCATCAATGAGGCCCCTATCCCCCTTAGACTGCTTTTTACCCATAGATCTCGCTGAGCTAACTTCAGTTATTATCTCATTTAAAATAACAACCTGTCTGCTAGACCCTCTTCCAACTAGACTGCTCAAGGAAGATTTACTCTTAATAGATACATCCGTATTAGATATCATTAATCTATCTTTAGAAACAGGCTATTTACCACAGACCTATATAAGGTAGCTGTAATTAAATCACTACTTAAAAAACCCTGTCTTGACCCAGATGTTTTAGCCAACTACAGACCAATATCCAATCTCCCCTTTATTTCTAAAATTCTTGAAAAAGTAGTTGCAAAACAATTATGTGACCACGAATAATTATTGTATGAAGACTTTCAGTCAGGATTTAGAGTTCATCATAGTACAGAAACAGCACTGGTAAAAGTCACCAACAATCTTCTCTTGGCATCAGATAATGGGCTAGTCTCTATACTTGTTCTGTTAGATCTTAGTGCCGCATTCAAAACCATTGACCACAACATTTTATAACAGAGACTGGAACATGAAATTGGAATTAAAGGAACAGCACTAGGTTGTTTTAAATCTATCTGATAGACTTCAATTTGTTCATGTTAATGATGAATCCTTCATGCACACAAAGGTTATCTATGGAGTTCCACAAAGCTCTGTGTTAGGACCAATACTTTTTACTTTATATATGTCTCCTTTAGGCAACATTATTAGAAAACACTCCATAAATTTCCATTGCTATGCTGATGATACCCAGCTATATCTATCTATGGAACCAGATGAAAAAAATCAGTTAATAAAGCTTCAAGCATGTCTACAAGACATACAGGCCTGGATGTCCAACAATGTTTTACTTCTAAACTCAGACAAAACTGAAGTCATAGTATTTGCCCCCAAAAATCTCATAAATATGATGTCCAACCATATCACTACTCTAGATGGCATAAAGCTGGCCTCCAATACTACTGCAAGAAACCCTTGAGTTATTTTTGACCGGGATTGACCTCACATATAAAACAAATCTCCTTCTTCCACCTATGGAACATTGCCAAAATTAGGTGCATCCTGTCTCAAAGTGATCCAAAAAAACTAGTAACTCAGTAACTCCCTAAAAAGCCTGCAATTAATCCATAATGCCACAGGCAAGTGCTGATGGGAATTAGCAAGAGGGTTCACATTTTGTCTTCACTAGCTTCTCTCCATTGGCTTCTCATAAAATCTAGAATAGATTTAAAACCCTGCTTCTTACTTATAAAGTTCTAAACAGTCAAGCGCCATTGTATCTAAAAGACTTCAAAGTACCATACCATCCCAATAGACATATTTGATCTCAGAATGCAGCCCTACTTGTAGTTCCCAGATTTTCCAGAGGTAGAATTTGAAGCAGAGTCTTCGAGCTATCAAGCTCCTCTCCAGTAAAACAGGCTCCCAGTTCGGACTCGGGAGGAAAACACCCTCTCTACTTTTAAATCTAGACTTAAAACCTTCCTATTTGATAAAGCTGATACTTACTTATAGTCCGACTGCTATAGGCTTAGACTCGGTGGACCCACCCCCCCAGTTCACTGAGCTACTTTCCTCCTCTCTTCCTTCTCTCCTCTGCTCTCACCCCACATTTATTCATCACCACTGTACGACATTAACTTTGTGTGTTATTTCTACTGTAGTTGTCTTTTTTTTTTCTGTCTCCCTCTATGTCCCTTTCTGCAGGTGTCCCCAACTTTGGAGCTAGTTTTTCAATAGCGCAGGTATTGGTCCTACCAACCTGAGCCTTGTTGCGCTTTTTTTTTTCTCACTCCACTTTCCACTCACCCCCATTGGTTAAGGCCGATGGCCGCCCACCAAGTCTGGTTCAACTGGAGGTTTCCCCAGTAAAGGGAGTTTTTACCTCTGTAATGTTGACTAGGGCTTGGTCAAGGGGGTTTGTTGGGTTTTCTCTATATATCTTTATAGTCTTGACTTTACTATGTAATATGCCTTGAGATTACTTTGTTGTGAATTGGGGATATATAAATAAAGTTGAATTGAATTGAATCGAATTGGAAATTCATGACAAACATGTTCCTCACTCTGTATTCTGTTGCCACTTGATACATACCAGTTTCTTCATGGTTTTCAGTCTGTCCTCTGCATCTTCTATCCGGTTGGCATCAATGAAATCAATGTATTTGTCTGTTGGCACAAAAGGAGAATGACTAGCATACATGACTAGCATAATTCAATTCAACTTTATTTATATAGCGGCAATTCACAACAAAGTGTTTTAACTTGAACACCTGAACATTATTTAAGCTTTCCACATGCAAACATGCACATGCAGACTTTTCAAAGCCATGTTTTGATCAAACTGAGAAAACTCCAGTGGCTCTATAGAAATTATCTCTATAATGATCATGCAGTATTTCACAATAAAGAAATGAGTGGCCTCACCATCAGTAAACAGAGGCTCAGGCAGTTTTCGGAAAATGACTTAAGTAGGCTGCATATTACATTGAGGTCCTGCCATCTCTGAAAACATGAGGAGGAGTGTTTAGTATTTCAGTTCCATAATTATACAAATAACCTATTTAATTTTAGTGTTAAAGTTTGTCTGTTACGTATATCGCTAGTTTAGACAATCCTTTTTTTTTTTTTTTAAATGAATGATTAAGAACATATCATCAGCACCTCCTCAGCAGTGTGGATGTCCATGCCCTTGTTGAGATGCTCCTGTAAGTTGGATACCATGGCGTTGTTCCCAGGCACCCTGTAGATGCCAGTGTACTCCAGACCTGTTGTTTCCACTACACCACAGCACATCTCCACTATCAGAGGGACAAACTATGGAGAGGGGGTGAGACAAGGCCAGAGGTGTAATGAGATAATAAGAAAGACAGTAAAGAAGATGGAGCATTAAAGGAAAGAATAAAGGGTAATGAGCAAGAGTCACAGTAAGAAACTGTCAACAAGGGTAATTAGGACAAAGTGGAAATATTATGTTTGTGGTAGTTAGATGTTATTGTTAATTTAGGTCAGGGTTAGGTTTAACACACCGAGGGCTTACTTTATGGTTGACAGCAGGCTGGCAATCCTCCAGTCGCACACCAAAAGCCTTTGGAGTTTCTGGTTTCCTGGTCTTCTTCATAATATTGATGCCCCACAGTGCTTTGTTCTCATCTGAGTTTAAAGATGGACAAATTTACTTACTATGGACATATAAAATTATAGGCTTAGACTCGGTGGACCCACCCCCAGTTCACTGAGCTACTTTCCTCCTCTCTTCCTTCTCTCCTCTGCTCTCACCCCACATTTATTCATCACCACTGTACGACATTAACTTTGTGTGTTATTTCTACTGTAGTTGTCTTTTTTTTTCTGTCTCCCTCTATGTCCCTTTCTGCAGGTGTCCCCAACTTTGGAGCTAGTTTTTCAATAGCGCAGGTATTGGTCCTACCAACCTGAGCCTTGTTGCGCTTTTTTTTTTCTCACTCCACTTTCCACTCACCCCCACTGGTTAAGGCCGATGGCCGCCCACCAAGTCTGGTTCAACTGGAGGTTTCCCCAGTAAAGGGAGTTTTTACCTCTGTAATGTTGACTAGGGCTTGGTCAAGGGGGTTTGTTGGGTTTTCTCTATATATCTTTATAGTCTTGACTTTACTATGTAATATGCCTTGAGATTACTTTGTTGTGAATTGGGGATATATAAATAAAGTTGAATTGAATTGAATCGAATTGAAAAATTCATGACAAACATGTTCCTCACTCTGTATTCTGTTGCCACTTGATACATACCAGTTTCTTCATGGTTTTCAGTCTGTCCTCTGCATCTTCTATCCGGTTGGCATCAATGAAATCAATGTATTTGTCTGTTGGCACAAAAGGAGAATGACTAGCATACATGACTAGCATAATTCAATTCAACTTTATTTATATAGCGGCAATTCACAACAAAGTGTTTTAACTTGAACACCTGAACATTATTTAAGCTTTCCACATGCAAACATGCACATGCAGACTTTTCAAAGCCATGTTTTGATCAAACTGAGAAAACTCCAGTGGCTCTATAGAAATTATCTCTATAATGATCATGCAGTATTTCACAATAAAGAAATGAGTGGCCTCACCATCAGTAAACAGAGGCTCAGGCAGTTTTCGGAAAAATGACTTAAGTAGGCTGCATATTACATTGAGGTCCTGCCATCTCTGAAAACATGAGGAGGGAGTGTTTAGTATTTCAGTTCCATAATTATACAAATAACCTATTTAATTTTAGTGTTAAAGTTTGTCTGTTACGTATATCGCTAGTTTAGACAATCCTTTTTTTTTTTTTTTTTAAATGAATGATTAAGAACATATCATCAGCACCTCCTCAGCAGTGTGGATGTCCATGCCCTTGTTGAGATGCTCCTGTAAGTTGGATACCATGGCGTTGTTCCCAGGCACCCTGTAGATGCCAGTGTACTCCAGACCTGTTGTTTCCACTACACCACAGCACATCTCCACTATCAGAGGGACAAACTATGGAGAGGGGGTGAGACAAGGCCAGAGGTGTAATGAGATAATAAGAAAGACAGTAAAGAAGATGGAGCATTAAAGGAAAGAATAAAGGGTAATGAGCAAGAGTCACAGTAAGAAACTGTCAACAAGGGTAATTAGGACAAAGTGGAAATATTATGTTTGTGGTAGTTAGATGTTATTGTTAATTTAGGTCAGGGTTAGGTTTAACACACCGAGGGCTTACTTTATGGTTGACAGCAGGCTGGCAATCCTCCAGTCGCACACCAAAAGCCTTTGGAGTTTCTGGTTTCCTGGTCTTCTTCATAATATTGATGCCCCACAGTGCTTTGTTCTCATCTGAGTTTAAAGATGGACAAATTTACTTACTATGGACATATAAAATTTTAATCCACTGAATTTGATATTGGTCAATGCAGACCAACCAATATCCAATTTTATCAAGTCTCAAGTAATGTTTCCAGCTCTGCAAAGCAAGTGGCTATGGGTAAATAATGATACGCCTTGACTTTGTACAGCAGACTGAAGTTAAATCTGTCGGCCATATATGCACAAGATCTCTAAGAATTATGGCAAGTTGTAGCATTTGGAAAAACATTTGTTAAGAATTTCCAGTATGTTGTTAAGTATGTCGACCAGTGGAAAGGCGTGTTTGGACCACAACAGAGGACTATGGCACAGACATTTAAGCTAATCCAGGTTTGCAGACTGACAGACATTCAAGATTCAAGATTCAAAGTGTTTATTGTCATATGCACAGACAGAAAGCATGTTTCCCTGCACAATGAAATTCTTACTTTGCTGTCCACACTAAATGTCATACAGTAAAGTAAAATAAAAACAAAAATAAAAACATCACTCCTGAATTGGATTTTAATAGTAAGACCTTGTATACTTGTTATTACGTGAGAATTTGATTAGCTTTTTAATTGTTCATGTATTATTATAGATCAATTATAATTCAATTATTAGTATTTGCTACTATGCAAAGTAGCAGTAAACATAAGGTGCAGCTGACACTCAGTGAAATGTCATTAGTTAGCAACTTGTCATTTAACCTTATGGTGGTGCTAGACCCTCTGGTGGTAAGTCAAAAATCCATGTCTAATCCCGACAATCCATCCAGCAACTCTTGAGATATTTCCGTTTGGATTCAAGTAATGGATGGACTAACTGACAAACACCTGGATTACTGCCAACAGTAACACCTCACATCCAAGTGTGTTCATTTTGCTATACCTGCCATATTTTGGTAAAAATATAAGTGGAGTGATGTTTGTACCTACCAGTTCGATTCAATGAGGTGCTGTCAGTCTTAGGCAGGAGGAAAGTGGGCATCATGCGGTGGGCTCTGGGAGAAGAATCTGACTTATTACCTGTCAGACTGCAGGAAGAAAGAGATCGAAGACATGAGATTGGGTTTCAAAGTATTCCTTAGTATCATTTAGGCTAAGACACATTAAACAGTCGGTGATTGTCCGCCTGCCAAGTCTTTGCAGTGTTTCCTGCACTTTTGGTACAAATCAGATCCCTGCTGCCCACTTTTTAAGGGATTCAACAAGTTGAATCAGTGTTGGTCAACGTTGGCCCATCAGTGATTGACATCACTCTTAGTGGCCTCTCAGGTCAGCATCAGTAGACCACAACAGTGAAAACCAGTAAAACTTTGCACCTTCTCTACATCTCTGTATGTTGACCTTCCTTTTATGTGGAAAAAAATGGCTGCCTTGTTATTCTCTGTTTTTAGAAACTGCGGTAAGTTAATGTTTCTGAGAAGCTTGTAGCCCAGAGCTCAGTGACTCCTGGTAACACAGGGGTCAGATATTGACTTTCAGTTAAATACAGCTCACAGTACTGACCTGTGTTTTCTGTAGTCATTCAGCTTCTTGTTTATGAGAGCTTGTTTTGAGAAACTAATCTCCTAGAATAAATTAAAAATATAAATTAGTTTCATATTTATTTGTGTAAACTAACTATATTTTATAATATGCACTAACCTCATTGTCAGTCTTGCTGTTCTCTCTGATGGCTCTTATCCAGGCTAGCATGTCGTCCCTGTCCTCAGCCTGCAGCAAGTACTCACAGAAGTCTTGTGTGGTCAGCCTCAGGGTGTGCTTCCGCTTAGTTTCACTGTAGGCGATGTCAATTAGGCAGCCGCGGATACTGACTGGGGGATGCTCATCTTGGCTGGCCCCTGCTCCTGCCCCATGAAGGACCGCCTCTCGCTTGTCCTTGTAGAGAAAGAGTGAGTGGCAACGGAGCACAGAGAAGACACGTTTCCATGGCCGCATGCCACCACCAACTTTCTACAATCGTAAGAGACAGAAACAGAAAGTTTGCCTTAAGTATGTCATTAAACATACCCACATTAAAACCTTTGACCATGAGGTCACATTCCTGCATCAGATGGTTATAATGGGGAGCTTTCTACTATAATGGATTCTTTTTGGCAATGCTCACCCAGATAGTGTAGTAATATCAATGATAACTGATTCTTAACAAGAGACAGAGACAAGAGAGAGACAGCTCCTTTTTACAATTTCATTAACAAAAATGTAGAAATCTGTTTTGGGCCATCTGCAATTTAACATTTGTATAAATAATTTTGTCTCTTTAATATCAGATAAAGTACTGTAGGAATGAGTTCCAAACCCAGAAATCAGTTAGCATTTTTCAGTTTCTGGTTCCCTCATCCCAAAGTATATGGGTTTTTTGAATGAGGTTAAATGCCCTTTAAGAAAGTCTGTAGTTAACATACAGTAGATTTACAATTAATTAGTTAATTTACATAACATAAAATACATAAAACATAAAATAAACTAGTATAAACAGTGTTCATTGAGCTTTTACAAGTGTTAAAAACTGTTCTATATTGTGTTGCTATTTAAGAAATTACAGTTCACTTTTACAGTATTACAATACTCTCAAATGCGTTTTCAATGGCAAAAAAACTTTAAAAAACCTTTTTATTCTACATCCACAGCTAGGGATTATAATATGTTTTCTTATTTCTACACTGATTGGACTGACATTGAAAGACAATACAAATACCTTGGGAACACATAGATAACCTCATTGAGGACATGGTATATCAACATGCCATTACCTCCACCTTAAGATCTAACATTCTGCTTCTAATATATTACTGAAGGTAATTATAACACTTATTTTTGCATTTTTTATGATAAAATTTGTTAACCATTACTGCCTAAGACAAGTTAACAATATTTGTATGTTTTTAAATACAAGGCCATCACCAGAAAACAGCCTTTTTGTATCTCATCGCTCATGATTTGGAATTCTGGCCTTTGTTTAACCCTGTTGTGTAATAACACAAATGCGCCAGAAACCCCAAACTGGAACTAATCTGTAAAAGTCTGCCTTCACCGTAGCAATAGCAGTTTCATGGAATAATCTGCAATATGAATTGATAGAATACACTTTCATCTTTTAAGACCTTGTAACACAAAATCTATCTATCTAGGTTAGTATCTACTTTATTATGGTAGTGTTGCCTAAAGACTAAAAGTCAATAGTTAAATGAGACAGTAACACTGTCTCTTTATGTAGACATCTGAACATCTAGTGTATGGTGTAAGCAGTGTGGTATACCTTTCCCTTTTCTGTAAGGATCTGTTTGTAGTGAAGCCAGCCCTCCTTGCGAACATCACTGAAGGTGATGCTTCCCAGTTCAGAGGTGGAGTGCCGCTTGGACCTGGCCTCCTCCTGAGCACGCAGGCTCTCCAGAGACTGAAATATAATTTAAGGATTCACTCTGGACATCATTGACTTTTGTTGCTAGAAAGTTAATCAAACAGAAAGTACAGTATGTGTACACCAGGTCAAGTCAAATAATTATAATAACTCACTCCATCAGTGAAAAAACTCTTGACCCTTTTTGGCAGTTTGCTAGGGAATAGAAAGCACACAAATTACCAAAACAGCATATGGAAAGTGTAGCGTATCTGTATTTTACAGAAATCTTTTACTGTCACTCCTCATTATTACTTCAGAAAACAAATATACAATCACAATAGGGTTTTCTCTATAATAGTACAGGCTGCCATGCTAACGAAACTCCTCATTACGCCTGCATTACAGGCAGTTTAAAAAATCGAATACCATTAAATGTATACTCAGTTAAAAATAACCATTCTCGTTTGGGATTCTGTTAGTTGCCTCTCTCTGTGATTCCCTTCTAACTGCTCTTGTAAGAAAAACAAACAAACCTGAACAAACAAACACGAAAACATTAATGAGGGTGACCTGAGAAAACACGAGGAAAACTTGAAAATATAAATGAGAGCGAGGCAATATCTTCACTGATTTTTCACCTAGCCTTCTCCAGGTTACAGTAAGTTTGCACTATATTGTTTGTGCAAACATAGTCATTTGCGTTTCTTCTTTCTCTTTCACTTTCAATATGTTACATGTTACAGTATGTCCATAAATGATACATAACTGATCACTAAGTAATCATCACAGATTCAATCTGTGTTGTAGTGAAGTAAATGTAAGATTTTATATAATACAACTAACAATATTAAAACATAATAAAAAGATAAAAGCAAACAGAATATCTTGCTTGGATGTAAAGTAGTTAAAGATATCATATCAAAAATAAAATATCATTAGGCTAGACAAAGACAAATCTTTACTTTTACTAGGATGTTGGGAACAGGATGCAGTTTATCAATAAATTGGCCTCTTTGTGATGCTTTTTGATTTATTTTAAGCTACGGTGACATTTTTTTAGATGCCAAGAAAAATATGCAGCAATTCGTTTTTTTTAAGTACATTTTTTTTTGGATCGATTCTTCTAAACTCTTCTATTGTTAAATAATTGGTTTTACTTGACCTTTACATTTAATATACCAACCAAAAGTCTTGCACAAGACATAAATAACTAAATATTTAAGCACATGTGCCAATTTTTTCATTTTCTGCAAAAATTTGTCATCAAATGTGATTTCACATTTTACAGAGTCAAAATACAGTATCAACAAAAACAATGAGGCTGCCATAATCATGTGACACAGAAGACCATCTAAAATATGCCATGGCTAGTTTTACACATAAACTTGATGCTTAAAAATCTCAGAAGTAAAAACAAATTGCATGTGATATTTAATAAAATATCATCCAGGGAACAGAAAACTGATACCCCCATCCCTTCTATGCTTTGCAAAAAAGAGATCTGACCAGATCACAGTTAGACATATAATCTATAAATTGAGATGATTGGCTTCTGTAGGAATTCTCCATTGAAGTGGGCAACCATCCAAGATCTTTCCAAAAGCACAACACATAAAATAATTAATTAGAGCTGGTAAAATCTCTGTTCATGAGTTAACACCACACAAACACTTAACAGATATTGCTCACAAAAAAAACAACAACACTGCAGCATGCCAAGTTTGCCAAAACCACCCAGACTCTCCACATCACTACTGGGAAAATGTCTTTTACATAGATGAAACAAAGTTCCAATTTTTTGGAAAAGAGCAGAGCACTATGTATAGTGTAAGAAGAGAATGTGTAATAACATACAATAAAAACAAAATCCCAACAATAAATTATAGTGGAGTGCAGTTCCTAATGTGTCCTAATGTGTGTCTATGAGTTTCTGACTTACGAGAAGACACGGTTTTCTTCCTTGAAGGTATTGAGGCCTTCATCACAGGACTTAGATCTTTCTGTGGTGATGGCCAAAAGGTAAGAGGAACGACGACTTTTAATGCTGCCTGAAGAGATAAGTAATACAGTCAAAATGAAATTTACACCCATTCTGCATTTAATCAAATCAAGTAAACATATGTTTTGAACATTTTATAGTACAACCCCATTTCTAAAAAAGTTCGGACAGTGTGTAAAATGTAGATAAAAACAGAATGCAATGATTAGCAAGTGACATCAACCCATATTTTCATTAACAACATATTAGATGTTGAAACGCAGTCATTTTACCATTTGATGGAAAATTTTGAAATTCATGCCAGGAATACATCAAAAAAATTGGAACAGGGACAACAAAAGGCTTGAAAATTAATTGCTACAAATCAAAAACAAATGGAGCATTTGTCAACTAATTAGGTTAATTGGCAACAGGTCAATAACATGACTGGGTATGAAAGGAGCATTTAAGAGACGCAGAGGTTCACCAATCTTTGACAAACTGCTTCTAAAAACAAAGAAAACAATTTCAGATACATTTTCCTCAACGTAAAATTGCAAAGATCCCACCATCTACTATTATATCATCAACAGAAACAGGCATGATTCTCAAGTGGACATCACTCCATGGGCTCAGGAACACTTCCAGAAATCACTGTCTGTGAATATAGTTCGCCGTGCAATGTAAGTTAAAGCTGTATCATGCAAAGAAGAAGCCATATGTTAACACCATCCAGAAACACTGCTTTGTTCTCTGGGCCAAAGCTCATTTAAAATGGTCTGAGGCAAAGTGGAAAACCTTTTTTTAAGCTTTATTTGTCATTATACACACAAGGTTTACAACTGAATTGCATCAGGTGGTTAGATGGAGTGTTAGCCCTGAGCTGCTCGTGCCTAAGGGCGCGGCCTCTATGGGCCTACCTGACCTGGTCACTAACGCACACAGAAAGGCCCTGTCCGGTCCGGGGACAGGGCCAGATGAATCAAAATCAGAATTTTTTTATAAACAATGGACGCCATAACCTGCAGACTAGGGACTGTCCATCTTGTTATCAGCGGACAGTTCAAAAGCGTGCATCTCTGATCGTATAGGGGTGCATTAGTGCCTATGGTGTGGTCAGCTGGAAAGGCACCATAACCTGCAGACTAGAAAGGAACGGGGACCATCCATCTTGTATCAGCGGACAGTTCAAAAGCGTGCATCTCTGATCGTATAGGGGTGCATTAGTGCCTATGGTGTGGTCAGCTGGAAAGGCACCATCAAACATCATAAAACAATCAAGAATCATAAAACAAAAAATCTGGCAACAAAGGCCCAGGACTGTTGAGAAGCTAGAATTCTGCATCAGATAAGACTGGGACAACATTCCTCTCCTAGACTCCAGCAACTGGCCTCCTCACTTCCCAGAGTTTTACAGACAGTTGTTAAAGAAGAGGATGCTACACAATGGTAAACATCACCCTGTTCCAACTTTTTTGAGATGTGTTGCTGCCATAAAATTCAAAATGAGCTAATACTTTGAAATGGTAAAATGTCTCAGTTTTAACATCGAATATGTTATGTTAGGTAAATGCATTATATTCACATAAATGACAATATGTACATATATATATGTTTATCTTTTTATATTTTGACAATCAGACACTTAGTTAATTTTGAAAGTGTAAGTAATAAAAGAGGAGGAAAAACACACAGGATGAAACTATGGAATTTATGGTTGTAGCATAATGTATAAACTAAAATCAATGACATACTGCATAAATGGAATATCTTGAAATTTCATTTTTTGCTTCAGACACATTTTACATACATAAAAAGCAGCATGCAATGTCACTTTTACTTTATGCACACAAAAAGATAAAGATTTGCATATTTTAATTTTTTCTATATTTGACATCTGTTATTATTAAGGGTGCAACTATGACAAAACTGCATTTTGAATTTGTTCTAATTCTGGTTCTGATTTGTGTCATATTGGCAGCCTTAGGAATATTATAGTATATAAAATAATCATCTGCAAAAACAGTTTAAAAAAAAACTTTGCAAAACCATATTCAAACTTAAGACTATAAGGAAAGTTGTGTGATTCTGTGTATAGGATCTCATATAAAGTAAACAATCAAGTTGTAAATGTGTAAAAGATTTTTTTCCATGAAATGAACATATTGCACATTTTTACATTTACAATGTCAATGTAACCCTTTGAGATCAATTTGAAGCTTATGCCAGACAACAAAATCAGTGAGACAAGACATTGTCTAGCTACTTGTGACATAGACATACTAAATCAGTGAGGTTTTCAATTTAAACATAAATTAAAATTTATATTCGTTTAGCCATCTAAAGCCTTTCTGTATATAGAGGGGGTGAATGAGACTCACTGCAGTCTTGAGAACGAAGGTGGACAAAAGGAGAGATGGAGGGGAGGATAGGGGAAACAGAGGTTGAAGTGAGTGTGGCCACAGTTGAGGCCAGGGAACTGGACACCACAGAGCAGGCAGGTACAGAGCAGGCTAGGTCTTGTGGACTAGGGCTTGTGGGTTCATCTGCAAGGTCATCATGAGAAGTGACTAACAAAACCTGACAAATGAGGGAACACTGACAAGACAAAAAAGATTTAGTGTTTCCACAGGTAGGGGGCTGGTTGATAAAACATATGACTCAGAGCTACTCTGGGGATTAGTATACCTCTGATAAAAGAAAATAGGTTTTTCACATGGCAAATAAGCCATATGATAAATGTGAAATACAGAGTGTTGTTTAAAAGAAGATTTCATCAAAGGTACTGTACTGCCTTAATGAAGAAAGTTACTTTATACTTTCTCTTTATTTCTCATATTAGTCACTATTGAAATAAAATGTATAATTATTAGTATTTTAATAATTTCTAATAATTATTATTATTAGATACGTAGACGCATAGTGTCCATTATTGTGGATTGGGACTACAAATAGAAAATGTTCCACTAAGGTATATACAGTATGTACAGTGTTTTTGCTACCTGGTTAACTTATGTGATCAAACCATTGAAATGTTTGCCCAAAGAGTGATTAAAGCTCTGTAATGCCATGTTCAC
The DNA here is from genome assembly GCA_020496755.1 of Channa maculata. Taxonomy (NCBI): domain Eukaryota; kingdom Metazoa; phylum Chordata; class Actinopteri; order Anabantiformes; family Channidae; genus Channa; species Channa maculata. The sequence goes on along the minus strand of CM035605.1, from coordinate 2,849,567 downwards.
ATAACATCCATAAGTGTCCAATAGTAATAATACAGTCAATTTACACTTTGTGGGTGTAATAATAGGGACCGGAGATTGACGCACTACAAGTCAGACAGCTGCCAAATGCATGATCCTGGGGTTGGTGACCCACATATTACTGGTTCTGAAAGAAAATTCCTGAAGAAATGCTTAGCTATCTCCCTTCCCAAAATTAGTCGATACTCTTACTGGTTAAAATTTGAGTCAATGATGCCAAATATTGAAATACCTGATAACAAAGAAGGAAATAGAGGCCTTTTGGATTCGAGTTAGGGGTCTCAACAGACAGGTACTGCCAGGCCAGAAGGGCTGCAGTTGTGTTCATCTTTGTGATAAGGCTACAGAGAAGGACTTTCAGTTGGCCTAAAAGATGTTCTGACAAACTGTCGAAATGACACAAAAAAGAAAGCAAGGCTTAGCTCGGGCTGTTTTCAGAACTGCTAATATCACTGATAGTATTGTCAGGCAGGGGGGGTAAGACCAACTTGAGGTGGGCCAGTTCACAATTAATGACCTATTTTTTTAAGGATTCAAGCATGCAAACGATAAAAACAGCTACTGGCTTTAAATTTGGCTGGAATACCTGCAGATCTTATATCCTGTTGCAACTGCCCAAAATGTCTGTGTCTTGGTGTGCATGAATATTTTTCCCTTAATAACAGCAGTGGTTATGTCAGTATTGTCTGCTATTCCTATGTCTGGTTCAGATTAATAGCCACCCGGTGTTGTGATAACAGAATGCTTGTAATTAGAGTGTTGGGCTTGTTAATTAAGAAATGTAACTGTTCAAATTATTGTTACTTTACTTATTACTCCCTGTCAAAATTAACTTATTATGTTATTTTTCAGAACAGCAAGGGTCTGAAAGATGGAGAGTCAACACTGGAAAAATGCAAAATTTTATCCATCACATATGTAGCCACAAGCTTTGTTAGTTCCTTGTTGTAACCTGCTGCCAGCCGTTAAAAATGCAGTTAAAGTTGTTTTGACACTGAAGAGCTACAACTACAACTATCCTTTGCAGCCACAGCCACCTCGTCTTTGTTTAGGTGTATCTCCATGTTCTTTATGTAGTTGTGTTGTCTTCATAAGTGTTATATGTGGCTTAAGGTTGTGTTTTTCACATCCAAAACAGGGCCACTACCTGCACACAGTTTACATGTTAGAAAAATGTTCTTAAAATATTTTGTCCAGACAAAGTCAAAGTAATGATAATATTTCAAATTGCTTCCATTTTTCAAGCTACTATAGCTCAGTGCTGCTAATACTGACTTGCAACAACTATGAATATTATATGTCAGATTAGAAATCAAACTTTGCTGAGTGGTAACATGAAAAGTAAGATTTTAACAAGTTGTTTTTGGGGAAAGTACCTGTAAATAAATGTATATTACAGAAATTTTACTTGTTACTAGTAACTGGTAATGTATTACCTTTAGGTAATAGGTTCTTTTGGCAGACTATAGTGGTGGTTGTGGTGGATTACACTGTCTATTTTCTTATTGCAATAATGACTATTTCTACTTCAGAAAGCTTAAGTCTAGAGTGAAATTACACTTCAAAACTGACATAATTTTCTGGTTGACTGAACCTATGACATTATTTTGTGCTCTAGTATAATGTTTCTGAGAAATGTTTGTTGAGCAAAGATTGTGTACACTAAATGTACTGAGGCTGCAAGTATTATGGTTACAAGTATATAACATATGGTGACAGGTATAAATGGTCTGCATTTATAAAACAGTTTTCTACTTATTGGTGCTCAAAGAGCTTTACACTGCTTCTCATTCACCCATTCGCACTTACACACACCGATAGCTGCTATGCAGCTGGCCAACACTCACAAGGAGAAACTACGTTGGGGTTCAGTGTTTTGCTCAAGGGCTCAAGGGATTGTTGGTTCGAACCGGGGATCGAACCAACAATCGGCGGTTTGGTAGATGATTGCTTTACCTCCTGTGCCACAGTTGACCTCATAAACATACAAAAATGCTAATGCACACAGAAATAAAAGGCGTATTTTTAAAAACTCTTATAAATGATGGTATATTGAAAAACTGCTAAAAATCTGTACCAGCGATATTTCATTTTCTGAAACTAATTGTACACCCATGTAGAATATTAACTAATGGATGTTGAATACATTAGGTTCTACAACATTATTACGACATTACTGGGGTAGGAAGCTATGTGAAGTCTTACAAAGGAAAAATCACTAACCTATGAAGGGAATAGAGGACAAGGAGTCATATGCATGCTCTGCTAGGCTACCATTGGTCCTGCTGTTGGGGCCAGTCCTGCTAGAGACAAGAGAGGCGTTCCCTGGTGAAGGTGTCAAAACAGAGGGCTCAGTTGACTCTACAGGTGTAGTGTAGTGGGGATGTTGAAGAGCCTGAGTGGGTTTTCGGCGATTTGAAGGAAGCTGCTGCCTGAGGACCACCTCTTGATTCGGGGATATGACCTCCCTGCTCTCATCTAACTGGGATCTCTCTTCCTCCAAGCCAGAAAAGGCCAGGGTGGACTGGAGCCTGGGTACCACTCCCCCCTCAATATCTGTACTGCTGCTCCAGCTGCTGGGGTTGGGGCCACTGTAGCTTGGCTCTCTGATGGAGTGGGCCTGATGGACAAGGTGGATAGCTTTGTGGGAGAAAGAGGGACTGTAGCTTTTGTAGCCTACCGGGTCGTCTTCTTTTATTCGTCTTGTTTGGGGTTCAGCTACCTGCTGTCCTGAGATAGAATTCGTAGTGTCCATTATTGTGGATTGGGAGGAGGAGGTTGTGATGGGGGAAGTAATTGATTTATGCTGTTGCCCACCTGAAGATTTCTGGTCTTTCTGCTTGCTCATTTTTATCACTTGGGGGCTTTGTGAAGTCTGTTCATAACGTGGTGAGACCAATGCTGAGGCCTGGGCCAGCATTTCCACAGAACGCCCATAGTTGTGCTCGTACTCAGCGTAGGCTGCCAGCAAGCTCTCTGAGCATGACCTTCTTCCTGTTCCTGATATGCCACTCAAGACCCCCATCCAATAACAATCATTAGAAGCGGTGGCTTGTTGGTTTAGTAGAATTTCTTTTCTATGCTGTTCTGCAGAGGCTGTGGACATAGAGAAAGTAGGTTTGGGGCCAAGTGCCAATCCCAATCCTAGCTCCACTAAATGATCCTGAGAAGTACTCAGGTGGCGGGAGGGCATTCGTTCTGCGGCTTCAGTCTGGCTGTAGTACCAGTGTGAAAGAGCCTGGTGGCAAAGGGCATCAGCATGACTGTTTACAGAAGCTGGAAGCCTGCTCTTCCTTGGTGGAGGCAAAGTTGCACAGACAATGGCAGCATTGTGGTTAGAAAAGTGAAAGTCCAGAGCATTAATGGCTGAACAAGAACGGCCACGATGCCACCCTGCTGGGGCAAAATGACCATTGGAATCTTCAGAAGTGGGGTTAGAGGCAGCAGGGAGGCGGTCGTCTACAAGTGGTGGATCAGGTCGGCACTGCCCGGTGTCCAGGGGACTCTGTATGCTTTGGCTAGCCAGACGGGCTGTGGAACTGGGCTTTGTTGAATGGTAACAGAGAGATGGAGGGTCAGGGAGGTTCTGGGCCTCACCTAAATATGGCTCATTGCCTTTTAGGTAGGCATCCTGGGAGTACACCTGAGGACAGGGAGGGTTATGGTTTAGGGTACAATTAAAACATTAACCTGGATAAAAAAAACAGATGCAAGGGACAGCTAGGGAAAAGTGAGGCAGAGGCAGTGTGCACTATGGAGCAACCTTCTGAGCCCTTGTTGTGGCTGTTGTGGCAACCCTTTTAACTGATGTTTACGATGCTTATATGTATCTTTCATTTTACATTTACATTTAGTCATTTGGCAGATGCTTTTATCCAAAGCGGCTTACAAGTGAGGTACAAGTCATGCAAAAATCTAAGTCAAGGAGAAAACATTAAAGCAAACTGCTATCATAAGAAGATTTAAGTGTATTTTATGATTTTTGAAGCTTAAACTTAAGTCGCATGACTTAAATGTCACCACCACTTTTACTAGGTCAAAGATAAAAATGGACAGTGACAACAAGTGTGAGTAATATCAATGGCTTCGTTTTGCTTTTTAACAGAAATGGCTAAAAACCAACATCTTTATACATACAGTAAATGATTAACATATGTACTCTGATTTTGATGTTAGTCTGTGTTGGATTTCATGCCACCAAGTTAACTGATTTATAAAATATCAAGGCGAAGGGAAGGAAAGAAGAGAAAACAGAAGAAGAATAATACTCACACTTACCAACTGCAACACATCCTCATCTTTCGGCATAATTGTTAGCTCCAAAATGTTTTCACTATAAAAAAGATCAACATACTGAAAACTCAAAGCTTACTCAAAGCTAATAACAAATCAGATGTGAACATAACATGGAATATATAAACATTAGTTTCCTACCTATTTTGGATGAGTGCAATCACCTGAGAGTAGGTTTTCCCGAGAATGATTTTCCCATTCACCTTCACCAGCCTGTCCCCTGGATTACACACAAAAAACAATTTCCCATACTTTTTGATTTTGACCATTTTCGGTGTAATTCATTATCCACTAAAAGTCAGTTCATGTTGGTCATATTCAGTGTAGAGGCGACCTTACTCAAATCTGAAGCTTCAACAAATACTTAACTCTGGAGATCGTTGTATGACGAACATTGAACGTTTATTGTACTTGCTTCTCAACTTAGCCAATGACGGATCAATTCAACAGTAATCTCACAAGCACGTTCACAAACAGCTTCATCAAACAAGTTTCTCAAAGTATGGTTGAACTCGCAGTACTCGCAGAACCCTGTAAGAAACCGTGTGCCTCCATAGCTACACACTGAACCTTTCTCTTCTACCTTGTTGTGGCCCACACCACCTTGTAGTCAGTTCCTCTGCTCCAGCTACCGTGTCACGTCTGCTCCCTTCAGTAGCTGAGCTGAACAGTATCTCTTGTAACAAACCCTTTACATTGCATTATTTCACTTGACCACTGGACAACAAACTTTTAAGGTAAACTAAAAGGTAAACTACAAAGGCAACCATCAATCAATTAAAGCTATATGATATGTCACTAATGACATCATCAGTATGCAGAAACATAACACAACACACAATACAGTACAGTTCACAATACCCAATACATACTACCTAAAACAAAAAACAAAAACTAAGGAAACCTTTGGTTGGCTTATACATTCAGTATAATTCATTATTTATTATAAGCTAATATTGTTAACTTGAGATGCTGAGAGTGCATTCTGAACTGAAGCAGTTACTGTAGCTGCTCTAAGTGTCGTGATCTCCTCCTTATGCCAGTGGTGTTCATAAACCAATTTTATTTACATTCCTCCGCTCATTTGTTTGGCTTTTTGAGACAACTTAAAAATCAAATGTTGGATTCATATCTGATTTGTCGCTATGCCATTTCCAAATGACAAGGAAGGTTCTTTATTTTTAGAATAAATTCATCTTTAAAAAAGTGTGAGTTTGGTCTCCCACTACACTTGTTGTATTTGTAGGTTCATGTGAATTTCAGTGTTAACAGCACATATATGTAATATATATGTATGTGTGGTCACTATACACATGTAAGCACGTGGATTTGGTGTCATTTCAGCTATTTTATGTAGTGTATTTTTGTACTAGATAGATAGATACAGATTGATACTATAAGATAGTATTGAGTAACGTTATTTAAAAGAGCAAACAGTGTTTCCTAAAAATTACATTCTTCTGACATTCTTCATTCAACTGAAAATGTTTTGTAGGAAACTTTTTTGATGTGTGGATTATATTTGATGTGCTGTGTTTCTGAATGAATTAATGATAGTTTATAAATGGGGTAAATCAGAAGGCAATGAATAAAAGGTCTGAATTTATATAGCGCTTTTCTACCTATTGACAATCAAAGCGCCTTACACTGCTTCTTATTCAAGCTGCTTCTAATTAAGTTGTTGCATCCACAGGCAGTAGGATTCACTACTGTTGCTTGAGGATGAGTAAGTGCCTTTGCGATGCCTGGTGAATGAGTACTGCCTTAGTGTTTGGAAACTAAACAGGGAACAAAACTGACAAGCAGGAATGTTACAGACCTGACATAAATTTGTCACTTAAATTGATATGACTTTCGATACAAATGTCTATGCAGAACTAAGCTGAGAAGGGTCTTAAGATAACTGTAGCTTACAAAGGAGTATCAAAAGCCAAAAAGCGACAAAATAACTCCTTTCCCCATCTTTGCTCATCTGATGATTTAATACCTGTTTGAACTACATTTTACATTTTACACCCCATTAGTAAATGCCACTCCAGCACACGGAATGTTGCTGCTCTGCAAAATGGCATTTTATACAGCAACAAAACTGGCAGTATGCATCAGTTGCTGCCAGATAAATTGGCAACAAACCCCAGGATAGCTTTCACAGCAAGAAATGGCAGCCAGCAGCAGCATTGCAGCATAGAGCAGCATTCGTAAGTGCAAGCTACCATTTGCAAACCCATTTATAAATACCAGCTGGTGATTTGAAATTTTCTTTAATATAAAACACTGAACAGCAGTAAAAAGGACACCAATTATGGCCCCTTTTTCATAAATTGTGTGCACACCTCTCAAATTGCAACTGGGAAAGGAGCAGCGAGATAACAAGGTTTGAAAATATAATCTAACCTCAGAACATAACCTGCATGTTTGCTTGCATGCAGGACACACCAGGATAATTCCACATTTAGTTTTGATGTACTGAATGGCCTAGATAAATATTTTTTGTAGTTACAAGATAATAACTATGCAATCCACAACAATAATTTTATTGTAATAATTGAATGAGTTGCTGTCTGTCTACTTTCGTGTGTGTGTGTGTGTGTGCGTGCGTGCATGTGCGCGTGTGTTTGTGTGTGTGTCTGTGGGTGGATGTGTGTGGGCGTGTTCTTCTACCTGAACATAGTCCAGCTTGTTGGGCAGGGCCATGTTCTTTGACACTTTTCACAAAGATGGTGTCCATTGGCTCCAAACAAGACTGCTGAGAACCTGCTTTAACACACCCACACACAGATACAGGAACAAAAGTAAGCAAACCTAACTTGGATATCAACAAAACCCACAATGTTGAATCAGCACCACCTACATGTAGAAACAAAAGCGCTCACACAATCAACATTTGTGCGTTATAAAAGAAAACATATTGACTACAATACATTCAAATTTGTTAAAGGTGTATGAACAAAACAGTGATATGATTCATTCACGATTCACGATTCATTATTCATAGTTTTTAGTCATGTGACTGTGGAGCTGTGGAGCACAAAAAACACTGGAGACTCCACAGAACCGCAGCACCGACCTTTTAAATTTCCATCTATTCTAAGCAGAAATTTTGGGTCCTTGCAATCCTATGCAACCACAACGATCAGATCCAGTGTCTTCTTATGCCAGTCCCAAGTCTGGATAAATGCAAAGGACTGAGTCAGGAAGAGCATCCGATTGAAAAATCAAACATGCGAATCATGACTTGGTTGCAGGTTCAAGTTGTTTTATCATGGTGTGGATGGGAGGAGAAATGGAGTAAGAATTAGCCTGAAAGATGAGTTCGTAAGTAATGTTCTAGAAGTAAAGTATCAAAGTTGGAAATTAAAGGTGTAAGGTTCAATGTTGTTGGTGGTTATGCCCCACAGGTAGGATGTGAGTAAGAAGAGAAGGAGAAATTCTGGATTGAGTTAGATGAAGTGATGTAGAGCATCCCCAGAGGCGAGAGTGCAGATTTCAATAGAAATGTTGGTGAAGGGAACAGAGGTGATGAGAATGTGATGGGCAGGTTTGGTATGCAGACAGGTAAGCAGAAAGACAGATGGTGGTAGACTTTGCAAAAAGGATGGAAATAGCTGTAGAGAATACTTCCTTCCAGAAGAGGAGGGAGCATAGGGTGACATATAAGAGCAGAGCTAGAAGCAATCAGGTGGACGACATCTTGTGTCGACATTGTAATCTGAAAGAGATCAGTTACTGCAAAGTACTGAAGGCGTGAGTTTAGCCAGACAACACAGGGTGGTGTTGTGTAAAATGACTAAGACTAAGAATGAAGTGGTGAAAATTGGAAAAAGGAAGAATGTTGCATCACTAACAGTCTAATGAAATCAGGGTGGACTTGACCAGAGCCAACAAAAAGGGGCTAAGAGCTGATCCTTGATGTAGATCCATCTGCACCTACAGCACACCTTACAGCTCTCATACATGTCCTGCACCACTCTAAAATACTTCTCTGCCACAATCATAGTCCACGGAGATTCCTGTCTAACCTCATCTGTCAGCCTGTCCATCACCAGAGCAAACAAGAAGGGGCTCAGAGCCGATCCTCGATGCAGACCCACCTCCAACTTGAACTCCTCCGTCACACCTACAGCACACCTCACCAAGGTCTTACAGGTCTCATGCATTTCCTGCACCACTCTAACATACTTCTCTGCCACTCCAGACTTCCTCACCCTGTCATACGCTTTCTCTAAATCTATCAAGACACAATGCAACTCCTTATGACTTTATCTGTACTTCTCCATCAGCATCCTCAAAGCAAATACTGCATCTGTTGTACTCTTTCTAGGCATGAAACCATATTGCTATTAACAAATGCTCACCTCTGCCCTTAGCCTAGCTTCCACTACTCTTTCCCACAACTTCATTGTTGGCTCATCAGCTTTATTCCTCTGTAGTTGCCACAGCTCTGCTCATCTCCCTTGTTCTTAAAAATCGGCACCAGTACACTTCTCCTCCAGTCCTCAGCATCCTCTCACTCTCCAAGATTTTGTTAAATAAACTAGTCAGAAACTCTACTGCCACCTCTCCTAGACACTTCCATACCTCCACAGGTTTGTCATCAGGACCAACTGCCTTTCCACTCTTCATCCTCTTCGACATCCTCCTCACTTCACTCTTACTAATCTTTGCTACTTCCTGCTCCACACAGTCACCTCTTCTACTCTTCGTTCCCTTTCATTTTCCTCATTCACCAACTCTAAAGTACTCCTTCCATCTTCCCATCACACTCCTGGCACCTGTCAATACATTTACATTCTTATATTTAATCACCCTAACCTGCTGCACGTCCTGTCTGGCTACAATCTTTCCTACCAACATTTTGGAGTCACTGATCTTTTTCAAATCCTCCTGTGGGGCATAACCACTAACAACATTGAACATCACACATTCAATTTCCAGCTTCAGACTCATCAACCTAACTGACACTATTTTCACCTCTTGAACATTCCTCACAAACTCCTCTTTCAGGATAAGTCCTACTCCATTTCTCTTCCTATCTGACCCATGGTAAAACAACTTGAACCCTGCTCCTAAGCTTCTAGCCTTGCTACCTTTCCACCTGGTCTCCTGGACACACAGTATATCCACCTTCCTTCTCTGCATCATGTCAAACAACTCTCTAGCCTTTCCTGTCCCAACATTCAAAGTCCCTACTGTCAGTCCTACCCTCTTGGCTCTCCTCTATTCTCTCTCTGCCTATGAACATACCGTCCTCCTCTCCTTCTTCGACCAACAGTAGCCCAATTTTCACCGGTGCCCTGTAGGTCAACAACACCGGTGGCAGTCGTTGTGTTTTACGTTGGATGCCCTTTCTGACACAACCCCTACATTTATCCAGACTTGGGACTGGCTCAAGAAGACACTGGCTTGTGTCCCCTTCTGGTTGCATTTCCTTGGAACCTTTCAATGCTGCAGACATTTTTCTGTACACTTCCTCAGATCTGTGCCTCAATACAATCCTGTCTCCTACTTCTTGCATTATATATACCCTAACACAGTCATTCAAAACACAAATACCTTCCGATGCACAACTTTGTAGATAACTGCATATATGAATCCCTCCCTTTAAACTAGCCCATGATGAAAACGGACAGAAGTACAGACAATGCTGTATATTTTTAATTTAGATCGGTCAAACAATGCTGCAGTTATTGAGGTGAAGGAAAATAAATTCTTCATTGTCAAAGCAAATATTAGTGCTAACTAGCTAATGTTAGCTAGCTATCTAACATTAATCAACAACAGTGGGCAGTGGATGAAAACCTTTTTTGCCCTGTATCTGAGGGATTTTTCAAAACATGTGTCACATAGTGATTTTTAGATAAAATCAGCAGAAAAATGAAAAAATGAAAAAAAAATTACCTTTTCCAAGTGCATTTCCGTTTTCTTCATCCTTTGGGACAAACACAAGGCAGGTGTTAGAGGACTAAAAGGGGAGCTGCACAGCCTAGTTCAACCCAATATGGTTGCCTGACTGATTTACAGTGTAAATAGTTGTCTGTTACTCGCTTACCATCTCCCTATAGATCTGTCTGCCTGCCTGGTTTGGTGAGTTAGCTCATTCTCAACCGGGACTGAACACACAAAGGACTCTCTACACATAGACTGAGCTCTGCCACTGTGCAAAATTTGCCTCCCACAAGGGTGACATTAGCACACTGTCTACAGCTATATGTGTATTGAAGGGGCAATTTACAGGTTAAATGCAAATAATAAACACTTGAAACAGTTGAACATGCAAAAATGAGCAAAAGTCAGTACGCAGGCCAGCACACAAATCAAGAAAAAAATAAACATTTAATATTTAAGGGACTTTATATGGACATTCCTGTTTTTTTCAATAATTATTCCCAAAGTAAATGGTTCTCTCCAGAAAACCTAAATTGGTAAAATCAAGTATTACCATTTTATTATTCTCATTCACTACACTGGTAACATCAGCCCCACTTCTTTTTTCCTCTGGTCTGGACAGAAGTACAGACAATGCTATATATTTTTAATTTAGATTGGTCAAACAATGCCACAGTTATTGAGGTGAAGGAAAAGAAATTCTTCATTGTCAAAGCAAATATTAGTGCTAACTAACTAATGTTAGCTAGCTATCCAACATTAATCATCAACAGTAGGCAGTGGATAATGCAGATAATTTGATGAAAGTGATTTGTCTCTTAGGCAAAAATATGAAAGATAGGCCTCTTTGTGCTGATTTAGTTGATTAAGTCTATGAGTTCTAAACATATCTGCTAGTAACAATCAGGATCAACCCACTTACTTTGAGGCTGTGAAGGGAGGACTCTGGCGGATAGACGATGAAGTGGCGCAAAGTGAAGCCGAATCCCTGTGAGTTCTTCTTGAGGAAAATGGTCCGCAGACCCTGCCATGACACACCCTCTACCTCACCTGATGACATCGGCCGACGTCTATTCTCACTGGACAACACCATTCCATCTCTATGCCCTTTAGCCTATTGAGAAGAACAAAGCAGAAAATGTTTTCAACAATTACGTTCCATTTTCTTCATGGTAGGAAATAACATAATTTTACCAAGTGAAGTTTATCTCATGTACATCTCAAGTCATCTCAATCATTCCAGGTGTCTTTCCTGAATTTGTGTGTGCATCTGTGCACAATTCATTCATAGTTAAAAGAAATACAAGTGGGTGTATGTGATCAATTCAATAAGGACTCTGTCTAGAAAAAACAGGAGCAAAATTCCACCAATGACAGGAATTTCTCCAGCACTTCCTCTTTTTAAAGAGAAAACTGTATTTTAACATATACAGTTTTGTAGTTCAAACATGTCTGGTAACCGCATTTTTATAAGCATGTTACAAGGTGTTTTTGTAAATAACTGTTTATGAAGACATCTTGTCATGACGTGCAGAGAGAAAAAAAGCAAGAAGAAGCAGTGGTGGAAAGTAACAAAATACAATTACTTTGTTATTGTACGTAAGTAAAATTTTCACATATCTGTACTTAAGTAGATTTCATTGTGGCTACTTTGACTTTTATTCCACTACATCTAAGAGTAAATATCTCTACTTTTTACTCCACTGCATTTCAAATTAAAGTTGCGTTACAATCACATCACTTCACACATTTCATCATAAAGCAATTTTTTTATTTTCTCTTTCCATGGTCTTATTTAAGATACTTCTTTTAAATACTAGCAGTACTCAAAGTGAGCTAGTAAGCATGAAGCAGAAATGGAAAGTCAGGAAAAAAGTCAACTACTTTTACATTTAATACTTTAATTTAAAAAAATAAATCACGTACGTACTTAGTTTCAGAAATTTTTTAGAAATTTCAATGGCTACCTTTACTAGAGTACATTATTCTTTATTTGTACTTTTACTTAAGTACAGTTTTTGAGCATTTCATCAACCAATGACAAAAAGGCACAACAAAACACTGGGCAGGTTGGTAGGACCAAAAGCTGCACATTGGACAAACACAGCTCCAAGGCCGGAGATACCTGCAGAAAGGTACAGAGAGGGGAAGACAAAGAGGGAGAAAAACAACTACAAGTAAAAGAAAACATGTCATAAAGTGGTGACATATGGATGTAGGGTGAGAAAAGGGGCACAGTGCAATGGGGGTGGGTTCCCCAGCAGTCTAAGCCTATAGAAGCAATTTTTCAATTATTCACAACAAAGGCATCTCAAGGTACTTTACAGAATAAACTCAAGATGTATATAAAGACGTATAGCGAAAACCCAACAATTCCTCAAAGCAAGCCCTAGGCAACAGTGGAGAGGAAAAACTCCCTTTACATAAGAAACCTCCAGCAGAACCAGGGTCAGGGTGGGAAGCCATCTGAGTGGAAACTGGAGAGACAAAACAAAAGAGCAACAAAAAGCAACAACAAAACGTTGGGCAGGTTGGTAGGACAAATTGCTGCACACTGGAAAATACACAGCTCCAAAGCCAGGAGACTTGCAGAAAGGGACAGAGAGAGGGAGACAGAGAAAGACAAAGACAAATACGGGAGAAAGAACACAAAGGTAATGTCGTACAGTGGTGACAATTGTGAGGTGAGAGGAGAGGAGAGAGGGACAAGAGGAGAAAAACAGCTCAGTACATCGAAGGGTGGGTCTCCCAGCAGTCTAAGCCTAAAGCAGCATGACTATAACTAACTCTAAGCTTTATCAAAGAGGAAGGTTTTAAGCCTAAACTTAAAAGTACTTAAGTAGCAAGGGACTCTGCTTCCCAAATCTGAACTTGGAGCTGGTTCCACAAGATAGGAGCTTAATAGCTAAAAGCTCAGCCTCCCATTCTACCTTTGGAAATTGTAGAAACCACAAGTAGGCATGCATTCTGCGATCGAATTGGTCTACTATGTGGAACTATAAGGTATTTTATATATTATGGAGCTTGAACGTTTAGAGCTTTATATGTAAGGAGCAGGGTTTTAAATTTTAGTCTAGATTTTATGGGAAGTAAATGTAGAGAAGCTAGTGAAGGTGAAATACGAGCTCTCTTGCTAAGTCCAGTCAGCACTCTTGCTGCAGCATTTTGGATCAATTGCAAATGCAAATGCATGGACTAGTTTTTTGGCATCAGTTTGAGACAACATGCTCCTAATTTTGGCAATGTTCTGTGGGTGGAAGAAGGCTGTTGTTTTAGAGATTTGTTTTATATACGAGGTAAAGGAAAAATCCTGGTCAAAAATACCTCCAAGGTTCCTTGCAGTAGTATTGGAGGTCATAGTTATGCCATCTAGTGTAACAATATGGTTGGAAAGCATAATGCGGAGATTTTTAGGCCCAAATACTAGGACTTCAGTTTTTGTTTAGAAGTAAGAAATTGTGGGACATCGAGTCCTTTACGTCTTGTAGGCATGCTTGAAGCTTGATTAACTGATTTTTTTCATCTGGTTCAATAGATAGGTATAGCTGGGTATCATCAGCATAGCAATAGAAATTTATGCAATGTCTTCTAATAATGTTGGCTAAAGGACCATGACTATAAATGAGCTTTATCACAGAGGAAGGTTTTAAGCCTAGTCCTAAAAGAGAGGGGGTGTCTGCTTCCCAAAATGAACTGGGAGCTGGTTCCACAGGTGAGGAGCCACCTCACTCTGCCTCCAATTCTACCTTTGGAAATTCTGGGAACCACAAGTAGGTCTGCAATTCTGAGATTAAAGTGGTCTAATGGGATGGTAAATCCCATTAGTTACTTTTCTACCTTGCACTTAAAGCACTTTACACTGCTTCTTATTCACCCATTCACACTCACAATCACCTCATACACTCAAGTCATCTCATACACTTATGGGGAGCTGCTATGCAGCTGGTCAACACTCACCAGGAGCAACTAAGTTGGGGTTCAGTGTCTTGCTCAAGGACACTGTGACATCCCAAAAGTAGGGAATTACAGTAGTCCAACCTCGAAATAAAAAATGCATAAACTAGGTTTTCGCCATCACTTTGAGACAGGATGCTTCTCATTTTTGCAATGTTTTTATGTAATATAGTTTAATTGATTTGTTGCATTTCGTTTGATAGATAGATATAGCTCTATGTCATCATGATAGCAATGGAAATTTTTGGAGTGTTTCTTCTAATGTTGCCCAATGGAGGCATAAATAAAGTAAAATGTATTGGTCCTAACACAGAGCCCTGTGGAACTCCATAACTAATTATTTACCTGAAACCAAGATCGTTGGTGACTTTTACCAGTTCTGTTTCTGTACTATGATGAACTGAACGTCTTTAAACAAGTTTTTTTCAGTAGAGGTGTTAACATAATTCATTTGCAACTACTTTTTAAAGAATTTTATAAATAAAGGGGAGATTGAACATTCTATAGCAGGGGCCCGCAAGATGATATTTTGTGGCCTGCAGGACAATATGAAAGTTTAATGTTAGTGCGGCCCGCATGTTTTATATGAATGGCACTTAACCATGTTGTATGCGGAAGGTTCCTTTTTTGTGCAAGCTGGAGCTGAACGAACCTACAAATCACAGTGGACTAGCCATGGAGAAGCCATGTTCAGAAGAACCATTCATGTTAAGAAGAACCCATTGAAGTTAAAGAACTGTTAGTGGTGATGTTTGAGAAAATTAGACGTTTTAACAAAGCTCTTATTGACCCTTATTGAGGGTCAAAACTCTTATTGAGGAACTAGAGGACAGTGCACAATAACTAATAGAAGTGGGTTTGTGTTTTTTAGGGCCGATTAGTAAACTTGAGTGAAGAATTGTAGCTACTCCTCCACTTCGGCCTGTGCTCCTAGGAACGTGATAATTAATATCACTTAGGGTGGTTGACTCATTTTGACTGACATATTCTTCCTGCTGCAGCCAAGTTTCTAAATCAAGTTGATGATCTTATCAAATCATTCACTAACAGATTTAGATAAAAGAGCTCTGATATTCAATAATCCACATTCATTGCATTGTTTTTTTTTTCTGTACAAGGAGTAATGTTAACATTTTTTAACTTTATTGTGTTCTTCTTTGGTTTATGTAATTTAGTTGGTCAGGTAACAGACACAGTCTCTCTAGGTGTTTGGGAGTTGACAGCTGTAAGGACACTACAAAGAGGACTGGATCTCCACATCCTGGGCTCAACTCTGGATTGTTATACTTTTTTGGTTGACTATATATTTGTGAAAAAGAGAGCTACACCATCTAAAGTTGGATGGATGCCAACTCTCCTACTCATCCCAGGTTTTCCCCAAACGGCTTCCAGCCCTCATCGTTTGCTGGAAACCACCTAGACAGCCAGCGGTTGACTGATGACATACGCCTCTACATGTCTACATTGGTTAGATTTGGCAGAGATTCAGAGAAAATTATGGAGTCCGAAATTGTCTTGGCAAAGTTACACACCAGTATTGGGTTATACTGGTGTATACCCCGAGTTACACATGGGGGTTATGCCAGGTCGATCCACACCAGCTACTTACTAGCTGGATTATTTTCATGGTACATCATAGCCAGGCTTCCAATTCCGTGAGCCTCACCTCCAAAGCTGCAAACAGTTTACACTTGTTACAGATACCATTATCAATAAGGGAAGCAGATGAAAAACTAAAGAGGGGACACACTGAGCAAGTGAGAGAAGGAGAAACAAAAGAAAACAGAGAAGCTATTGATAACTGCCAACTGCTGAGCTAGCAGAGCTAAGATAGGTTAAATGTAGAATTAGTTAACGTTAGCTAGATATATGATTTAGAGGAAGGGGTGCTTGTGTGATACAGCACATGTTACATCTCAATAAGTAATCCCTGAACAGAAAGATCCTTTACTTAAGTAAAATAAATGCCATGGTTAATCAGTGAACAGTCCTTTAGCGACAACACAATGTGTAAAAAACAGGAAGTGACTATACTTAAATTCTTACTATACTGGCAGCACCACAAAAAGCAAGTAAAAAGCTGAGAAAATTAGTATATCAGTGTGCATAGTCAACATGTAAAACCCTCACAATAACAGCTCAGAGAGTATGTGATGTATGTAGATTTTGTGATTTAGTCTATGTTGTTGTATGTACAGAAATGAAGTGATTTGGGTACTGATGAGGTAGAAAAGTGTCACAGTCGCCGTTTTAGGACTTTTTTTTGTTTACTTTTACTTCCTGCTCCTGGCTTTTATTTTGTTAACCCTCAGCACCACTTCTCAGTTAGTTTCTTTAGCTTCTTGTTTCCCATTAACCCTGATTGTTTTTACCTGTGGCTCCTTGTATTTATACCCAGCTTTCCCCATCGCTAGCGCCAGATCGTCTCAGTAACCTCCACGGTACTTGAGAACACTAGGCCTCTTAACGAAACCATTAGCGGAATTTCTTATTCGTTCATTGTGTCTCCCCACCTACAGAACCTCCAGCTGCCCTCCAGCACCCTGTCATCCTTCTCAACTCCCCATTCATCGCCACGGCACCTATTTCCACGGCTACCACCCATCCTCCTCACGCAACTCGCCGCCCCATCGCTCCCTCCTGCACTGGGTCTCCAAGCTCCTCAGACTGGACTCTCCCTCCTCGGTCATCGCTCTCGGCCTGCACTCCCCTTTCCCCCCATTTCTACCTGTGCAGCATAACTTTCCCAGTAAATCATTCTAACCTTCCCAATTACTCGCTTCTGTCTCTC
The DNA here is from genome assembly GCA_020496755.1 of Channa maculata. Taxonomy (NCBI): domain Eukaryota; kingdom Metazoa; phylum Chordata; class Actinopteri; order Anabantiformes; family Channidae; genus Channa; species Channa maculata. The sequence continues at coordinate 2,832,625 of CM035605.1, read as the reverse complement.
CCTCTGGGTCCACTTGTATTGACTACACGTAGTAAGAGTTACAGAAAAGCACTATATGAGGGCAGACCATTTACAGCTACAGCTAAAAGTAATTCAATCTATCCAACAGTGCTAAAGTTAATCCGTAATTTTCAAAGATGATAGTGTTTAGTTTTAAACTGATTTAGAGGAATTGATACAGCTGCTTTATGATTGTAGAGGATACTGCTGTTTAACTGTCATACAGAAAGGCGTTTCTGTACTAAGCATTTACTTTCATTGATACAGATGTACAAATAAATAACAGAAACTGCTTTTAGAACACAGCACAGCTTCAAGCACTAGTGTCCAGAATGATCAAATAGTTGAATCAGCACATATGAAATACTGTAGTAAAAAAATTGCAGCTGCAGCTATGTGTGTATTTACCCAGCTGAGTGTATTTTATGATTTAAAAATACAGTATTTTATCAGATATTCTTGCTGCCATTCTACAAATGTTTTTAAAATAAAAATAAATTGTTGTTTTTTAATTAATTTAGTTTGCTCATTTTTTTCATATTTTAAAAATTCATCAAATGTTAATTTAAGTTTAGCATATTTGTCCCTCATTTATTATTAATAAATTGCATATTATCCAATGCATAATCGGTTAACCACTACTCCCTAAAACTCTGTTCTTTCTTGAGAATCTTTTAATTAAAATTTTCATGTCATGTCAAAACATAAATTGTAGTTTGGAAAAAGCATGGTCAGTAGCCTATTTGAAGCAGGTAGGCTATTAATGGGCAGCATGGTGGAAAAGTGGTTCACGGCAAGAAGCTCCCCAGTGCAATCCCTGGACAGGGCAGGGCCTTTCTGTGTCGAGTTCGTATCTTTTCCTCATGTCTGTGTAGGTTACCTTTGGATGCTCTGGTTTCACCTACCACTGAAAACATGTGTTAGTGACCAGGTTGGTCCATAGTGGCATTGTGCTCAGTCACAGCAGCTAAATAGATAGATACTTTATTCATCTCAATGGGAAATTCACAAATTCCAGCATCTCCACAACTTTAAGCAGTAAGAAAAAATGCAATAAAATGTAAAAGTTAGGGTCTTTTTTAAAATGTAAAATTAAAAGACCTGTGCAGTCAGAGTATTTAGAGTATCAAATGTGTGCATTCTGTAGTTTGTAGTACAGTTTAGTAAAGTGAGGAATTGTCTGCAATGTCCCGAGTGGAGTTAAAGAGCTGCATGGCATGGGAGAGGAACGACCTCCTAAGTCTGTCAGTGGAGCAGGGCAGTGACAGCAGCCTGTCACTGAAGCTGCCACAGATGACAGGCAGTCCAACTCTGTGCCCATTACGAAGCCCACGTTCCTCACCAGCTTATCCAGACGTGAAGCGTCCTTCTTCTTGATGCTGCCTCCTCAGCACACCTGGGCGCTCTGATAGAACATCTGCAGCAGCTTTTTGGAGATGTTGAAGGACGCCAGCCCTCTGAGGAAATATAGGCGACTCTGTCCTCTCCTGCACACAGTGTCCGTGTTAGCAGTCCTGTCCAGTTTATCATCCAGCTGCACTCCCAGGTATTTGTAACACTTTTCAACCTCCACACAGTCACTGTTGATGGTCACAGGGTCCAGTTGAGGCCTAGGCCTCTGAAGTCAACCACCATCTCTTTGGTTGTGGTGTTGAGGTGCAGGTGATTGGAGTCACACCGAGAGATGAAGTCCTGGATCCGCTTCCTGTATTTCTCCTCCTGTAGACTCCTGATACAGGCCAAATTATCAGTGTGTTCCCAAACTTTTGCTCGTGACAGGACTGCGAGTTGTATTGGAAGTCTATAACAAGTACAGTCTGAAAATGACCAGAGAAAGCACAGTTCCCTGTAGCGCTCCTGTACTGCTGACCACAGTATAAGACAGTCTCATGTACTGAGGTCTGTCTGTCAGGAAGTCAGTCACGTTATCCTTGCCACCAGGTTTGGGACCACTACCATCTCTGTCAGTTTATTTCTGAGGAATATAGGCTTGATGGTGTTAAAGGTACTGGAATGTAATTCTCACAGTGAAACATGTATATGATGGCGTCCTCCACTCCCATCTTCCCTGGTATGCAAATTGCAGAGGGTCAAGGGCATGCTGGACCTGTGTTCTTAAGTGGTGTATCAACACCCGCTCCTTGGTCTTTGTTATGTGCGATGTCAGGATGACCAGCCTTTAGTCACTTAGCTCTCTAGGGTGTGGTTTCTTTGGGACTGGAATAATGCAGGATTTTTTTTTTACTGCAGAGGGACCCTCTCTTGTTCTAGGTTCAGGTTAAAGATGCGCTTTAGGGGGCCACCCAGCTCCAACGCGCAGGTGTTCAGCACCTCCAGTCATGGAGATACTCCATCTGGACTAGCTGTTTTGCTGGGACAAGCCTCTTCAGCTCTCAGCACACCTGCAGCTTCATCCTGTAATGTTCAAACCCCTGCTCCAACCAGATTTGGCCTAGTGAATCCCAGATCGGTGGAAAACAAAACTTTTTTCCTTAACGATTACTTTGTATCCAGTGGATTGGACTTTTTCTGTGAGACTGAGACATGGACAAATGCCTGTGATTCCAGCGTATTTACAGAACTCTTTCCTCCCGATTGTTATTACTTTAACTCACCATCACTTTCAGCAGTTTCGAACTTCATTTTGTCGAGCTTGGCTGTTCTCACCCTGTGCTATGTGCGGTGATCTATAGACCACCAAAATAGTATCCAGATTTTATAAAAGACTTTGCTGACTTCCTGGCTAAGGTCATGCCCAAATATGATTGTGTTCTTCTTGTTGGTGATTTTAATATTCACGTGTGTTGCCCAGACAAACCTATGGTTTATGACTTTTTTAAATCTTATTGACTCTTTTAATTTGGTGCAGTCTGTGTCTGGACCCACGCAAGAGCGTGGACACACATTAGATCTGGTTTTATCATATGGCCTGCCTGTTTTTAATCTGGAGGTTTGTGACGCTGTATTCTCAGATCATATGCCTGTGGTTTTTAACACCTCCTTGCCTTGTAACGGGGTTAAAAGTCGTGCTCCTGCTCAGCTCTCTTGTGTTATCCACCCCTCCACTGCCGCTTAGTTTTTAGTCCGTTTCAGTCAGAGCTATGTCATCCCTGAGTCCATGGGCAATTTTACAGAGGAACTCAGCACCTGCTTTCACGTGACCTGCCAGACTGTATTGGACGCAGTGGCCCTACTTAAAACTAGGCTGCCTAAAGCCAAATCTGAGCCCTTGCTGAATGCTGAGACTCATGCTGTGAGGCGGGAGTGCAGCATAGTTGAACGCAGGTGGAAATGGGATAAACTACTACTCCTTTCAAATGTTGAGAGACTGTTGGCATCTTTACCAGTATATAGTAAAAGAAGCTAAAAGATAACACATTGCTAATATTGTTTTTGCAAACCGCCAAAAACCCAGTGTAATGTTTTACTCGTTAGACAAATGTCTTAATGCTCTTCAGACTGTCTACTTTGAGTCCTCTAATGAATCTTGTGAAAACTTTCTAAACTTTTTTATTAATAAGGTCTGTATGGCAAGGGCCCAAATCTCTCTGGCGACTTTTGACCCATCAGTCCCTCCTTTATTCTCTGCTGTCTTTCATCAGTTTGAGCCTGTCACCTTGTTTCAGGTTAAGGAGATTGTTGATCATTTGAAGCCCTCTGGTTCACCTTGTGATGGTCCTTCCTCCCGAACACCTCAGAGGTTAGACTGCAAAAGCAGTCTAACCTCTGAGGTGGTCCCCAAAAATTAAACATTAAAAATTAAACATGCCATAGTTCAGCCTTTTATCAAGAAACCTGGGCTTGATCCACATGTTCTTGTGAATTTTAGACCTATCTCCAGATTGCCTTTCCTATTAAAGATTTTAAAATTGCTTATAGTCAGATAATAGCATTTTTAAATGAGCACAACCTACTTGAGGCTTTCCTATCTGGTTTTAGAATGAAACACAGTATCTGTTCTTTTGCGTGTGCTTAATGTCATTTTTTTTAGCCTCTGATTCTGGTGACTGTGTGGTCTTTGTATTACTTGATTTAACTGCTGTGTTTGACAAAGTGGACCATGATATCTTAATCTCCCACATAGAACAGTCGGTCGTTATGAAGGGCTTAGCTCTGAATTGGTTCAGGTCCTACCTGAATAGAGCTTTTTGTGTCCAATTGGGAGACTTCAAGTCTTTTTCTGCTCCTCTGTCCAGTGGAGTCCCACATGGCTCTTTTTTAATTCCTATCCTCTTTTCTTTGTATTTGCTGCCCCTGGGCTCCATCCTTAGGCATGGCATTTTGTTTCACTGCCATTTTGATGACTGTCAGATCTATGTTATAAGAAGAATGGCTTCTCTTTCACTTCACTACTGGACTTTTTATAGGACATTAAGGCCTGGATAGCTCTTAACTTTTTACATTTTAAAGACTCAAAGACTGAGGTTATTGTGTTGGGAAGTATCTCATCCATTGGGAACGCCCCTGTAGACGTGGGACCCTTGGCAGAATACGCCAAATCTGAAATTATTAACCTTGGGTTTAACATGGATACTGACCTGAAGCTTGAAAGCCAGATCTGGTCTGTTGTCAAGTCTAGTTTCTTTCACCTGAGGTAGCTGGCCAGAGTCAAGCCCATTCTTAGGAAGCAGCACTTTGAAACCGTAATTCATGCCTTCGTTACCAACAGGCTGATATACTGCAATGCACTTTATCTTAGCATAAGTCAGTTGTCAGTCTCTCGACTGCAGCTTGTCCAAAATGCTGCAGCATGTCTTTTAACCGGCACTCAATTCAATTCAATTCAATTCAACTTTATTTATATAGCCAATTCATAACAAAGTCATCTCAAGGCACTTTACAGAATAAAGTCAAAACTATAAAGATGTATAGAGAGAACCCAACAATTCCCCCTTGAGCAAGCCCTAGGCAACAGTGGAGAGGAAAAACTCCCTTTAACGGAAGAAACCTCCAGAGAGGGACCAGAGCAGGAAAGGAGCTCAGTGCATTGGGGGCTGGCTCCCCCAGCAGTCTAACCCTATAGTGCCATAACTATAATTAAGTATAAGCTTTATCAAAGAGGAAGGTTTTAAGCCTAGACTGAAAAGTAGAGAGGGTATCTGCTTCCCGAATCTGAACTGGGAGCTAGTTCCACAGGAGATGAGCTTGATAGCTAAAGGCTCTGCCTCCCATTCTACCTTTGGAAATTCTGGGAACCACAAGTAGGCCTGCATTCTGAGATCAAAGTAGAAGAAGCAGGGTTTTAAATTCTATTCTAAATTTAATGGGAAGCCAATGGAGAGAAGCTAGTGAAGGTGAAATATGATCTCTCTTGCTAATTCCAGTCAGCACTCTTGCTGCAGCATTTTGGATTTATTGCAAGTTCTTTAGGGAGTTACTGGGGCATCCTGAAAGTAGGGAACTACAGTAGACCTAGAAGTAACAAATGCTTGGACTAGTTTTTCAGCATCACTTTCAGAAAGGATGCTCCTAATTTCGAAAATATGAACACATTTCTCCCATTTTATATGGTATAATTTTATCTTCACTTCACTGGCTGCCTGTGCAATTTAGGATCCATTTTAAACTTCTATTTGTTTTTAGATGTTTAAATGGGGCTGCCCCACTGTGCCTCTTTGAGCTTATGCATCCATATGTTCCACCACAGTTGCTTAGATCAGCTGACTGCCTGCTTCTTCTTGTACCAAAAACTAAACCTAAGCTCAGTAATGCTCCAAAATTATGGAATGAGTTGCCCTTGCAGATCAAACAGGCCTCATCCTTGCCTGTTTTTTAATCCCTTCTTAAAACCCACTTGTTTTCATTGGCCTTTGATGCTAAAAATAGAAAAAAGTATGATGAAAGGCTTTTATTTTGAAAGTGTCTTTCCTCTCTGTGTGTGAGTGTGGTTGTGTTTGTGTGTGTGTCCACTCTAGGGAGACTTCAACATAAACCCATTTTAGGGAAAAACTAAGGTAAACTGTGTTGACAAAGCTCTGAGACTGATCACATGATCTGATGCAGCTTTGTCTGTTACCATGAGAATGACTGCTGCCTGCCTGCTGATTCATGAGCCAAATGCAGAAGACAGGCTGTGAAAGTGCTTAGACTTTGCCTCACAAAATGTTGAAAATATGAAAAAGTATTGGTCCTATCAAAAAATTAAAAAACTGTAAGCGGCAAAAGGGTTCACCAAATTCGATGATGTACTGTATTTGAAGATACTCCATAAAATGAAGGTGTGGTGATTATTTTAAAACAGCCCCCGCTTGTGATTTGAGGAGACCTGGACCTCTGTTATAATGACCTCCAATGGGAGTTTGAGACGGCCCACTTGTTTTCATTGGCCTTTGACACAGTCTGAGTTGACATTAATTTATTATTTTATCTGTTCATTATTTTATTCCGTCTGTTACTTATTATTATCTGTTTATTGCACATGTTTTATGCTGTTGTTTACATCTTATTTTATGTTTTTAACCTGTATAGCACTTTAGTCAACCTAGTTGTTTTAAAGAGCTTAACAAACTGGAAAAGGCAATTTACGAGGAAATTACGTGGGAGAGCCATTAAGTCGCCCGGTAGACGCCGACTGCCAGGAAGCTGCCGAGAGCAGAGGTGTTTGCACATTCAAAGCCACAAACGCGGAGCCAAATGCGAAAACTTTGAAAAGCTCAAGAGAGATGAATGCGAACAAAAGGAGAAATAAACAAGATGACAATAAGAGAGAAATAAAACAAAAGTCCAAGAAAAGTAGAAAACTAAAAAAAAAAAAAACAGAAAGCAACAGAGGAAAAAGTAAATAAGTAAAAGGTTGATATTTAAAGTGAAAAGAAACAAAGGAAGAAGCAAAGTAAAAAGTTGACAGTATTAGTGTAAAGAAAAAAGGTAGAAGTAAATAATGTTAAATGAAAGGACCATTTTAATCCTGAAAAACTGAAAAAAGTTAAAAAGGGATTTTAATTTGAAAGTGTGTTTCCTGTCTGTATGTGTGGTTGTGTGTGTGTCCAGTGTAGGGAGACTAAAAATAGAAAAAAGTATGATGAAAGGCTTTTATTTTGAAAGTGTGTTTCCTGTCTGTGTGTGCATGTCCACTGTATGTAGCCTCCACCATTAAGTCATTTTAGCATTTAAATGCTAAATAATTAAGAAGTGTGATAAAAAGCTTATATTTGTTTTATATTTGTGTGTTTCCTGTCTGTGTGTGGTCTTGTGTGTGTGTCCACTGTAGGGAGACCTCAACATAAACCCATTGTAGGGAAAAAGTCAGGTAAATTGTGTGGACAAATCTCTGAGGCTGATCTGATGCAGCTGTGTCTGTTACCATGACAATGACTGCTGCCTGCCTGCTGATTCATGATTATTATTATTATTAGTCCTATTGAAAAAAATGTAAAAACTGTAAGCGGCAAAAGGGTTCACCAAACACGATGATTTACTTTATTTGGAGAGATACTCCATAAAACGAAGGTGTGGTGGCAATTTTAAAACAGCCCCTGTTTGTGATTTGAGGAGAATTTCTGGACCTCTGTTATAATGGGCTCTAATGGGAGTTTGAGACGGCACTCTCTCTGCTTCTGGACACTTACAGAAATAACCATAAGTCCTATCACTATGAGAGTTACATTTATTTACTTTGCTTTTGATGATGAAATATGTGTATTAGCTAAATGTACATTGTTATCGTATTAGGTTTAGTATTAAGTTTGCACTCTTCTGCATAAACTTTCAATGTAAGGGCGTGCAAGCTTAACTACACCTCACATAATAACATTGCACAATGGCCTAGTCATTTTCATAATTTTGCATGGGATTATGTTTTCAAATAAACCCATCAAACTCATCATCATTCAACCACTGGCTGTCTAGGTGGTGTCCAGCAAATGATGTGGGCTACATAGACAATTGGAAACGTTTTTGGGGAAAACCTAGGCTGATTAGGAGAGATGGCATCCATCCTACTTTAGATGGTGCAGCTTTCTTATCCAGAAATATGGCTGGTTTTATTAGACAACCAAAAGTATGACAATCCAGAGTTGAGCCTAGGATGCAGAGATCCAGTCCTACATGCCTCTCTGCAGTGTCCTTACAGCTGTCTATAGAGACTGTCTGTTCCCCGACCAACTAAATTACATAAACAAAAAACGACCACAAGAGGAGTTAATCATGATAACCTAATAAAAGTTAAGACTACTCTTCTTACAGAACAAAACCCCAAAACTATTAAATGTGGAATATTAAATATCAGATTTCTCTCTTCTAAATCTCTGTTAGTAAATGACTTAATAAGCGATCATCAATTCGACTTACCGAAACTTGCTTGCAGCAGGAAGAATATGTCAGTCTAAATGGTTCATCTCCCCCAAGTCATATTAATTATCATGTTCCTACAAGCACAGGCCAAGGTGGAGGAGTAGCAGCAATATTCCACACTAGGTTACCAATAAACCTTAGACCTAAACATAGTTATAACTCATTTGAGAGCCTTACTCTTAGCCTTTCACACCCAAACTGGAAAACTCAAAAACCACTATTATTTGTTAATGTGTACCGTCCTCCAGTCCCTTATTCAGAGTTTTTGATTGAATTTTCTAATTTTCTATCTGATTTAGTGCAGACAGATAAAGTTATTAAAGTGGGTGACTTTATCTGATGCTGACAGTAACTACTTCAGCACTGTGTGTATTCATTATTAGATTATATTGTTTTTTCCCAAAATATGAATAAACCCACTCACTGTTTTAGTCACACCTTAGACCTTGTCCTTACATATGGAATTGAAGCGGATAATTTAACAATATTTCCTCACAACTGTCTTCTGTCTGACCATTTTCTAATAACATTTGAATAATGGACAGCAGTTAGGGAAAAATTCCACTATAGTAGTAGTTTAAGTGAAAAAGCTTTAAACAAATTCAAAGAAATAATTTTTTCATCATTTGCTTTACCATATGCCAATACAATGGAAAGTAGCCACCTTAATGTTATTGCTGCACAAGTTGATTATCTTGTTGATAATTCTGCAGCCTCACTATGAAAAATACTTGATAGGGTTGCCCCTCTAAAAAAGAAGGCAGTAAACCAGAAGGGGCGGTCTCCGTGGTATAGTTCGCAAACACGCAACACCAAAGTTAGAAAAGAAGTGGCGTTCCACAAATTTAGAAGAATCTCATTTAGCCTAAAAAAACTTTTTATAAATGTACAAAAAAGCTCTCTGTGATGCCAGAAAAACATATTATTAATCATTAATAGAAGAAAACAGAGCCATAGTTCTGTTGAGACTAGTATTCCCTTAACTCTAAGCAGCAATGACCTAATGACTTTCTTTATGAATAAAATTTTATCTATTAGAGAAAGAATTCACCAGATCCTCCCCCCAAATATTACAGATAGATCTTCATGTACAACAGTGCTAGAATCATCAATAAGGCCCCAATCCACCTTAGACTGCTTTTTACCCATAGATCTCTCTGAGCTAACTTCAATTATTACCTCATCTAAACCAACAACCTCTCTGCTAGATCCTATTCCAACTAAACTGCTCAAGGAAGCTTTACCCTTAATAGATATGTTTGTATTAGATATCATTAATCTATCTTTAGAAACAGGCTATGTACCACAGGCCTATAAGGTAGCTGTAATTAAACCACTACTTTAAAAACCCTGTTTTGACCCAGGTGTTTTAGCTAATTACAGACCAATATCTAATCTCCCCTTTATTTCTAAAATCCTTGAAAAAGTATTTGCAAAACAATTATGTGATCACCTTCATAGGAATAATTTGTATGAAGACTTTCTATCAGGATTTAGAGTTCATCATAGTACAGAAACAGCACTGGTAAAAGTCAACAACAATCTTCTCATGGCCTCAGATAATGGACTTGTCTCTACACTTGTTCTGTTAGATTTTAGTGCTGCATTCGATACCATACTGCACTAGGTTGGTTTAAAACATATCTTTAGAACAGCCTTCTTCCACCTACGGAACATTGCCAAAATTAGAAGCACCCAGTCTCAAAGTGATGCCGAAAAACTAGTCCATGCATTTGTTACTTCTAGGTTGGACTACTGTAATTCCCTACTTTCAGGATGCCCCAGTAACTCCCTAAAGAGTCAGCAATAAAACCAAAATGCTGCAGCAAGAGTGCTGACTGGAACTAGCAAGAGAGATCATATTTTACCTTCACTTGCTTCTCTCCATTGGCTTCCCATTAAATTTAGAACAGAAGTTAAAACCCTGCTACTTACATATAAAGTTCTGAATACTCAGGCTCCATCATATATTGAAGACTTCATAGCACTATATCATCCCAGTAGACCACTTCGATCTCAGATTGCAGGCCTACTTGTGGTTACCAGAATTTCCAAAGGTAGAATGGGAGCCAGTTCCTTTAGCTATCAAGCTCCTCTCCTGTGGAACCAGCTCCCAGTTCAGATTCGGGAAGCAGACACCCTCTCTACTTTTAAGTCTAGGCTTAAAACCTTCCTCTTTGATAAAGGTTTTACTTAGTTATAGTTATGCTGCTATAGGCTTAGACTGCTGGGGGACCACACCCTACTGCACTGAGCCCCTCTCCTTCTCTTGTCCCTCCTCCTCTCCTCTCATCCCACAATTGTCACCACTGTATGACATTAACTCTGTGTTTTCTCCCATAGTTCCTTCTCTGTCTCCCTGTCTCTGTCCCTATCTGCAGGTGTCCCTGGGCTTTGAAGCTGCGTGTTTTCCATTGTGAAGCTACTGGTCCTACCAACCTGCCCAATGTTTTGTTTTAATCCCTTGCCACATTCTGCGGTTGTTTTGGTCATTGAAATGCTGTTTTATTTGCATTTTATATTTGCTTTTGGCAGCAGTTCCATTCTCAGTTCCACTCTAGGTCTGCTGTAGGCCTCCCTGTCGAAGTGGTGTGTTTCTGAGTGTGAACAGGCAACCTGATGTGTTTGTTTTAGGTGGTATTTTCAACACAGAACCTGATGTAGTCCATTACTGTGGAGGTGTATTTCTCTGTGTCTCCCTGATCGAAAAGTTCCCACCTGGTATCCTCAAAACAATCCTGCAATGCAGTCTCCTCGGACCAGATCTGAACTGTCTTGACCTGGCTCTTTATCCTGCTAATGACTTGGTATGTAGGTTTTAAAAGCCAAGGTTTACAGAGCCAAGTAGAATGACTGTTCAAGGTACGGGCTGGATGGACTTTGTAACCTTTAAAGTTACTGTAAAGTTACCTGGTCCAGTGTTTTTCCATTCCGTGTTCCAATGTGGATGTTCTTGTGGAATTTGGGAAGCAAAGACTTCAGGTTTGTGTGGTTAAAATCCTTAGCTCATGGCTAAGTTTGCATTAACCCGTAAGTGAGTGTACACAGCCAATACTAGCAATGCCCTATGTTCACGACTGAGATGAAATGGTATGCATTTTAGCATTAGAAACTCCAAGTCTGTACGACAATGTGTTTCTATAACAGTGACATCTGTTCAAAAGTTGTTCCTAACAAAAACATGCACACCTCCTCCTCTTTTCTTCTCAACCTTCGATGTGCGGTCTGCTCTGTATATACTGTGTCCCTGTAGTTCGACAGCTGCATCTGACAGCTGGTTTTCATGCAACCATGTCTCAGAAAGTATTGTTATACAGCTGTCCAATCTGTTATATCCATTTTGTGGTGAGCAAGCGTTGAATATAAGCGGACTCAGTTTGTTGTGCCATTTTCCAACAAAACATGTCAGAAAAGCACAATAGTTATTGATATTGATTGATATTTATCAAAAAATGTGGTTGCATGCAGAGGATACAGAGCAAACAAAAACTGGCCATAATTCAAAATAATGGTTAAATTATTCTGTCAAAGCTTTTTTTGCAAGAGCAACATGCTAGTTGCAGATTTCATGATCCTGCTAATTACTAATGTGAAACCTAGCAAAAACGTTATGAGCTGCAGCCAATAATTCTCTTTACATTTAGAATAATTATGGACTTTTATATACTAAACCAAGTTCAATAAAAAGTAGTCTGATGCCTGCAAAAAAAATGTAAAAGCTTCATGCTTGGTGGTTTACTAAGTTACATTCAATGATTTGTTGGCATAAAAGCATCTTGTACGATAACTATTTTTGTTGTGCTTTATTTTAGGAAAATTGGGTTTACATATTATTGCAATAATAAAAAGGAGCACAACAAGACTAAAGACATAACTTTAGGGCTGCCACAATTAATCAATATATTCAAGGATGTCAACACTGAAAAACATCAATATTAACATTTTAACTGATTGTAACTGAAGGTATACACCCAGCAGCTTAGATGCTTCACCTATATTCACAGATTCTTGGGTTACACTACATAGTTGTTTCTATATCACTATGTCATTTTGGGCTCTAGTCATTGGTTGGCTCTAGTTAACAATACACTTTTGGAAAGCTTGTGTCTAAAGCAGAATTGGCAGAAGCTGACTTGTTGCAAAAGACGTACAGTGTAACAATTTCCAAAGGCTCAAGGCTTCGAAAGTATTGAAGGCCAAATAAACAAAAATGTGGTTTGTACATTTATAAATTTTGCTTTCAAACCACAGAAGCAAAATAACACCATGAAGTCATTGAGTAATGCAATAATCCACAAAATACATTTTTGAGAATATGTTTAGGTTGGGCTTGTTCTACATTGATTGACAGTGCCAATGTGCTTGCATATGTACTGTGCCATGTTTTATACCGTTGTACTTTTTTGAAGAAGAAAATTAATTATTTAGAGTTATTTTATTTCTTAGAGTTATTCAGCTAATTCTTAAAATAATTCTTGTAGCTCTGAGTATTTTCAATGTAATACATTTTTTTAACTACATGACATCTGGTGTTCATATTTAAAAATATATTAACGTTAAAGATTTTCTTTGGTCTGTCTTTAAACTTTAGGTTCAAGTGTGTGTGTCCAATGACAAAATATGTTTCAGATTCTGTTCAAGCTTTGGCAAAGTTTTTTTTCTCCTTGAGAAAAAAAAAATGTTATTGGCAAGAAAAAGAAGGCCTGTATTGGCAATTTTAGCCCAAAACAACACTTTCCTTTCTTACCCAAGATAATCGATGGCGCTGTATGATCCTCTGGGAGCCCCGTCGTCTTGGTGATACAATGGGTTTTGGCTGGGGCGATGCACAAGTTGAAATACCCCGTAACACTGCCAGCCAAATACAGCGAGGTTCTGCATCACTACAGTCCACCCCAACAGAACACTGAAATCGCCACTCATGGCCCGATGGAGCTGGTGCAACACCGGAAACTCTCAGCATAGCACCTCCACATTCGTACACTCTTATAGTGCCTGTACAGAAAACCCACACTAATGCAACAAAGCTTCAAACCACACAGGCAAATAATATCGAGTCATCTTTACACAATCTCTGCTAAATGCACTGTGAACAGAAGTGACGGTTGTGGGCAAATCAGTGTTAAATACAGCTACACAGTATGCCAACTACTCTAGTGTCCATAGTCAGTACCATGGATGTCTTTGGTGTATGAATTTGTAATCCTTGAGTTTAATTAAGCTCAGGCTTCATCACTTGTGTACATCTTCCATCAGGCAATTTATCAAATCTTGTTTTTTAAGACAGATGACCAAGTCGTGATGATGTCCAAAATGCCACCAAATGCCCCACTTTTTTTACTGGAAAAGATTTCATTAATTACATGTTGTCCGGTTTCCTACTGCCTTTTCTTTTACTAGTCAGTTTGAATTGGCTTGACATGTTATGTACCACCAATTTATAAAAACAGCCATTCAACAAATCACAACCTCTTGACTTCTCTCACCTTTGATTTAGTCCATTTGAAAGTTCTAGATAATTTCTTCAGCTCTGATAACGTCCTTGATTTTTGAAAGAGAAACAGCATCAGTAAAGTGGTAGGATTGATTACTAACCCTCTCTAATTTTACCTAATCTTCAAAATGGATTTGTCCTTAAAAAAGCAGTCATTCCACTGAAGTAGTGGATCACTGGTGCTGTGTGATCTTGCTTAAATTTAGAGAATGTCTCTATATTTTGGAAAGAAATCCATCAGGGACAGATGAATTCTGTTCCTGGGCCAGAGGAGTCGCAAAGGCAGTATGCAGTCAAAACAGATTTTTAAAAATGAAAACATCCCAAGCAGATGGAAAGATATCCAGTGTGTCCCCCTACATGCTGGCATTTATAGCACAGCATTGGCTGTGGCTAACTATCTTGACTATTGTCCAAATATAGTCCTCCCCCCTCCCAACCCTGTCATGCAGTTCCTCCTCTTCATTCTCTCTCTCCCTTAGGTCTAATTCGCTGACATCCCTGTGCTCTCTCTCTCTGTTTTGCTCTTGCTCAGTCACATTTCTCTCATCCTTTGGCTACACAGCCCAGCCCACTGGTCAAGCAGAGAGCAATGCTAGTCTCCCTCTTTTGGTGCTGAGTCTCTGTCTCCTCTAATTAGATTCACATCCTGCTGGCTGATGCCGGTGTTGCTTTTCAAGGTACCCTATAATAATTAAATTATATATATGTTATTCAAAACTATACTTTTATACTTTTTTCCTGACTTTTTTGTGACTGCTGCAGTCCAAAAAGTTTACCCTTGTTTGCAAGTAGAATGCCAGGTGAAAGGCATCCAGAGACTGTACAGAGTGACTGGACAAAATTGCAAGGAGAAATTAATGGAGAGTGGTGATTTTCTCTTAATTGTTGCAATCATGAAATTTTGAATAGATAGTCTGGCCCTCTCCAGAGTTTGAAAATGTGTTCTCTCCTGTAAAGATCAAGGCAATGTGAAATTGGGTTTTACTCTAAGATATTCTTTTGACATGTTGGTATGGAAAAGCACAGCTTTGTCCAGGCCTTCTGCGTTACATGCTGAGGCTTATGGTACCCATTTGCATTGCTAAGCGATGCTCCGAGCTTTCAGTGTAATAAAAATGGAAATCCTGACGCATTTGATGCCAAATGCATTGACGGGTTGGTGAATGGTACAACAAGACAAAGGACTTTTACACAGGATTTGACTCTAATGTAAGATGTTGTGCACTTAATAAAACGTGCCGCATGTGGTTGCTATTGTAAGGAGGTACATGTGTGCCATTCTCACTGTAGCATATTGTTGTTTTCTAATTTGTCTTGTAAATTAACCTTACCCTGAAGGTTTTGTAACTAACCCTAACTGATGTTGTCTATTAATGTAATCTTACTCTTAAGAACTTTTCCCTAACTCTAACACAGTAAGCAGAACGTAAGTATATCAACAGCTTAACTTAACAAAACTGCAGCAGCGTGTCTCATCAAAAGCTCATAGGCGCTGGAAATTAGAGGCTATAAAGCAAATATCAAGCACCAGGTCTATTGTCTGACTCTGGTACATAAATCAAGTTGAATCTTGTGAGCCCCACAAGAAACTGGCTGATCTTCGTTTTTTTATCTCACATTAACAGTCAGTACTAGATTGTCAGAGCAGGAAACTGATGTTTGTGCTGTCTGTTGCCTTGTTGCCCTTTGTTTTTACTACCCACCAGGAGCAACTAAGTTGGGGTTCAGTGTCTTGCTCAAGGACACTTTGACATGTTACCGCAGGAGCCGGGGATTGAGCCAACAAGTGCGAGATATGCGGACAACCGCTCTACCTTCCTGCAACACAGTCGCCCCTTTTGTTTACAAAAGCCTGCAATTAATCCAAAATGCTGCAGCAAGAGTACTGACTGGAATTAGCAAGAGAGATCATATTTCGACTTCACTAGCCTCTCTCCATTGGCTTCCCATAAAATTTTAGTTAAAATTTGCTTCTTACATATAAAGCTCTAAACGGTCAAGCGCCACCATATCTAAAAGACCTCATAGCACCATATCATCCCAATAGACCACTTCAATCTCAGAATACAGGCCTACTTGTGGCTCCCAGAATTTCCAAAGGTAGAATGGGAGGCAGAGCCTTTAGCTTTTAAGCTCCTCTCCTCTGGAACCTACTCCCAGTTCAGATTCGAGAGGCAGACACCCTAGCCACTTTTAAGTCTAGGTTTAAAACCTTTTCTTTAATAAAGCAAAATTACAGTATAGTCATGCTGCTGTACCCTTAGACTGCTTTGGGACCCACCCCCTGATGCACTGAGCTACTTACCCCCTCTATTCTCTCCTCTCACACTACATTTATTTGTCATCACAGTCTAACATTACCTTTGTGTCTTCTTTCTCCCCTATTTGTGTTTCTATCTCTATGTCCCCCTTTCTCTGGCTCTTTCTGCAGGTGTCCCTGGCTTTGGGGCTGTGTGTTTTCCAGTGCACAGTTACAGGTCCTACCAGCCTCTCCAATGTTTTGTTGTTTTTTGTTGCTCTTATCTTTCTCCACTATCCGTTAATCCCAACTGGTCAAAGCAGATGGTTGCCCACCCTTAGGCTGGTTCTGCTGGAGGTTTCTTCCGTTAAAGGGAGTTTTTCGTCTCCACTGTTGCCTAGGGCTTGTTCAAGGGGCATTTGTTAGGTTTTCTCTATATATATAAACTTTATTATGTAAAGTGCCTTGAATTGACTTTGTTGTGAATTGGCTTTATATAAATAAAGTTAAATTGAATTGAAAGTTTAATTAAATTGACAAGATGAACAGGAGCATGGCGGTAATTATCCACTTTGTCATGTTACTCAAGGAAATAAAGTGACTGGTAAACCATTCCTTTCATCAATAATGTAATTTATTCTTTATTAGCTAGTATTAGAACAAAAAATTAAACAAGTGTAAAAAGTATGTGTGTGAGTCTGTATTTCTAACTCTAATCCTTGTAAATAGTTTTAAGTGACAGAGGTAAAAAGCATTTTCAACCACACTGTCAACTAGAGCCCCTTTCACATATGAACATTAAACATATGAACATATTACATTGTCTGGAATTGTGTCTCACACAACGGGAATCAGAAATCCCCTCAAGATACATGAAAAAAAAAATTGGGGGGAAACTGTGTTTTATTTACAGCACTTTGGACCCTTTCCACTCGTCTTTTTGCTAACTTTAAATACTCCTGACAATTTAGGAAATAGCAGTGTGCATGGGCTCACCCACATAATACGTGAATGCCAGACTGTGACCTTCCACAACTGCTCTAGCAGCCTCTTAGCCTGTCAGTCCTTAACTGAGAGCAGCTAAAATGACAGAGTAAAAGGAAGGAAGAATGAAGCTAAGAAAGAAGTAAGATGTGGAGACATTAAAAGAGTCTGACATCTATGCAAACATCATCCTCTGCATCTCTAATCTACTGTCTTCCACTGGCCTTTAGTGTTCTTTTCTTGTCTCACTTTTCTTGACCCTTTCTCTCTTTTCTACTTGTATAACATTTCCCTTTTCATTCTCTATATGACAGTGCATACAGAAAGTATTCCCAGCACTTAACTTTTTCTACATTTTGTTATGTTACAGCCTTATTTCAACATTTATTAAATTCATTATTTTCCTCAAAATTCTACAAACAATACCCCCTAAGGACAACGTGAAAGAAGTTTGTTTGAAAAAGTCACCAACGATCTTCTCATGGCCTCAGATAATGGACTCATCTCTATACTTGTTCTGTTAGATCTTAGTGCTGCATTTGATACCATTGATCAAAACATTTTATTACAGAGACTGGAACATGAAATTGGGATTAAAGGAACTGCACTAGGTTGGTTTAAATCTTATCTATCTGATAGATTTCAATTTGTTCATGTTAATGATGAATCCTCCATGCACACAAAGGTGGAGTATGGAGTTCCACAAGTCTCTGTGTTAGGACCAATACTTTTTACTTTATATATGTCTCCTTTATGCAACATTATTAGAAAACACTCCATAAATTTCCACTGCTATGCTGATGATACCCAGCTATATTTATCTATGGAACCAGATGAAAATAATCAGTTACTAAAGCTTCAAGCCTAAAAGACATAAAGGCCTGGATGTCCCAAAATTTTATACTTCTAAACTCAGACAAAACTGAAGTCATAGTATTTGAGCCCAAAAATCTCAGAGACATGATGTCGAAAAACTGGTCCATGCATTTGTTACCTCTAGGTTGGACTACTGTAATTCCCTACTTTCAGGATGCCCCAGTAGCTCCCTTAAGAGCCTGCAATTAATCCAAAATGCTGCAGCAAGAGTGCTGACTGGAACTAGCAAGACAGATCATATTTTACCTTCACTAGCTTCTCTCCATTGGCTTCCCATTAAATCTAGAATAGAATTTAAAACCCTGCTTCTTACAAATAAAGCTCTGAATGGTCAGGCTCCATCATATATAGAAGATCTCATAGCACCATATCATCCCACTAGAGCACTTTGCTCTCAGAATGCAGGCCTACTTGTGGTTCCCAGAATTTCCAAAGGTAGAATGGGAGGCAGAGCCTTTAGCTATCAAGCTCCTCTCCTGTGGAACCAGCTCCCAGTTCAGATTCGGGAAGCAGACACCTATAAACCTTCCTCTTTAATAAAGCATATAGTTAGTTATAGTTATGCTGCCATAGGCTTAGACTGCTGGGGGACCCACCCCCCGATGCACTGAGCTCCTTTCCTCCTCTTGACCATCTCTCCTCTCCTCTCACCCCGCAGTTGTCACCACTGTATGTCATTAACTCTGTGTGTTCCCTCCCGTAGTTGTCTTTGTCCTGCCCGATGTTTTGTTGTTGTTTTTGTTGCTCTGTTCTTTTCTCTCTCCCCTTTCCATTCACCCCAACCGGTCAAGGCAGATGGACGTCCACCCTGAGCCTGGTTCTGCTGGAGGTTTCTTCCGTTAAAGGGAGTTTTTCCTCTCCACTGTTGCCTATGGCTTGCTCCAGGGGGAATTGTTGGGTTCTCTCTATACATCTTTATAATCAGTGACTTTATTCTGTAAAGTGCCCTGAGATGACTTTGTTGTGTATTGGTGCTATATAAATAAAGTTAAATTGAATTGAATTGAATTGAATTGAAATCTTTGCAAAAAATCACATGTACATAATTATTCACTGCTTTGCTTAATACTTTGTTGAAGCACCTTTAGCACCAATTACAGCCTGAAGTCCTTTTTGAGTATGATGCTACAAGCTTGGCACACCTATTTTTGGGAAGTTTTTCAGGTTGTATGGGGAGCATCAGTGCACAACCATTTTTGGATCTCACCAAAGACGTTCAGTCTGGGCTCTTGCTGGGCCACTCAAGGACATTCACAGAGTTGTCCGATAGCCACTTCTTTGTTATCTTTTCTGAGTGCTTAGGGTTGTTGTTAGGTTGAAAGGTGAACTGTTGCCCCAGTTTGAGATCCAGAGCACTCTGGAACAGGTTTTCAGGATGTAAAGTGTACATTGCTGCATTCATCTTTCCCTTGATCCTGACTAGTCTTCCAGTTCCTGCCGCTGAAAAAACACACCACAGCCGAATGTTGCGACTACCATGTTTTACTATATGGATGGTATTGGCCAAGTGGTGAGAGGTGCCTGGTTTGCTCCAGACATGACACTTGGTATTCAGGCCAGTGGGTTTAATCTTTGTTTTATCAGAGCAGATAATTTTGTTTCTCATGGTCTTAGAGTCCTTCAGGCAGGCTGCCCTGTGTCTTTTACTGAGGCCTGGTTTCTGTCTGGCCACTCTGCCATACAGGCCTAATTAGTGGAGCGCTGCAGAGATGGTCATTCTTCTGGAAGGTTCACCTCTCTCCACAGAGAAACTCTGTAACTCTTTCATAGTGACCATCACGTTCTTGGGTCACCTCCTTGACTAAGGCCCTTCCCTTTCGATTGCTCATTTTGGCCAGGCGGCCTGCTCTAGGAAGAGTCCTGGTGGTTCCACATTTCTTCCATTTATGGATAATGGTGTCCACTGTGCTCATTGGGACCTTCAATGCATGTTTTTCTGTACCCTTCCCCAATCCTGTCTCGGAGGTCTACTGACAATTCCTTGGACTTCATGGCTTAGTTTGTGCTCTGATGTGCACTGTTAAATCGGGGACCTTATATGTATGTTGTATGCTTTTCCAAATCATATTCAATCAACTGAATTTCCCACAGGTGGACTCCAATCAAGTTGTAGAAAATTGTGTGTTTCTGCTTGTGAGTTCCTCTTTCCTTTTCTAAATGAAAGTCATTCACTTTATTTAAGTAACTTGCAAATGTTCTGCAGTTGGGATCAAGCGAGTGCTTAAATCTCCACCAAGAGGATGAGTGGAAAGAAGAGCAACACTAAGCATTGTAAATACAAATCTGTCACCCAGAATCTCAGTTAAAACACAGATATAGAGAGGGAGGGAGGGAGCAAAGGCTTAAGAGACAGCAAGACAGATCAGAGAGAGAGGAACACAGATACAGTAGATAATCCCTGTAGGACAAAGAGTAAAGTCTAAATCATGTCACTGAAGCACAGTGAAGTGAAACAACAGCCAAATGTTATTATGTTATGAAAAAACTATAAATGTAAAAAACAAAAATAATAGCGTTTGAATAACTGATTCATCTGACTGAATCCAGAATGGAATTTTCAACACTTTCAGTTTCAAGAGAACGTCATGTGTAGACCTAAATAATTACTCCTACATTGCTATACATTGGCTGGTGCATAATAAGTGGCACTTTTTTATGACCGTGAGCAATGAGTGAGAGGGGTTTGTTACAAGAAAGTCATGAACTTATTCCTTAAGGTGTGCATGAGGGTAACAATCGTACAGCCAATGAATGTGATTTGGTCAGACCAAGTTGGTACTGGTCAGTGCCAGTCTTGCTCAGTTGGTGCTGACAGTCACTAGAGAAAATTGTTTAGTGTCTGCTCTGTAATGATTCTACTATTTACTCTTAAGACCCAGTCTCTGCCAGCTGTTCTTACAAGATCTTCTTCAGAACGTCAAGTCATTCCCAAAAAGTCATTAGGTGTGCTGCCCCGAGTTTCCACAGTGGTCAAGTGTATGCCACTTCTAGACAGTCAGAGTCTAGAAATCTAGATAGAAACAAACAGTATTTTTGTTTGAACTTGTCCAGTCTTTGACAGTCATTTGTAGTCTTCAGGTGTTTCCCCAGCTTTAGTTACAGCACTTTAGGTGGAGAGGGACAGTGGTAATAGATTGGTAGTCTAAGTGTTTAAAACAGTTACCATTAGCATTAATGCTCACATTTCTGTTGTACCCTAACCTGGAACCTAAGTATTACTGTGCTATAATACCATGTAGTAATATGTCAGTTGTGTTATAGATGTTTTAAATCTAGTGTGATTCAACTGAAGTTGCACCATTTAGTGTGTGTTTATGACTTGTCTGTTTCTGTAAGTTCTTAAGTAATAAATTCTGGTATTAGTAAAAAGGTAACTTACTCAATCCATCTTAATAAAAAGTCTGCAATGAATTCAGATTCTCTTTTCACATGTGTTTGTTCAACTGCTATAAACAAATCCCATTTAAAGAGCATCTGAATATTGAAAGTTTTTGTCTCCCTCTATTGGTTTGTACCGTGAAACACACATTGGGTTTCAGCTGGGGCTGTTAATGCTATTATAACACGTTAATGCAACATCCTTTGATGCCACAATTGGTTTGTGCAGGTTCTGTTATGATAACTGGACCTGTTGTGATTGCTGAATGTAACTGTAATTGACTGAAAATCCATCAACATTAATATTTTAGACCAACACATCATTTTCTCTGACTTTGATGTATAAACCCAACAGAAGCTTAACTGAGGATATACTCATAATCTAGAGTTCCATATAGCTAGTAATCTTTCTTTTTGTTTGTTTTTGCTCCAACTTGTTTGCAGTTCAGCATTAAAGTTTCGAAAAACACCTGATTTATTATACACACACACAAACACACACACCATCCTAAAGTCTATTTAGAAATGCTGTACAGTCATAGTTATGCCAAGTAGCCACTTTATGTTGGCTTGCTGTATATACCAATCACAGCCCTCTTGTTCACACAAATGAAAAAATTGTGTAAACTACAGCTATATATACATATATATAAGACCTCATAGCACCAAATCATCCCAATAGACCACTTCGATCTCAGAATGCAGGCCTACTTGTGGTTCCCAGAATTTCCAAAGTAGAATGGGAGGCAGAGCCTTTAGCTATCAAGCTCCTCTCCTGTGGAACCAGCTCCCATTTCAGATCTGGGAAGCAGACACCCTCTCTACTTTTAAGGCTATACTTAAAACCTTCCTCTTTAATAAAGCATATAGTTAGTTATACATATGCTGCTATAGGCTTAGACTGCTGGGAGACCACCCCCAAATGCACTGAGCTGCTTTCCTCCTCTTGTCCCTCTCTCCTCTCCTCTCATCCCACAATTGTCACCACACTGTATGACATTAACTCTGTATAACTTGTGCCCCTCTCTCTGTCCCTTTCTGCAGGTGTCCCCGGGCTTTGAAGCTGTGTGTTTTCCAGTGTGCAGCTACTGGTCCTACCAACCTGCCCGATGTTTTGTTGTTGCTTTTGTTGCTCTTTTTCTCTTCTCTCTTCACTTTTCACTCACCCCAACCGGTCAAGGCAGATGGCTGCCCACCCTGAGCCTGGTTCTGCTGGAGGTTTCTTCCGTTAAAGGGAGTTTTTCCTCTCCACTGTTGCCTATGGCTTGCTCATGGGGGAATTGTTGGGTTCTCTCTATACATCTTTATAGTCTTGACTTTATTCTGTAAAGTGCCTTGAGATGACTTTGTTGTGAATTGGTGCTATATAAATAAAGTTGAATTGAATTGAACACCTATGAGTTGCTCCTTACTCATTCAGGACTTCAGAAAGCATGACAAAGTTTTTTTTGTGTCTACCTATGCCTAATTCCACCTAAATCAGACATTTTAGGTGGAATGTCTGTTTTTTACGAAGTCGGGTGTTAGGGGCCAATCAGTACGGTACTTCATTTATTACATTTTAATTCTGTTTTGTGTGCCTGTTTTAAGTGAGAGTGAGTGCTCTTTGTCTGTGTAGATTTGTGTGGCTGATATAGGTGTCATGTCTGATTTGCTTGCTGGCAGCAGCTGTCATGATCCAACACTCCCATTTCACTTCCTCCCTTTGGACATTTATTTTGTAGCCCCTTTCCCCCCACTTCCTGTTCCTAGTACTGTTCTGTAGCTTTACCGTTCATTATCACTCATTGTTTGCACCTGTTCCCCTCACTATTTAAGTCCAGCCTTCCCCACACTTCCCTGCCAGATCCTCATTATCTCCCTGCCAGTCAATGTCCTGAACTCATGGTTTACCTGATCCTAGCTGCATTGGACTCAGTTTTCTAGCAACTTTTGGTCTGTTTCTCCTCCTGTCTCCTAGTTATTTTTCTTTGTGCATTTTTGGTAGGCTTTGTCCTTAGTCCTTAGCCAATTTTGTTTAGTTGTTAATTCCTGCTCCATATTATTGTTGCATACATCTTTTAGTTCATAGTTTTGTATTTAAACCTAGTTGCTTCTGAGTTACCTGAGTTACCCTGCAGATGAATGTTCAGTGCTGCTAGTTCTTTGTGTTTATCCTTGTACATTAATGTTTACGTTCTAAAGTTAAGATGGTATCCCAGCGTTGATGTTTGCACCCACTCTCTGGTTTAGTAGTCTGTGTTCTTATCCATGTCTTATTTTGTTAGGTGTGTTTCTGTTTATTAGTTCCCTTAGTCTTTTCCCGTGTGTTCATTCAGGTTTAGTAATTTGTTTCTCCTGTGTCTTATTTTGTTTGGTGTGCTTTATGCTCATTTTGTCCCCTTAGTTTTTAGTGTTAGGTTTCTCGGCCGGTAATTTTAGGTTTAGTTTCTTATTTGTCTTGTTTTCATTTGGGTTTTGTGTTCAAGGTTGTTTCTCTGGGATCTGTGTTGCTCAGCATATTTCCATTTTCCGTAATGTTTTCCTCTGTACCCTCCTGTTAGGAGCGACTTATCTTCTATATGGATTCTTACCAATAAATGTGTTCATTAGTTTAGTCCCTCTCACAGTCTCTTCACTTGGGTCCGCCTTGCACTAATTGTGATCGCAGCACCTTTTCTCTGTCCCGGTTACTTATTTTGTAAATTGTATTAGCTACCACCTTCCCTAAAATATGTAAATATGAATTGTGAATAATATTATAACTGAACTGCCATTATCTTAAAACTTAACCATTGTCTTAACATTGACATCAGTTTTTTTGGAGAGTGGCAGAAGACAGAAAAGATTCAAAGGATGGAATAAGGCATTAAAAAGGAGGCTGGAGCTGATGACTCCAGCTAAAGTCACAAAAACAACAGCAGCAGCAGAGGATGTTGAATTGATGCTAGGTGCTAAATAGTCAGTGGGAGTGATCCAAGCACACAACACACTGCAACACACACTCTAGTCACTGAAAGCAAACTAACTTCTGGTGGTGGTTTAGGATTTAAAGTTGAAGGCTCAAGTTGTCACAAAGGAATGTTTCAAAGTATAACAGCTTTGCTTAACTAACGTGAGAACAGTCCATAGTTACACAAACCTTGCCAAAACTGTAAGGAAAGAGTGAATACAGTTCGAGAATATGCCAGGCTACTTTAATACAACCACTCATTGTTTTTTTTTTTGTTTGTTTTATTAAGCTTAAAATTAAAAAGTGCTGGATAACAAAAGTAAGTTTTCATAGGAGCAGGATGTATGAATAACTTACCCAGCAAGGCCTCCACACAGACAGACTGTCACAGAACAGTCAGGAATAAGTTTCCTGATTCCAATTTACAGCCACAAGTGGGCAGCACTTCATTAAAGGAGAGCTTTATTGCAGTAATGAACTCAATATAGCACATTTGAATTAAATACCAGTCTTTATCTTTTTTAAAAAATGTTGTTCTCACTATTGATACAACTATAAAGTCAGCTGCAGACTTAGATCAGAGGTATAAATGAGTAAATAAAAAGAGGACGTATGCACAATGATGAGTCAGGGAAAGCTCACTAACTGACCTATTTTTTGTCAACTGTGAAAACTGTTCTGAGCTAAAAATAATTTGTTGTTTTCTAGGTTGTTCTAGGATGATCTCACTAGGCTGCTTTAAGTAACAGCATAAAGTATATTACTTCCAATATGCATTTACCTTTTCTTTGCACATAATAACAAGGCTTTAAGGTGCGGCTGTGCAGTGCTGGTCCAAACCCAGTAGAATGATCTGCTGTGGCAACCCTGAACTCACGGGATAAGCCGAAAGGACAAATAAAAAAATTGTTAAACTTGTGATTCAAAATGTCACAGTTTCATTCTACATAACACTCTGTTACTCAGTGATGAGCAGCAGTTAGATACACTTGGCTGGGACAGTCTTGAAATAAAAAAAATAAAAAAAACTGAGATGAGCCTTATCAACTTAACCCTCAGCAGACATGTATCTTTATTGCTTTGTAGTTCTGATGCTGGAAACGGCTGTCATAGATATATAAGGTAATTGTTCCCCTTAGACTGTAGCTAAGTATCTGTGTCTCTGAGAAGGGAATGTAACAAAATGGTTTGGGTGTTTCAAAGAGCGCAATGCTATTAGGGAAGCAAACAACAGCAGAGGATACTACAGTGACAGACACACTGATAATGCAGCTCAATAAAATTACTGTATAACATATTGAAAACTTTGCCTATAGCAAAAAAGGAAGCATTTTTAAAGGTACAGTAGTACAGTACACTACTCCTCATGCAGACTTGGCTTTTACTTCCACATTGTGGTGACCACATGGAAGACCTAAAAACAATTCCACCTCAGTAGGACACCAAGAAATATGATAGAGCTGCTCGATTATTTCATAAATCATAAATACGATTTTGTTTAAGTTGTTATTATTTAACGCAATTACTCAGTGACTCGGAAAGCGCAATGCATTTAACAAACTATAACAGATCCAGAAGCCCGGGAATAGATTTTGGGAGAAGTAAAGTCTTTTCCCTTAGATATAAGTTTTCCCTTAGTCTAAACAAACTTTAACCTAACCAGCTACCTCTTTCTATGGCCATGCTGGGTCACTTCAAATGTGCCATCAAAATAAGGCCTAAAGTGAAAGAAAAATTCCAGATACAAGCCTCTTTAGGTACAAACCCAAACTAGAGTCTAACTCTGAGGTCAGCTGTAAATGAGCCTGAGGAAACAAAATGTTCTGTTGTCTGATGGTTTTTGGTTTTAACAGGAAGAGCTCTGGAGCACCTGCCAGAAGAACGAACCTGGAATAGGTTGTGTTCAGGGGGAGAAGGGTCAGTTTTTTTTTCCGTGCTTCCTGGCTCTTGATGTGTACAAAGAGATTGGGCAGGGAGCACTGATGATTCTCTCTGCAATTCTTGCTGTCCTTTGTTCCTCCATCACAGTCTGCTCTTGTCCTGTTTGGGGTCTGCTCCGAACCCCTTGTATTATTGTCTTTGGTAAGGCAGTTTATGTGCTGTTTATATTTAGACGGTTCAGGGTTCAACTTTAATAAATATGAACGAGATATAGTTAACTGAAGCTCATTAATACTTGAACTTTCCCTTGACTCACACATGCTAATCCCTCTTATCAAGATGCTGTCTGGGGCAAGAAGGTAGAGCAGTCATCCACCAATCCCTTAATAGACATGTTTATACAGGGTGCTCTGGAACAGGTTTTCATCAAGTATGTCTCTGTACAATAATGCATTCATCTTTCCCTCAATCCTGACAAGGTCGTGAATAATAATCTTACTGTATTTACGTTTATCTTTAGCCAGGAGTTTCAAATATTATTCAACGTCACCCGCTCTGGCCCAAGGGAGGCATTTGACTACGGCCACTGGAGTCTCTAACTTCACATTTCTGACTATAGAGCTGCCAATTACCAGAGTTGGTTTCTCAGCGGGTGTGTCACTGAGTGGGGAAAATTGATTAGAAACGTGAACCGACTGGTGGTGAACCTCTGGCGTCTGTTTAGCATTAGATCTCTTACAAACCGTCACCCAGCTGGACTGGCTTCCCAGCTGCTCTGGAACTGCCGGGTGACAGCTAACAGGGGCTACGCTAGGTTGGCCCGCACCAGCTACCGGGCCTGACTAGCTGAATTGTTTTCCATGGTGCGGAACCCAGCTCCAATTCCGTGAGCCTCGCCTCCAAAGCTGCAAAAACCTTACACTTGTTACCTATACCATTATCACTAAAGGAGGCAGAGGATAAACTGAACAAGAGACACAACGAGCCAGTGAGAGAAGGAGAGACAGAGGGAGACAGAGAAGCCATTGCTAACGGATAACTGCTAAGCTAGCGAAGCTAATATAGGTGAAATGTGGAATTTGTAAACGTTAGCTGGTTATGTTTTACAAGAGCAGGTGCTTGTGTAATACAAGCGTATGTTACGACTCAAGCATTAATTCTTGTGTGAAGAAATCACTTATTTAAGTAAAAATAAGAGCTACAATTAATCAGTAAACAGTCCTTTGGTAGAAACCCAAGAGTGTGCAGAAACAGGAAGTGACGCAATACGCTTACTGCACGAGTCCGCCAACCAGAGGGCGGTCACTAAAGGAGCTGCATAGAACCTCCACTGCCTGATGCAGTGGGTGAGAGGTATTGTCCATTTTTTTTCAGCTTGGCTAACATCCTCCTCTCACCCACTTTGTCCACAGAGTCCAGTGGGCAGCCCAGCACAGAGCTGGTCTTCCTTATCAGCTTGTTCAGTCTCTTCCTGTCCCAGTCAGGAAGAGAAGGCTCTCTCTTGCCTACAGGGTGATCAACTGAGCAGGTCCTGCTTACCTCAACTCCCTCATCCAGGTCTAAAATCCCTCTTGTCTGCCAATGAATGACATCTGGTGGTCCCAGCACCACACAGACATCAAGCAAAACTCAAGCTACCAAACTCTACAGGCTCAGCAAACCCACTCCTAATATATAAAAAACTGCTGAAAACAGAACACTTCCACACCTTCCTATGTACTTAAATCCATAAAAAAAAAAACCCTTCCTTTCTCCTCCTTCTTGCACTTGAATCTTGAACATGAAATGTAAACACTTTTCTGATAGGACTTTGCTTTGATGTTTTCTCCTTGACTTCATTTGCTTTCCTTGTACCTCACTGCAAAGTTTAATTAATTTTGTAGGAAACATATTTGATATGGCATTATAGCCCACTGATACTTGTTTTTAGAATGAATGTGACATTTCACTTTAGACACCCACGTAACCACTTATCCTGTGTTTGGGGTTATACCTTGGACAGTTCGCTAGTTAAACCCAGGGCCAAGACAGAGAGACATACACAGACAGACAATGGACAATTGTAGGGGTCACCAATTAACCAAACATGCATATCTTTGGACTTTTGCAGGAAATCTACACAAGCACAGGGAGAAAAAACTCTTCACAGAAATATCCCAGTCAGTTGGGGACACAAACCCTCAACCTTCAAGCTGTGAGATGGCAGCTCTAACCACTCAACCACCATGCTTTCAGACATGTAAACAATAATATACTGCAGTGATAGAGTGATGAGCTGGCAGAGCACAATGCTTCAAGATTCAAGTGTAACTACAACATTGTTCGTGGAAGCACTATGAAGTTTTTTTCTATTAAGCGATAACCAGCGATCAAAAAGCTTTAATATAGGTTTCGTTTTTAAAATGTATTTTTTTCTTCTCTTCTATTGTAATCTTCCAGGTTATCAATTTCTAAATTATCAATTTATAAAATGTTTTTATTAATTACTTTATTAAATAAATACAAATTTTGGTCTAAGGTTAGTTCCTATAGATAGTTTTTATTAGTTTATTGTTTATTTTCTATCATACTTTATTCTGTAAAGTGCCCTGAGATGACTTTGTTGTGAATTGGCGCTATATAAATAAAGTTGAATTGAATTGAATACACTGCTGTCATGTTTTGTGCATCCAATTACTGAGAAACTATTAATAAACCAGTCAGCTTTTTGTAATTGTGCAAAACATAAGCACACAGCAGCAGAGTGGCAGGATGAGAGAGACTAGCAATTACATTACATTTACATTTAGTCATTTGGAAGATGATTCTATCTAAAGCGACTTACAAGTGTTTTCATTATAACCATGAAGTGATGTCTTGTTTTTAAGTTAATCAACCCAGCTCTGACTTAAATTGAAACTAGCACAAAGTGGCCTGAATAAGCATCTTTTCATTGCAGTTTTAGTCGTGTGATAGAACCTTTTTTTGCACTGCAACTTCATCACCTATCCCATTCGCTCGCTTTTAACCCTCCCAGTAATTTGGGCCAGAACAGCGTGCTGCACGCATGAGCTCAAGCTCATAATACAGACATTGTACTAGGTGCTGGCAGGTTTAAAGTCCGAATAATGTCAGGATCGTATCACTTGGACATTTGCATTCTCACACACCCCCTCCACACAAAGTCAGAATTCCAGTGTATCTGTGAAAGAGGCTCTAGCAAATTCCTGAAAACAAACTTCTGTACTGGGCAGGGGACAGGGTAGGTAATCATTGAGATGGCCTCACACTTTAGAGGTGTAAATCTTATAGAGACAAACAGTTGTGCTGGTTTTCCTTTCCTATTGACATAATTCTTCACTTGTCTTAACAAACGTGTTATAAATCGCCTTCAGATTGTTCAGAATTCATCAGCGAGGCTTTTAACAGGAAACCGTAAAGGGTCCCACATCACACCATTTTATATTCTCTTCACTGGTTCTATATTTGATTGGTAAATCAAATATAGAATTGATTTTAAAATTATAGTGCTCACTTATAGAGCCCTTCATAGCAATGCTCCTGAGTACATTTCTGACCTGGTTGACCCCTTATGGCTCCTCTAGAGCATTGAGGTCATCAATCAAAATCTACTCGTGGTCCCTAAAACTCATTTTAAAACTCAGAGGGATTTTTCTTTTCAGTCTGTGGCTCCCAGACTGTGGAATGCCCTGCCCCTGACTCTGCATGTGGCTGATTCTGCTGATTCTTTTAAAAAGCAATTGAAGACACTCTTCTTTAGATAAGCTTTGAGCTGACAAGACTCTAATGGGTGCATCTTTGTTGTAGTTGTGTTTTAATCTATATATTTATATTTTTAATTTATATTTTTATTGTTAAGTTTTATTGTCTGTATTAGACACAGGGGTGACTGTGGCGCAGGAAGGTAGAGTGGTTGTCCACCAATCTCACAGTTGTTGGTTCAGTCCACAGCTCCTCTGGTCACATGTCCTTGAGCAAGACACTGAACCCCAACTTAGTTGCTCCTGGTGAGTGTTGGCCAGCTGTATAGCAGCTCCCCCATTGGTGTATGAGTGTGTGATTGTGAGTGCGAATGGGTGAATAAGAAGCAGTGTAAAGTGCTTTGAGTGCCAATATGTAGAAAAGTGCTATATAAGTGCAGAACATTTACCATTTTCTTTTTACTTTTTGTAAAGCACTTTGTGATTTTATCTGTGAAAGGTGCTATATAAATAAATGTTACTTTACTTACAACTTACTATCTCGTCATTATCCCATTGAAATGGTTGAATTGGTTGGTTGGTTCTTGTTTTGCTAACTCGTGACTAGGGGTCGGGCAACGCATCGATGTAATCGATTACAAAAATACCTCGATTTATATAACATGCGTTGATGCATTGCAAGTGGGGATCAGAATTAACGTTGTCCCGTTGTCCAGGAATTTTGGGGACAATAAAGAAAATCACATCACAGTGCACGGATTTAGTTGTTAAAGGTTAGTTAAAGCATAAAAATGTGAATATTTGTCTTCTAATTTCACTGGATATTAATTCTTCAAGACACCGTTGAGAATAGGGAATAAGAAAATAAACTTGTGGACCAGCTTCTACTCTCTGAATCTGAGCGAGTTTAGTCAAGTGTCCCTGTCTGCAGCAGAGAAGGACAAGACAGCTCAAGTCAAAGCCCCCCTTAACTCGACCGAACACTCCGCAAATCAACAATCTATCCATTGGTAGAACTCCTATTTGGAAATCTTGGTCATGGAATTCAACCAAATACAAAGAAAAGCAGGCACAAGTAATATCAATCCTTTACTGTCAAACATTGATAGTAACACATCAGTTTTATAACTGATTTTCTTAAATGTCTCATTAAATCAATATGGATGTTTCAGTTTTCTATAATAACCTTCCACAGCAAATAGCTGGGGTAACTTTAATCAGATATTTAATGGAAATGTTTGCCTGTGTGTATTAGCTTGGCTTCAGCTCAGCACAGTCCTGCACAGTGCAGTAACTGAACTGTTGGATTTTATTGGTTTTCTGCATCTGCTAATGAGAGAAGTTAAGCTGTAAAGAAATGTGCATCTGAAAAAGTAATCACTCAGTCACATCACTAAGTGATGTAATTACATTGATGAGGTCCCCTTGTACTAACAAGTGCTTACACTCCTGGTATTATGCAGCAGGAGTGGTTTTGTGCTCGCAGGTCTGTCAGAGTGAGGAGCAGCTCAGACAGGGAGCACATAGTTTAGTGCAGATCGGAACCACTCATTGTTGTGCATTTTTTGCAATGAGAGGGCTTGGCTCTGGACTGTATTGAGGGAAGGGGTGGGGGGTTAACAGGCTGAAAATTGCTATGAAACATGTGACAATGGATCTCTGTGAAGCCATGTGTACTCTATGTAAGTCAGTGAATTACAAGAATGATGTTGATAGATGCTGTGTGGTTCAAGGTTGTAAGGTCACACATGTAGCCAAGCAGCTAATGGTCCTCACCTAATTTTGATAAATTAATAATAACTTTTTCAAAATTTTGTATTAACTAAATATGCATTGAATAATATGTTGGTGAAAACAATCTTTATTTAACTTTTCCATTTAAGGGGATGCAAACTTGTACACTCAACTGTATACGTGGGGTAACAAACTATTTAAAATCAAAATAATTCTACATTTGTCTATAAATCTAAAAATCTACATATGTCTATATAGATCTATCTATATATCGACCACAAACATGATATTTTATAAATATATAAAATTGGATAGGGTACCGTTAACCACAATAAAAACCTAATCCTTCTAATAAGTGCCAAACACATGCCCAATTTCAACTGCCTCCCACTGATTTACGAATACTTTCCACATTTCTAAGGAAAACACAGATCTGTAAATAGACTCTTCTCCAGCCTGCCAGATCAGTGGAGGGCAGAGCAACTAATGAAGCTAAACAGATTGAAAATAAGAGCAGTGAACCAAGCTGTCATTAACTATATGCTAATAACTGGCTATTTGTTTAGTCTCTTTAGTCTATATGCCTGCGTACAGCACACACTGATATGAAGCTGCAATTACAGACTCCTCTGAAGCATTAGAATAGCAATGTCAATTCATGCATTTTTGCAGTGGGTGTGTATATTAAAAACGTACACATCAAATTAAAGTTCAGAAGTTCACCTTATTTTGATAGTATAGTTTATGGTTGCATTAGCCCATTACCACATGTGCTGTTGCTTTACTCCTTCGTTCTCTGCTGTTTGCATTAACCTAACAGGAGTTCCAGCCATGTGACTGCGGTGCCATTCTCATTATTATTGGCTGTTTGTGTTGTCTGTTACAATATGATGAAATAAGTTCAAGTGATTTTGTATCGACCATGTTGTAAATTTCTTTTGAGGAACAGTTTTTTGGCGATAATGATTTATTTTCCAGCCCTATGTTATGCCAAGTATTTTATTGTTGCAAGCCTTAAATATTGCCATACTGTGCAGAACATCCTTTCTTGGTTCTCAAGGACCTCAACAACTTTAGTTGTTGTGTGTGTGCAGAGTGTCTCTGCTCAACCAAAGAAATGAACCCGAGGTAGGCACGTTGGGCACTTTGCTTCATTCACTTTAACTTTTTCCTTTCCTACTTTCCGGCCTTTAAAAATACAAATTCTGATTTACTCTCAACAGTTTGACTCACTTGAGGAGAAGGAATCAACCCACTTCTGTCCGCCTAGCCATTACCCGCTTTGGCATTGAGCAAGAGGTGCCCTTCCACCTGCCCGCCCAACCATTTCACTTTCATTTCACTTTCCAAACTACCACCAGCCAAAGCGACAGCAGAACCTCTCCATGTAACATTGTCTGTGACAGGGGCGTCACAGTATTAGCAAGTTTTGGAGGGAGTTCTGTCATTTCCTTGGGATATCAGCCAGTTTATCCTCCAGCTTCCACCCACAATCCAATGACTAAACAGTAAGACTCAACCAGGACCTAGAAACTGGACTTCGCCTACTTTGTTCACACAAACCATCTTCATTGGCTAAGAATGTGGACCCCTTTCCATTTGCTGCCACAGGCTTGACACCTTTCCAGATATTTTATGGCTATTAATCTCCCCTGTTGGATGTTCAAATGAAGGATGCCCATTGGTTCCATCAGCATTATCCTCAGTTTCTACATGTCACGTGGCCTGGAGGAGAGGTGCACACTGTCCAGCGTATTTTCAAAAATGTTAATTATAGAGCAGCAACAAAAATATCAGGTAAACTACTTTACTGTATTTTTAACTCATAAATTAGTTGGGTACACATGGTTGTTCAGACATAGCTGGAACAAATCCACTCTAATAAATCCTCACTTCATGAAAATTACAATATGTGCTGATGCAACTACAACAGATTTTGAAGGGTGTTGTGTTTGAAGCTGTTGCATTGTGTAACATTCTACTAACAGGAGTCTCTGTTATGTATGTTGCAACATCTGAATCAATGCAGTTAAATGCTATGTACAGAAACACCTCTGTATTGTCATACAGAGGTCCCCTACGTGTAAACAAAAGGTTTTCTGTTTGTCCAGTCCTGGGGAGTGTAGAAGATGTGTTATCTCTGACAAGAAGAATGTAGTTCTGTGATCAGGCTTTGTCCAGCTATAAGGTTGTGTCAGTGCCACAGCTGACAAACCTGGATGGGTGGTCCAAGTTTATGTACTGCCGCCAAGTATATTACACCCATTTTATTATTTTTTATTTTTATTATTATTATACCCATTTTTTAAAACTGACCAAGCAAACAACAAAATCCGCAATCACTTCACCAAAGGATCTCTCTTATACATCTAACACCTGTAGACTAATTTTTTATTGCGTAAAATGTCCAACTACAGCTGAGATCACCCATCAGTAAGGATAATTTCAAAGTTTAAATTGAGGACAGTACAAATGAAACGTGTTGTTGGTTTTGCATTAGCTCTACCCTTGTAACAGGGCATGTCATGGCGAGATGTTTCACAAGCTGGCATGCTTGGAAACAAGTCCATGGCATCAAATTGTGAGGGTCCAGGGGCTTTCAATAGGGAAAATGTGAGCAAAAGCCAATAAATTGTTTTTCAGAACACCCTTTAAACAAGATAAACTCTAAGTATAACAGTATAATTAGCTCTGCCCACACCCAGCATATTAGGAACATAGTTTAGTTTGGTTTGAAACCTTTTTAGAGGAGGTTCTGTATGATAATTATTTAACATTCTGCTGCTGAACAAGGTAAAATATACATATATGATATTTGTCCAGGCACACACTCATACACAACAATCACAAAAAGTTAGTAATATTCAACTTTTGGGTGAAATTTCAGAATGTACCTAAAATGTACCTAGTGTATCACTTATCACCTATTTACAGGTTCATTTAATTTGACCTTCTCTAAACTTTTGAATGCACATGTTCAACTGTTAAGTGTTTCAGTACTTGTTGGATAACATGCAGTTTTCTAACAAGGTAATTAACTGCAAAAATCACAATCTGATTCATGGATCATGTGTCATCCATGAATCAACCACTAAATGTAGTGGTTCAATGAAAATTTGTATTTAAACAGTCCTCTCCATCATGCTGTTCACATTTTGACATAATGAGACCAAGACAGCACTTAACAATTGACAAGTTATTGAGACATTGACAGCTTTTGTTTTGGTGTATACCCACCACTGTTGTTAGCTTTTGTTTCATTATTTTTTTTTTAAGATTAAGAAATTACCATTGCATGCTTTTACAAAAATGCCCTATGTAGCATGAACTTTTTCCATTTTCCATAAATTTCACCCAAAAGCAATTATAATGATTCAATGGGATACATTTTATTTAGTTGTTGATATAATCCTCATGCGATGTTTAATAAGTTAAGTTCCTAATTGTTGTGTACTTTGTTTCTTGTTATTGAATGTTAGACAAAGCATACATTATATATATGATATTCTTTCTGATTGTATCTATTTAATCTCAGAAGCAATAGTTTAAAAAGTTATATTTAAAAAAAGTTATATTTAACTTTCCATATTAACCTTTATAGTAAGAACACTTGGTGATATGTTCCTTTCGTTAATGTGTGATGAAATTTGAGCATGGTTAAAGGAAGAAATACATTATGTGTGTAGGATATAATTAAACAAACTGATGAATCTCTTCAAAGAGAGAGGAGGAGATTCGCACAAGCGGGAAATTAGGATCTCTCCTGCTGAGTTTCTCCTCCTCCCTTTGGCAATGCCCCAGATATTAATAGAAAAAGTTAAAATTTTTCAGTTCAGTAGTTCAGAAAAAGTCCTAGCTGGTAACATGCCAAGAAGTACTTCTTCATTGTGTTAATTGTTAATTTCCTTGTTGGTTCATATTTGTTGTTCGTTTTCTTTTACTCTCTTTTTTTCAATTCTTTTCTAATCATTTGTAACTTGTTTTTGTAAACCTGAACTCCAAGCCAAACATCGGATTTTTGTACTTTTTTAACAGGTAAAATTCCATATTCGAGCCCTGAAATTTTTATTCCGTTTTTCTTTTTGCAATCCATGTCCACGTCTGTTAGTTTTGCACGGCCTTTTTAACACAGGCAAGACTGAGGATGCAGCTCTTGTCTGGACAACATACCAGATCCAAAGTGTACCGCCATGTGCCTGGCATGTTTGATACAGCACACTTTGTGTGCTGTTAACAAAGCAGACGATCCTCGCTCTAATGTTTCCCGCTATTTGAGCTGAGGTGGTACTCCCTGCTCAGCCAGAACCAGCACTGACAAACCCGGTCTAGCATAGCAAAATCAACCTCCGGGCAACTTCAAGGCAAGGCAAGGTTTCTCTTTATTCTGCAGGAGTCTGGTGTCCTATACAGTTATAGGACAGTTAATGGCCTTATCTAAATTAGAATTTATTCCCTCATTACTTACAGGTAAATTTTTATGGATTCCTTTTCCTCTCCCAAATCCTCATAGTCAATAACTTATTAATGCTCATTCACTTACAGTTTGTTGATTTCATGCTTGATTGTTTATATTTATTTATATTTGTTTATATTCGTTCAACTTATCTATATCCAAATCTATATTCCGTAGTTGTAGATTAATAAATCATTAAAAAGAGCTGGTTCCGTGTTGCGTGGTTTCTTCAGAGAAACGGGTAAGAGGTCTCTAAAACTAGAAAAGAACTAATGATAAAAGACTGATATGGGTTCCTTTATTTTTATTTCTGGTGTTTATCAAATTGAAGTAGTTGACAACATTTAACTTTAGCTTGTTCCGTTAATTCCGTTAATTAAACAGCTTCTGAGCATCACTGCAAATGTTCACTACATCGTTACTGTCTCCAGTATTGCAGCTGGTTAGTTGGTTATGAAATAGGACCACCCAATGTAGGGGTCAGTAGCAAGTTCTACAAGGATCAATTCAGAGAAAGTCCATACTGGCTGATATAATTTCTACATGCTTAGATGACCTGAAAAGGCTCAAAGGAAGAAATAGGAAAGCAAAGAAATATTCTTTACAGACAAAAACAGGCTGTGAAAGAGAGCAACATTTGGAGGCCTGGTACAGGACATATAAGGCAAAAGGAGCCTGCTTCACTAAACACACAGAATCTGATAGAGGTGGGGGAAGTGGTGTGGTCACTGGGGGAAATATTGACAAGGCAAAATGACTGTGTTAAACTATGTTTTTCTTTTTTTAATTGACATTAAAAAAACAATATAATGAGGCTCATTTGAGACCAACAACATTTATGTTGCAAATACTTAATTCATGTAGTACAAAGGTGTTAGTACATATTGTACTTTTTATTTTACAGCATTTATTTGGCAGCTCTAGTTCCTTTATTGAAATAATAAATGGGCTGATGTTGTTATAAGTTAGCAGCTCTCAGAACGTGAAGTGATTAAAATGACCTCCACTTTAATCTGCTGCTGTTTTTGTTGCGCACCAAGCTGCTATAGTAACACAAATATTTGTCCCTTTAAGTTTTATTCATTTTTGAAAAATGTTGGTACTTTATTTTCATTTTTGGAAGTCTTTCAAACAAGCCTGGATTACACTTCTAAGTTGTCAACAGCATCATACTGTGACTACAGCTAGTCTAGCTCCATCTAAAGCTCAAAATAACACCTTCCATTATCTTAAAAATGTACTGTTATGTGTCTGGATGTCTACTCCAATACAAAATGAACAAACTTGGTAATTTGGAGTTAAATACATTTTAGTCAGGTGCAGTGAAAACCCAGAGTGGTACCAGCAACGTTGCCAGATTTTGTACAGTCATCCCTCCACAGAAGTTCTGGGCACACAAAAACACAGCCACACAGTTTCTACAGCTCAGCAGGAAACACGTTCGACCTCTAAAGGCAGAATTATGCTTCTCTGTCGATACACTTAAAAGTCTGCGAGGACTTACACAGAGAAGGGGGTTATGAGTAACTGTAGGTCACAGAGCATTGCTTGACATTAAGCTTTTATTAACATGCAAGACATAAAATTGAGAGGTAATATTAATATAATTTTCCAAAACTTTTGAAGTTGGGGCAACTGTGGCTTAGCTGGTAGAAAGAGGCCCAGAAAACAGAAAAATAGGTATTTTAGTTTTAAATCAATTACTCAAATAGTCTACAGATGGGAGCTTTTGTACTAAAAGTTGAAAATAACTCAGCAATTTAATGTTATGTCTGTATTTATTGTTTATTAAGAAGGCAGAAATACTACAGTGTTGCAGTAAGCATAAATACTGTTCAAAAGTAAAACCAAAAAAAATATTGGATCTGCATCAATCAGCACTAACATTTGTAGTCTGATTTACACCTTATATTTAACAAAGTAATCCTAATAATCCTACTACTGATTACTGTTTCACAAATATTTTGTTTTGCGGCTTAAAACGTTGACATGACATTACTGAGAGCCTTTGAATAAGATACATACAGAGTGACACGTGGAGTGTAATTTCACCCTTTTATTACACAGCCCACACTGTGATAAAGACAATTAAAGGGAAATGAAAGTACTATTTGTTGTTACACATATCAGTGGATAACAGAAAATCCTCTACTTGATGCACCAACAGGTGCCTTTGAATTAGCCTATAAGTTTTTAAGCCGAGGTGGGGCCACACCTGGTGGGGTAGGATTTGAACCTGCACTCTTTGGTACCCTAACCCAATGCTCTACCACTGACCCACAAGGCCCCAGGGACAATTCTCTGCATCGATCAGCCCTAAATTTTCAGCAACCAACTTGGGAATGGATGTGGTATTGGTGTGGAGTATTTGGAGTATGTGGTTGGAGAATTTTGTTGAAATTGATCGATTTCGGCAACAGATCGAATTTTGGAAAGCTTTAGTGATCACTTCTTTGCATCGATCAGCATTAAATAATCAGCAAAACGTGAAGCTATCCCAAGACTATTTAATACAGTTTTTAATACAGACATGCCATATAACTTTCCACATTCACACAATATAAATTTGACTGGGAGCTACACCTCATGTCTAAAAGTTGAACGAGCAGTGATTCCTCAGAAACTTAAAGTAAGTTACATTATTATAATAAAACAGGATGAATGCTATATTTGTAGTGTAGATCCACAATATTAATGCCTTATAATGTTCAGTAGACGATTAGGAGAATGAAAGAGAAGAAAAAAAGGAAATGAAAAATAAAATGTTCAGGTCTCCAGGTTAATGGAAATAAGAGATTGTGGACACTTTAAGATGGAACATGCTACATGCAGCTCTACAGTTTTCACTTGCTTGATTTTGCTGATCCATGGCACATTCCACTTGCTAAATCATAAAGTTCAGTAACTGCAGATGCTTGCAGTGGCCCCAACATGTATGCCTCACAAATCTCAACAACTTGTGTGGAGATGAATGTTAAGACAAGCTGATTGGTTAATATAATAAAATCACCAGGCAGGATTGAAGCAGAAAGAAAAAAATAACAATTAAACAACTAATTTGAGAAACAGTTTGGTGATAAAGTTATTATAAACAAAATATAAAATATGACATAACTTGCATGTTTTGTTCCTTCTCTTCATTCAACAATTTAGTCAAGCAAGTCAAGAACAATGTACTGTGTGGTGAGATTGCTCATAGTAATGAAAGAGAAGAAAAAAAGACATGTATCTAGATTAGTAAAGAATCTCACTGCGAGAATAGTGGCCAGAATGTGTCCTCTGTTATCAACTTTGCATATGTGGGCTACCATATTGAAATACATTCCAGCCCAATTTCTTTGTTTTCTGCCTAGCCAGCCATACTTCATCAGTGCAATTTGTGGGTGGGGGTTGGTTAAAACAGTCATAGCAGAAATGTTTGTTGCATTTCTAAAACATGAGAAATAAATTATTAGTTACAGAATGCAGCATGTAATATGATGTTATTAAATTGCTTTTTGTTCTGCCACTGAATGCATTATTTATCTCCCTCTTCTTTCAAACAAAACTGCATCCAGTCATCCATCCAGTCATTTGGTTGAACTGCCTACAGCTTGCACCCTTCAGAAGATTGGGGAGCATGGGGAGCATGTTTCTGCGGCACACTATGCTTGTATGACGTACTAGAACGTAGAGTGAAATGTTACGTTACCTAAAACATGTCCAGAGGAGTAATGAATAAATACAATTAATACAATAAAATAATTTTGTGTCCTACTAAAGTACAACCATTTGTTTGTATGAAGTGTTATTTGTGTTATGGAAAGTCGTGAAATAACGGAATGGATGGATGCTACTTAACTAACTTTATACCTACTAATATAGTGTTGTTTTTTTGAGGCTAAACGAGTATATATTTGAGCTAAATCACAAATTTGCATTTAGAAATGTAACTTTTGTTGGACACTCATAGAAAACATGCAGCATAATAAAAAACACTGGTTATTGCGTTCAGTTGAAACTTACTTCAGTATCTGAGTGAGGAGGAATTCCAACAAGGCAAAAGGTAATTCCATTCATTGGGTTCTCAGCGTCTGTTATGTGTCAGCCGAAAAAAGATATGGGTTATAACTATTCTGCTGTCAACATTGTTGAGATCTGTTTTCTCCTAAGTCTTGCTGTTAGTAACGGCTGCAGGGCAGACTGAGCGGTACTCTCGCTCTCTCTCGGCGGTCCCGTTACGAGATGTGTCAAGTGCCATATTTAGACAAAATATGCCGGAAATATGGCAGGTTGAACATCAAAATAAGAGTGTACAGCATTGGACATTTGGGTAAAAAGACATCAACCACATCGCCTATCTAAAGTAACATTTTACATTTTACTCATACTACGACACTATTCTTTAGTATATGTGCACTTCTTTTTGGAGTAGCCCATATATAGCTTAACCTCTTCATTTTGCTTAATGTTCCAAAAATGTTGGTTTAAGCAACTAAAATCCCTGAAACTTCTGTTAAGGTAGCTGTGTAACATATTTATAATAAAGGGCTTTTATTTTGAAAGTTAAAGGCAGCAAATATTTGTTTGTTTTGGCTTGACAAAGTTCCTTACGGTGCAACATCACCGGCTGTGCGATGCACAAATAACAATAAGTGACGCCAAGTCTTCGCGTGAATGGGTGTGGCTGCAAAAAAGGCCACATTGTTCTAGATGGAAATTAGTCCGTTGCCTTCAGAAGGGTCATTCCAGTCAAATGCAAACTGCTGTACTCTCTTGTTAAATAAGAGAGTACAGCCAGTGATGTTGCACCGTAGATAGACTCCATCAAGGCCTTCACCTGTCATAACCTGTACTGACAAATGTCTGTTTAATTAGCCTGCACTAAATGCTTTTATCGCTTATTATGCGTGTATGCTGTCCCTCAGATGCTGCAACCTCTGTCAGGTCAGTGAGATAAGTATGACAGTATATTGACACTAAAAGGTTTAAGACCATACAACTCAACACCACAAGTGCCTAACCTTTAGGCTTTACGAGGGCAAAATGAAGCCACTGAGTCTACTTTCCTTTTGTTACGGTGCTGCACCGAGAAACAGCACCTGAGCAGAACCAAAGCAAACCTCTTCCGCACAG
Organism: Channa maculata; assembly: GCA_020496755.1. NCBI lineage: Eukaryota > Metazoa > Chordata > Actinopteri > Anabantiformes > Channidae > Channa > Channa maculata. The sequence goes on along the minus strand of CM035605.1, from coordinate 2,791,543 downwards.
TCATTAAATGATGGAATGAAATTCTTAACTCTGCAATCCCAAGAAACTGTACAAAACAGAAATCTTCAGCAAATTCCTAAGCACATATATTCTTTCTTTTAAAAAGAGATTCAGAAAATTGTTAATGTGGTGTCCACACTGGAACACATTTTAAAATAGTGTTGGCACATTTGAAAAATGTGGCAGGAAGGGCATCCAGCATAAAACTTGTACCAAATCAACGTGTTCCACTGTTGTGACCCCTGAAGGAAAAGGTGAAAGCCGCTGATCTTTGATTTATTCAGTATTCATTGTGCTGATGGTTCTGCATTCACTTATTCTGTACAAAATAATTTGGGTCAAGACCTTAGTCTACGGCACACAGAAAATGTAATTCAGAGACAATCATCCATCCTCCTGTGCGACAACCACAGATACAATAGTTCGGTCAGGATGATTAAAGTTGTTTTTGAATAGTTTATGGTTATAACTATGATGAATTTCATTCATGACAATGAGTTATACTTAATTTAGGTTAACAAAATGTTACTGTTCTGACAAGTTAAGTTAAATTAGATCATGTCACGGAAATGTAGGATGAGCATGTTATTGAAATTATGTATTAGTAATTGTGTATTAGTAATTAGTGTATTGTCCATATTCTTTTTACACATGTATATGACATTACAGAGCTAAATTTATGTTATTTAACTGTTTTACTGTGTATGAACATGCAGCCCAAGTCCTTTCAAATTAGGTTTTATTATACAGCTCAAAATCACAAAGGGTGCTTTATAGTCTGCACAACAGAGACTCTCTCAGTCACTACACCCTTTCCCTGATGCTTTGGTTTCAGCCTTGTGGGGGGGAGGGGAAGGGTTGGTGTTAAGCCTCAAATGTTCAGTACATCTAGCTCCACCCCTGCTTAAATTTGTCACTCAAAGATAGTTTGTTAAGCTCCTTTCAAACATGCACCGGAATTCAGATGTTTTCTAGACTTTCTCTTGAGTGGGTGTATGTGTGAACAAAAACGCCTAATTCTGTTGGCCCTGACATTACCCGGACAAGTTAACTCAGCCAGCTCCCTAGTGCAAAGTCCGGATTATCTCCACCCAAGATCATTTGTGAATAAAGGAGGTAATACTCCGGAGGATTCACTATGAGTGTCACCACGAGTGGGCATGTTGATGACCTCCATTTCCTGTGAGGGCTGCAAAAAAGGACAAATACATTCTCATTTCATCTTTTCTGTATACTGTTTTCCATTCTTTGATATTTATCATAATTATTATTGATATCAACACCCAACATTACTGTTGAGTAGTAGTCTTGTCCGCCATCTCTCATGTGCTGGAAGGAAAAGACTGTCACTTCCACAGCTTTGTTTTTGTGTCATTCTTTGCCTCCTACTCGAAGTGCCCAAGCACCACCTCTTGCCCAGTTTCTCGCAGTATTTCTTCATAAGTGAGAACGCATATCACATGGACTTTCTCCCAATGTTGGTTACATGTCTGAAAGGTAAACTCCTGGCATTCTCTAGAGTTTATGTCTAAAAGGGGCTTTATGTTACATAGGATTACATTGCTCTGAATTACAAGTAAATCAAGACCTTCACAAACTAAAAACAAAAAAGGGTTTACCAAGCAACCCAATCTAACACGGCAGCTCCCCTCTCTCCAGAAAACAGTAAGGACAAGGACAATGTTTCACTGTCAAATGTTACCAAAAAATAATTATTTGGACAACAAATTGAAAACATAATTGAACAACATGCAAAAGACAGGAAAGTTTTTAAAAATTCCAAAATTGGAGGGAGACCATCACCGTGACCCAGAATAAGAGAAGTACTTAAGAAAAAAGATGGATAGAGGGCAACCACAGGAAAAGCCTAAAAGACATTATAGAAAGATTGGTTTGATCTGCCTATGCTACAGTCTTCTTACATGCACCTTGAAGTTTTGTTTCTTTTAATGTTTAACATCCTAAACACTCTAAAGTTTCCTTGCAAAGGGTTATTCTGTCACAAAAACTAGCTGACTACCTGAATATGACCAGTTTGTTCCATCAATTGATTTTTTTTTTCCCTGAAGGGCATATTTCAAGATGACAATGCCAGGATTCACTGGGGCCAAATTGAAAGTAGTTCAGGGAGCATAAGCGATCATTTTAAAACATGGATTGGCCATAGCTGGAAAAGACTATGCAGTGATCCACACATTTGCCATAACATCATATGAGGTTATGGGAATGCGTGTTGTGATTTAAAAAAAAAAAAACGCAATCCAACATTATATTAAAATGTCTGTGTATCTGCTTTTTCAAATTAATTACTTAAATCTTGAAGAACTGCACAGTCCAGTTTCTGGACATCATTTTCCATAAGCGGACCTTTTTTGTTTGACTGCTATATATAACCAATAATATCCAGTCAACTTTAAATCACCGCAATCACAAAGCCGCCAAAGCCTAAACGTCGTTTTTTTAAACAATTTCAAGACTATACATCCTGTCAGTCTGCCTCTCTTTTGTGATAGTCTGATATTGAATTTTTGTGAGACTATAGTCATGCCTGAAGCAGTGTGTTTGTGCATCGTTGTGTAGCCGTGTGTGTGCTGAAGATCAGTGGGGTGAAACACAGCTCTGCTGCTAATGTTAGCCGACAGTCCCCTCAGGACAGAGGAAAGAACATGCACAGATGTACACTCATACCAACACACACAAAAAGTTATTACATAACAGCAACACATGAACTCATGAATCATCCACTGCTTTCACAGACACACTCTGAAATGCATGCATGACAGCTAGCAATTATTAACATTTCCTCTCAGAGATCTTCTACAGGAATTAATTCCTGAGAACTTTCCGTAACGAAGAAAACATTAAAATCTAAAATCCCACATCCAAAATCTTTAAGGTAATTATTTGTCTTTTATTTGTAGATAGACTATCTTCATGCCAATTGCATGCAGATATGTTTCTCTTTCACACTCTCCTGGATCTTTTGTGATGTGCAGTCACATATCCCAGACCACAGGACCTTTAAATTCAGATATGTAAGCAATGGTCCAGCTTACATCATGATGGTATCTGGAAATTAATAACAATTCTTAACAAGTCTGCCATTATAACAATGTTCTTATATCTTGTAGCACATGCACAAGGATGGTTAATTGTCTGCACTTATATAGCACTTTTTTTACTTATTGGCACTCAAAGCACTTTACACTGCTTCTTATTCACCCATTCACACTCACAATCACACACATTCATACATCAATGGGGGAGCTGCTATGGAGCTTGCTAAGTTGGGGTTAAGTGTCTTGCTCAAGGACACTTCGACAAGTGAGTGGAGGAGCTGGGGATCGAACCAACAAAATTGGTGGACAATCACTCTACCTTCCTGCGCCACAGTCACCCTGTATGCATGTCACAAGTTTTAAAGTTCATCATGTGAAGTCTTTAGGTTCATAAATACATAGTTGTTTTGGAGAAAATTTAAATAATCAAAACAAAAACTTCACAGGATACCATTAACTTAACTAATCATTTGCAACTATGTCCTCCTCTGTTGGTCTTATGTTTGTCCTTTTGTTTAAGTCTATTATAACAACAAACATGAATGAAATATTCAGGATTAATTGGAATTACTGTATCTGATCTTCCATCAGAAATAAGCATCTTGGGTGATCCCAAAACATCTATAAAAAAAATTATAATTATTATTATTACACCAGAAATCCCAAGTTCAGGGTATATGGCAGTCCTCTGGTTTTAATACCCCTGTGCCCCCCAAAAAAACAAGTCTCAAAAGGATTTAATCAAGACAATGTGTTTACATTTTTGGGAAGTAGAAGGAGGAGGTGTGTGTGTATGTATGTGTGTGTGTGTACATATGTGGAGGTTCTAATCTGGCCTTGTTCTGAAAAGAGTTGATCTCCTCTGCAGGGGGCCGACAGAGACACAGTATTTACATGTTACTATCATTCCCCAGCCATCATGGAGCTTAGCCTATTTTTGTTTGTTTTTTAAAGATGTTTCATAAATTATAACATTAAACTAAATATGACATTTCACATTATCCATGTATATAGCAGGTATCTTGGTATTTTTGTAAAAGAAAGAAGCTAGATAGTTTGTGCCACAATGGCTTTATGGCAATATTTACCATTAATAAATGTCAATGTACAAAACGTTTAGCTAACAGCTTCTCAAAGTACGTTGTTAATGTGCTGTCTGTTTCTGGTGTTTGCAAATGTTGTTTGTGAAGGAAAATACTTCACTTCTAACACCACAGCATAACCACAAATGGACTGACTATATCTGTACCTTCAGAGAGTGATCACATAAGTCACAAATATGTTTTAAACCAGCTCATCTGGTCTTTGAATCATTTCCCTATGTTTGTGTTGTTGTTTTGTTGTTGTTGTTGTTGTTTTGGGCAATTGTGATGCTTTTCACAATTTAGCATTTTTGGTCATTTGTCTCACTTTTGGAATGTTTTTTTAAGTTAGTGTGGTTCTGTAATCTTTTGGCCTTTCTTTCTTGACAACAATTCTATTCTTGTCAGGATCACCAACTTCACTTCCCCCTTCAGGACATTTATTTTGCAGCCACTTCCTGTTCCTGGTCCCGTTTCATTTTCCCTGCTTTACTAATCACGGGCAATTAATTTCATCTGCTCTCACCCCTCTGTTAAAGAGGTATCCTCAGTTCCTTCACCAAGATGCCATCGTCTGCTTTCTCAACGCAGCTTTCCAGCGTTCATCTAAATAACTTTTGCTATCTATGTTTTTGACCTAACTCTGCCTGCTACTTTGGTTATGGGAGTAACTGCTCCCTATTGACTCTGTTGCCAACCTAATGAATGACCAGGATTGTGAGTACTGTTATCTGCCCATGAGGGATCAAGTTTTTCACAAACCCCTGTCATTGAGCAAGACAGATCCAGACCACTACATCTTCCCCAGCGGTCCCTCCTCCCACCATTCCCCTACCCTATCTTCAAGTTACTCAACCCGCCACATCTCAAGATTTGTCAACTCTACCAGGAACATACTCCACTCTTCCCCATTAGAACTTTGCTTTTCCTCTAGACTCCGCTCTTCCTTCTGACTCGAGTAAGTTTTTGTTTTCATGTTCAGACACAATATCCCTCAAGTCACTGTCAAGATTCTCATCTTCGTGTCCTCTTTCATAGTTCAGCACCATCTAGCGGGTCGGAGGACTTGCCACATCTCCATCCTGTTTTGGCCAACTATTATAATAAACCTTATTTGAACTGAGCAGTTGTGCCTTACAACTCTGCCAGCTTGATGGAACAAAATAATGGAATTGGACAGACTGGGGCGACTGTGGCGCAGAAAGATAGGGTGGTCGTCCACCAATGTTGTTGTTTGTTCACTCTCCGGTCACATGTCGAAGTGTCATTGAGCAAGACACTGAACCCCAACTTAGTTGCTCCCGGCGAGGGTTTACCAGTGTGTGTGTGATTGCGAATGGGTGAATAAGAAGCAGTGTAAAGCGCTATATGAGTGCAGACCATTTAGTATCATGGCATACCTGCCACCTACTCCATACAGGGTATAAGGCTAGCACCATGACAGGGGTTGTCACGTGAGGCCAATTACTGACTTTGGTGTGGCCAAATTTTAGAAGAATTAATACACTTTAAATAAATTGGTTTGTGCAGATTTTGTGAGGAGCTGTTGTTAACAAAATGTTGTCCAGTCACCACCTACAACTTCCCCTGCATCAAAACTCCTGACCAAGTCTGTGTAGATTAGGTAATGTGGAACGTGTTAAAAGTAATTACTAATAACTTACTAATAACTGTAGCTAAAGGCTATGGTATACAATTATTTGAAAGATCATTGTAATGATATGCATGTTTAATATGATAATACATGTTTATAAATTGTAGAACTGTAATTCACATGAAAGAGAAGAAAAGTCTGGACTGAGGAAACTGACCACTGAAATAAACTTCCCTTAAATATAATCATGACCTTTATTTTTTTTGTTACCACTGTGTCAAGACACAGGCTATTTTTACCACTAGAAGTAAAGAACATTAAACATAGATTAGAGCTAATAAATAAAATGCAGTAAGTGGATATTTTTTATTTTCATTAAGTCCTAAAAATTCAATTTTCTATTGTTCTGTTATGCTATGCTGTGGTGTGTGTGCGTGCATGTAGGGGGAGGGGAACACACCCATCTGTCTATTTACGGCAGCACTGGGAGATATCACTTAACATCTAATCCATCTAATCCTGTATAGAAACACGCAATGGTGCCAGATGGCCACTAGAGGATGTATTGGCTGCTTATAAATGGGAGAGACCTATATTACCTCGAAAAGAAGATGAACTATGGTAAATCTGTGATATACAAGTAATGGGGAAACAAAGTGTGATAGAGATATCATAGATTAACGTATAGTGTATGTATAAAGCTCCCTTAAGTGTGTATGAGAGCAAGGAAAAAGTGTGTTTGTGTGCCCCGTGCATTATTGACATTAGGTTTGGTAATATGAGTAATTTAATGTGAAAATGAATCATACTGATAGGATTTTAAGTTAGAAATAAATCTTTTTGTAACACATCAATTGTCATAATGATTTTTTTAGATAGATGACTGCAGTGGCCAAATCACATGTAAAGACATGATTGAATTAGAGCTCTCTGGCTTCAGAGTGATCACCTCACATTACTGTCACCCGCTTGCACAGCATGACCTTGCACTGCTAGAAGTTTCACCATAGTTGCACTGGATGACATTTTTATTCAAAATACTCACTCCACTAGAAATGCATCATGTCTTTATTTATGCCTGTCACAAATTGGTGAATCTGGGAAATGTACCATCTCAGGTGTCTCTGGCTTTGGAGCTTTGTGTTTTCCAGTGCACAGTCCTACCAACCCGCCCAATGGTTTGTTGTTGCTTTTGTTGCTCTTTTTTTCTCTCTTCAAGTTTCCTCTATTAAAGTGAGTTGTTCCCCTCCGCTGTTGCCTAGGGCTTGCTCAAAGGGGTATGTTGGGCTATGTCTACATATCCGTATAGGCTTGACTTATTATGTAAAGTGCCTTCAAATAACTTTGTGTTGAATTGGCACTGTATAAATAAAGTTAAATTAAATTGATTTGAATCTCCTTCAAAGAACACTCCTGTCACTTCGGAACACTGGACGCATCAGTCTTGGGCTTTTTCTCTCCTGGATTTAAAGAAAATCTTAGCATTAAAGCTGCTCAAGCAACACTTTTATAGAAAATCCATTTCCAGAAAAGTTGTGACTTTTCCTAAAATGCATTTTAAAAAATAAAATCAAAATTTTGGACTTTTATTTATCTGACAAAAGTGTAAAGAAAAAATGTTCACTGTTTTCACTGACCAATTTGTGTTTTGTAAAAATAAACTGAGTTTAATTCAAGACTGGATGTTCTGTCAGTCTGCCTCTCTTTTGTGAACACACAAAAGCAAAACAGTATAATAACATCCAAGTAACAGCACTGTATATGATTTCAAAATGAGCAGGTGAGGGTATTCAAGATTCAAACAGCTTTATTGTAATATGAGTAATTTAATGTGAAAATGAATCATACTGATAGGATATTAAGTTGAGGGAAAATGTTTTCCTTGACCGCTTGGAGTGAGTGGAAAGTGAAGAGAGAAAAGAAAAGAGCAACAACAAAACATCGGGCAGGTTGGTAGGACCAGTAGCTGCACACTGGAAAACACACAGCTCCAAAGCCCGGGTCACCCGCAGAAAGGGACAGAGAGAGGTAGACAGAGAAGGACAAAGACAACTACAGGAGAACACACAGAGTTAATGTCATACAGTGGTGACAATTGTGGGCTGTCAGAGGAGAGGAGAGAGGGACAAGAGGAGGAAAGGAGGTCAGTGCATCGGCGAGGGGGGGGGGGCTAAGCCTATAGCTGCTTCACTTCACTTTGCTTTAAGAATCTATGATGGTCTAGGGTTGCATCAGTGTCCACAGCATGGCCAACTTGGGATTTAGATCTTAGAGAGTCAAATGCGATTCAGATTTTAGAGCTTAAATGGCGTGTCTGCAGTAGCTGTGTGCTACTGAAAATGTATGGAGCACTAGGTCAGATCAGACAACAGCGGCGGGGGGGGCAAAACTATTGCTAAAATATCTAAATGAATTTAGACATACTGTAGATTCAAGTGGCCACAAACAGAATTAATGTAAACATTCAGCTTGTTACTCTGTGCGTTATGTGTTAACAGAGAATATAATAGGCCATATTATGCGTAATTTTAGGCCTATGTTTTTATTCTGAGAGTCTAGTAACAAGTTTTGATTTGCAGTTTATAGGCCAGCGTGTAGAAGCCTGCCGGTAGGACCAGCAGAGCGGTGTAAAAGGATTGTGGGAGGATGTGAGTGAACTGTGGGCATGCAGATGGAAACTAATGACCATTTATATTTGTAATTTATATTCATATTTAGAGGAGTAAACATGTGAATTGTGGACATCAGTTTTTGTGCTGTAAATATCTGCATATGAAAATATTAATGTTGAAAATATAGAAACAAAATTATAGCTCCACACTTACTGCACACAGTTTGTATTTCTCAAATACAAATATAACAAATATAACAGCAATCAACCAAAATGTTTTTCTGTGCAGTAGGAAAATGTAATGCAACCACAAGGGGGCACAAGCCAGTGTCTTCTTGTGCCAGTCCCAAGTCTGGATAAATGCAGAGGGTTGTGTCAGGAAGGGCATCCGATGTAAAACACATGGAACTCGTGACAATGACTTCCATACTGGATCGGTTAACAACAACCGCCACCGGTGCTGTTGACCTACAGGGTACTGGTGGAAATTGAACTTCTGTTGGTCGAAGACGAACAAGGAGAGGAGGAAGGTGTGTTCGTAGGCAGAGAGAGAAGAGGAAAGCTAAGAATGTAGGACTGACAGTAGGGACTTTGAATGTTGGGACAGGAAAGGCTAGAGAGTTGATTGACATGATGCATAGAAGGAAGGTGGACATACTGTGTGTCCAGGAGACCAGGTGGAAAGGTAGCAAGGCTAGAAGCTAGAGCAGGGTTCAAGTTGTTCTACCATGGGTCAGATAGGAAGAGAAATGGAGTAGGAGTTATACTGAAAGAGGAGTTTGTGAGGAATGTTCTAGAGGTGAAAAGAGTATCAGACAGATTGATGAGTCTGAAGCTGGAAATTGAAGGGGTGATGTTCAATGTTGTGAGTGGTTATGCCACACAGGTAGGATGTGAGTTAGAAGAGAAGGAGAAATTCTGCAGTGAGTTAGATGAAGTGATGCAGAGCATCCCCAGAGGTGAGAGAGTGGTGATTGGGGCAGATTTCAATGGACATGTACGGGAAGGGAACAGAGGTGATGAGAATGTGATGGGCAGATTTGGTCTTCAGGACAGGAACTCAGAAGGACAGATGGTGGTAGACTTTGCAAAGAGGATGGAAATGGCTGTAGTAAACACTTTCTTCCAGAAGAGGCAGGAACATAGGGTGACGTACAAGAGCGGAGGTAGAAGGACTCAGGTGGTGCCAGGAGTGTGATGGGAAGATGGAAGGAGTACTTTGAAGAGTTGGTGAATGAGGAAGATGAAAGGGAATGAAGAGTAGAAGAGGTGACTGGTGTGGAGCAGGAAGTAGCAAAGATTAGTAAGAGTGAAGTGAGGAGGACGTTGAAGAGGATGAAGAGTGGAAAGGCAGTTGGTCCTGATGACATACCTGTGGAGGTATGGAAGTGTCTAGGAGAGGTGGCAGTAGAGTTTCTGACTAGTTTATTTAACAAGATCTTGGAAAGTGAGAGGATGCCAGAGGACTGGAGGAGAAGTGTACTGGTGCCCATTTTTAAGAACAAAGGAGATGTGCAGAGCTGTGGCAACTGCAGAGGAATAAAGCTGATGAGCCAAACAATGAAGCTGTGGGAAAGAGTAGTGGAAGTTAGGCTAAGGGCAGAGGTGAACATTTGTGAGCAGCAATATGGTTTTGTGCCTAGAAAGAGTACAACAGATGCAGGCTTTGCTTTGAGGATGCTGATGGAGAAGTACAGAGAAGGTCATAGGGAGTTGCATTGTGTCTTCGTAGATTTAGAGAAAGCGTATGACAGGGTGCAGAGAGAGGAGCTGTGGTATTGTATGAGGAAGTCTGGAGTGGCAGAGAAGTATGTTAGAGTGATGCAGGACATGTATGAGAGCTGTAAGACCGTGGTGAGGTGCTGTAGGTTTGACAGAGGAGTTCAAGGTGGAGGTGGGTCTGCATCAAGGATCAGCTCTGAGCCCCTTCTTGTTTGCACTGGTGATGGACAGACTGACAGATGAGGTTAGACAGGAATCTTCATGGACTATGATGTTTGCAGATGACATTGTGGTTTGTAGTGAGAGCAGGGAGCAGGTGGAGGAAAATCTAGAGAGGTGGAGGTTTGCTCTGGAAAACAGAGGAATGAAGCTTAGCCGCAGTAAGACAAAATACATGTGTGAATGACAGGGACCCAGGTTGAACAGTGAGGTTACAGGGAGCAGAGGTGAAGAAGGTGCAGGACTTTAAGTACTTAGGGTCAATGGTTCAGAGCCACGGAGAGTGTGGAAAAGAGGTGAAGAGGCGAGTGCAGGCAGGTTGGAACGGGTGGAGAAAAGTGTCAGGTGTGTTGTGTGATAAAAGAGTATCAGCGAGACCAGAGATGTTGTTCGGCTTAGAGACAGTGGGACTGAAGAAAAGACATGAGGCAGAGTTGGAGGTAGCAGAGCTTAAGATGTTGAGGTTCTCTTTGGGAGTGACAAGGATGGACAGGATCAGGAATGAGTACATCAGAGGGACAGCTCATGTTAGATGTTTTGGAGATAAAGTCAGAGAGGCCAGATTGAGGTGGTTTGGACATGTTCAGAGGAGAACCTGTAAATATATTGGTAGAAGGATGCTGAGGTTGGAGCTGCCAGGCAGGAGGTCTAGAGGAAGACCAAAGAGGAGATTTACTGATGTAGTGAGAGGGGACATGAAGTTAGTTGGTGTGAGAGAACAGAGGTAGATGGAGGCACATGATTTGCTGTGGCGACCCCTGAAAGAGAACAGCTGAAAGGAAAAGAAGTAGGAAAATGCACTAATGTGCAATTATAATCTTGATATTGAATAATAATCTTGAAATTAGAGTAATGTGTGTTGCATTGAACACAGAAAATGAAAAAATCTTGGATAAATGTCTCATTTAGTACTTCCAATGTGTTTGGGAAAAATGGTAAAGATCATTTGTGTTAATGAGCTAATTCTTCCTAAAAAAAAACAATTCTGGCACAGACACTTGACAGTGACAGCAGCAGTGAAGTACCCTTTATTCCATTCATTAAGAGGAGGAATATATTTAATCACCACAGAAAGCACATGTCAGCACAGGTCCAAATATCATTACACAACAGCCTTAATCTGCTGGATTTAAACCCAACCACCACTCCCCACACTCACCAGCTCATCATATGAGTACATTCTCACACACACACACACACACACACACACACACACACACACACACACACACACACACACACTATCTGGACAGTACTCCTTCCTGTCCTACATGTAATCTATGGAAGGTTTTACAGCAATTTCCTAACTGCATAACAAAAGTTTGATTGGTTACTACTTACTTGGTGGCATTGAGTGGCAACAGCATTCAATTTACACTACTTAAACAAGCTTGTGCAACACCTGCAACCCAACAAATTACAAGCCCTTCATGATGCCAACATGATGAGTGATATTAGGATACATTTACACCTGAAGTAACCTCTCCTGCTGGTGTGGAAACATCAAGTTTCACGTATCATATCACAGTCTATTAAGAAAATACAACTATCACTTTTTGAATGTGTTCACAATTGACTCTCCAAGCCTCTTGTCCTTATGGCATCATCTAGAGTGACACAATAATATTGCTATATGTTGCCTGAAAGTTTCTATTGGTTTCTTTCTATTTCGGAACTACCTATAGAGCCCTATTTTACAGGAGGACTGTCTCCAGCAGAGCCTTCCATCCAATTCATCACAGACAAAATGATGCAAGTCCACGTTTAAACAATATGTGTGCTATAAAAACACAAACCACAGTATAAGTCTGAGATAGTCATGCTGCACTGTATAGTCTATCTATAGTTATCTGATGTGTGAATCAGTGGCAGATTATTGTTTCTGTGGGGTTAGAGTTCAAAAATAAGCCAGCAGTTTGCAACAGAATCAGAAAGAGATGCAAATATGTGTTCTTACTTTGACCCACAACTAATCAAATAGGCGATTTAATAAGTTCAGAGATGCAATGATGGTGGAACGAGCTAGCAAACTTTGCATGCTCAGCAACCTCACTCCCAGAAGCAACTGTGGTGCAGGACGATAAGAGTGGGTGCCTACCTATAGAGCCATATTTTACAAGAGGACTGTCACCAGCAGTTGTTGTCAATGTTGGTTCAATCCCCAGTTGGTTCAATCCCCTCTGTTCAAATGTCCTTGAGCAAGATACTGAACCCCAACTTAGTTGCTCCTGGTGAGGGTTGGCCAGCTGCCTAGCAGCTCCCCCATTAGTATGTGTGTGTAAATGTGAGTGCAAATGGGTGAATTAGAAGCAGTGTAAAGAGTGTCAATAAATAGAAAAGTGCTATATAAGTGCAGACCATTTACCAATATTCAAAAAACCGCTGAAAACAGAACTCTTCCACCTCTTCCTATGCACTTAATAGAAGACGTCCTTTCTGAAACTTGCATCTTATGGAACCACTTCAGATGTAAGGCATCTGTCAAATGATTAATTGGTGACTCTAAATTGTCCATAGGTGTGAATGTAAGTTAGTGGTTTTCTGTGTTTCTCTCTGCGTTGGCCCTGTGATAGATTGGCAAAACGTCCAGTGCAACACCTGGGATAGGCTCCATCCCCTGCAACCATGACAGTTTAACAATATGGATAGAGTGAACTCTAAAATGTTTAATCTCAACCTGCTGGTGTTGCAGATGCTCACATTCACAGCTGGGCTTTACAGTGCAACTTTCTGCTGCAGAAAGACAAACAATTAAAATGTGTAAATGTATGAAAGGGGAAACCCTCAACAAAATTGCTTTTCTAACCTTTAGGCCACCATTGGCCTAAAACATTTGCAAATATATTTGCTATATTCCCAAATGTTAATCACTATATTTCATTAAAAGCTGAGTTTGAGTTTGTGTCGCCACAACGACCTTGAACCCTGTGGTCTGTGAACAACTGCCTAACCAACCCCCACCAATAAACTACCAGAATTTTTTTTTATCAGCCAGTTAAAATTACAGCACTCTCATCTGTTGGCAAACAGTGGGTAGACTTGTATAGGTATATAAGTACAGGTGTAATATCTTTATATTGTAGTGCAAGAGGTGTTTCTGTTATTTTTTGGAAAGTTTTACTGTCCTACTCCTCGACCTCCTATTTGTTCCAGTAAATGTGTTTATCTGTGCACAGGAGCAAGAGCAGGATATCCTGACATTTCCATGGACACACACAAACACTCATACGCACACACACACATGCACGCACAGACACACATAAAAACACAAGCTCGAAAACACAATGCACCTCTCACTCTTAGGCTTACTAAAGAATTTCTCTATTATGCAGGCAGCAGGGGCAGCAAACACTCAATGCCCGCTCAGTGTTAATCTTAGGAATACACTGTCCTTTATATTCGTGCACCACAAAGACCTCACAGACCTCCCATGCCCCTATTGTCTCTATTACTGATGAACACATCACACACAGGGAAAGTGCAACTGAGACAAAAAGAAATGGTCTGCACTTATATGGCACTTTTCTATCTATTGGCACTCAAAGCGTTTTATTCTTAGTCACTCTTAGTCACATTTGTACTCACAATCACACACATACACACACTGATGGGGGAGCTGCTATGCAGCTGGCCAACACTTGCTGGAAACAACTAAATTGGGGTTCAGTGTCTTTCTCAAGGACACCTTGACATGTGATTGGTGACGCCGGTGACTCCATCTTCCTGCGCCACAGTCACCCCAGAAATACACATCAAGCTATCTGGCTATATATACACAACTTTCCTTTCTTTCTTGAAATATTCCCAAATGTCTGTAGTTAAAAATACTCTAAAAGCCAAAGTTGAGTAAAAGCAAAGAAATTCTCCTTTTCAACAACTGAGACAGCTTGGTTTTTGTTCGCTGGCCCAGTGAAATGATCAATCAGGTGTGGTCACCGACAGGATTGAAGCGATACAGCATGATGTGAATAATGTGGAATCACATTGCTAAAAAATCTGCCACACAGACAATCTGGAGGCTTCAGGGCCCCAAGAAGTCGGACTCTGAGGCAGCTATCAGCTTCTCCCACTAGAGCAATCATATAATAATAATATACACCAAGCTCGTAGAGACTTCTCTTGAATTCAGGACTACCAGACAGCGAAGTTGCAGTTGTATTTTCATGAACGTCATTCTTAAATAATCACGATGGCACTAACCACGTAATGTTCTAATGTTGTGGTGGACAGAAGTCAGGGGAAAACTGTATTGGTGGCCATGATCGAGATGTGTAAGAACACACAGTGCCCATGTTAACCCCTGTTCACTACAATATTAAAACCACCAAGTGGTGTTAATATTAATATTGATAATGGTTGAAGTACAATCTACAACAAACCTGCCTGTAAGCAAATGCAGTAAAACTTCCCACAAGAGCTTTCCCATATGTCAAAGACACTGCTACAATGAGTGTGCTAAACAGATGATTGATAAACACAGATAATGCAGAGAAAGAGAGGGCAAGAGACCTCCTTTGGATGTTGAAAACTTCAGGAGAACTCTGAGCAAGTGAGCATGTGTGTTCAAAAACCCCTTTTAATACACCTGCAGCCCCAGATTGTGTGTGTGGGCATCTCCTCACCTGGGCCATGACGTTCAGCAGGTATTCAGTTGACTCCTGGTCTTCTGCATGACTTGTGAAATCTCAGGTTGGTTCTTTGTAGATTTTGGTCAGACTTTAATGGTGAAGGATCGCTTCATGCATCGACACACACACACACACACACACCTTATTGTATGCCTGGATTTACTGTTGTGTTGCAATCCCACGTGCTCACACACATCACCTCCTCCTCCTCCTCCTCTTCTTTCGCCTGTGTTCCTGTATGACAGCACCGTCCTCTGAAACGCTCATGCCAGGAGACACGGTACACCTACTATTCCTCTTTTTTTTGACACTCGCTAACCACAGCCTGTGTCCAATTTATTCTTTCGTTAGAACTGACACAGAGGGAGGAAATATGTCTAAGGAGTAGGTGTTACCTTTATTTCTGCACGACACAATCCTGTCTTCCCTGTTTCCATATCTGGTTGGTTGTAATCTGGGCTCACACGGCTCACTGCCTCTCCTTTTCCTCCTCCCCAAGCTTGCTTTGCTCTGTCTTTCTCAGCTGCTCTCCCTCCCCCTCCTTCCTCCCCATCCTCTAAAACCCTCCTGCTCCCCCCCCACTCCCTCCCTCCCTCACTGTGCACAGCAATAGTTAGAAATACAGGGGAGGAGTGGAAGGATCAGAGGAATAGAGAATCTGTGGGTGTGTGAACTCATGTTGTGGGGACATAAAGCTGTTTTTCACACATTGTAGTGGATTACCTTCCATGTGGTGAAAAACGAAAGGCCTATACCAGGAATCATTATAATCCAGAATGAAGACTAGGTGAGTGTTTGGTGGGTGGTTGGAGTGATTATGGTCAGGGTAAGCCTACACATCACTGAAGTAATGGAAGCACCTTGTGACCGGATTATGTAGTATAATTCCCCCAGCAGTTTGACTATGAGATAAACAGTCAGTAAAGCAAGGATACTAACAAGCTGCTGCAGCATGCAGTGTGGGGAGTTGTTGTATAGCCTAAGTTTAATAGAAAAATTATAAATTCAATGTCCAAAGACACCAAAGTCACCAAAGACATTAAAATAATCCTGAGTTAGAAAAAAGGCAGCCTTCAGGTCAGGTGACAGGGAAGCAACAATGGAGGTCCAGACGTGAAGATCAAAGAGGGGAAGGAGGCTTAGAGGAGGAAGCTTGAACAGAGGCTCCAACAGAAGGATACCAGACCCGTTTAGAGTGGCATGAAAAGCATCACTGGATATAAGACGAGCAGACAGAGGACAGAGGGGAGTGTGGACAGAGTTAATGGTTTTAACACCTTTTTCAAAAGATTTGATATGCCTCACATCCACCACCCAAGGAGCTTCAACACAGGTGCCCACATCTCACCCCTGAATGACTTGAACACCACTATTGTCTCTTCACCAATGACCATCTCAGCAGAGCAGGTGAGGAGAGACCTATGCAGGCTTTGCCCCTCAAAGGCTGCAGGTCCTGATTGAGTCAGCCCCAGGGTACTGAAAACCTGTGCTCCACAGTTTTTCAAGTTATGTGGCATCCTTCAGCACATCTTCACCCTGAGCCTAAGGAGGGATGGAAAACATCATGCCTGGCACCAGTACAGAAAGTGGCCTGGCCCAGTGTCCCCAGTGTCTACAGACCCCACAGCCACAGGAGATCCTTTCTCTCTCAGTAGTCATGAAACTGTTCAACTCCTCCCACTTCTGTAAAAAGGAGGGGTATTAAATAAATGTTTTTATTTCATTTATTATTTGTATTTTATTTATTTATCTATTTTTACTAGTACTTGGTAAGTATTTTCCTTTCTTTTTCTACTTTTCACGCAGCTATAACTAAGCAACATCATTTCCCTATGGGATCAATAAAGTTGTTTGAATCTTGAATCTTGAATCTTTTAAGTTGAAACTCTCAGAAAGGTGGTAACTCTACTATGTGTTTAATATTGAGCTGAATATTAAACACATAGTAGTTAGTTGTGGAGTCAGTCACAGTTGAGCACTGGTGTGATAAAAAAATGTTTTATTTCCAAAAGGGGTTTCTATTGAGAACCAGTGCAATAGTTGTAAAATTAAGTATAGAAAATATATCTAACGGTGACTAAAGTAGACCTAATTTTTAGTAGTATCAAGAAAGAACTGTAGGTTTGGGTGATGCTTCCATGCTCCACAGGTCTATTTGACATATCACTGCAACAAAAGAAAAACAGCTTATTGAAGTCATAGAATATTGAAACACTGGAAACATTTTACCCATTCTGTGATTTCCCAGGAAGACACACATGAGAAACACTGTAAGAGTCATTCTATCCTTAAGGAATGAGGAAAAGGATATCCTGTGGTGTTTCCCCTTAGCTGTATAGGTGGAAACTCCCAACCCAAAACAACAGGAATGGGCAGACCGGCTGGTCAGGCACAGGGGCCCACTCCAACTCTACATTACACATCATTGATTATCCCTGTTTAAACAGTGTTTTTAGTGTTTGCTAACACATGACATGGAAAATACACATCAAATAAGGTTTATTTAATTTAGAAATTTGTTACTGCTTATTTTTTTTTTAGCAAATTATAACTACTAGGCACTACAACACATTTACCTTTGACATGGAATGTATTATTACATAGTGTAAATCAGGTATATTTAAATCAGCACTACATTTGGCAATTCAGTTTTTCTTGGGCACACAGAGTACTCTATCGTTTTTAAGAGAAGCTGAGGAAAAAGTACATAGGACAGAAGCTATGAAAAGTGGGCAGTGCCATCTAGTGTATGTGCATGGATGTAAATGATTTTTTTAATCTACAAGCTGATCATAATCAACAGACTTGCCACTAAAATTATGCAATAGGCATGGCTAGGTATATTTTAAATACATTTTTGTTAAGACCTAACATAGGTTAAAATCATATTTTTTGTTGTATAATGGATGTGTCAAGTCTAGTATATAAAATAGTATATAAAACCAGTATATAAAATCATTAGTTTTTTTCAATAAATACCAGTACTGTAGTTTTATCTGGAAAAAGAAGCAAAAAAGTGAAACACACTTTGCTCACACTTCTTTTCAGGTGGTCTTTATGCCCATGGCCCCGTTTATTTTGTCATTAAAACAAAATAAATATTATTTTCTCTTAATAATCCTATTTACCTCACCTAGTGCCATATTCTTTTTAGTGGGCCTATTGTTTTACTTACTTCGTGCCTGTCACTGTGTATCTCAAACAGTAGTAGAATTATGATGACTGATCAGGTAACATAGCAAGTCTGACTAATCAGTAATAAAATATTGAGCCACCAGGTCAATGTTGTCACTGCTCTAGCTATGCAATGGACCACAGTGTGGTTGTGTGCTGCATACTGCTTTTTATTTACCCATGAATTATCAAAACCATTTTGGGCTTGGATGTAATCAGAGAAATCCAGATACAGTATTTCCCAGCATAATCAGCTGAAATGCTCCTAAATGTATTTTACACTCGACTTTACCCTAATATTCTGTTGAGGGATGCACCAATTTTGAAACTCAGGACAGATACTGGTGTTTAAAATAACAACTCAGCTGATAGCCGATACTAATTTGTTTGTTTTTTATTTTGTTGAACTATTTACGTTTTGTTGCCTAAACTGTATTAAAGTCTTCAAGCCCTTACCTGGTTTGTAATGATTACAAATTTAATTTATGAATTTACAAAATTGCCTTTAATATAACCTTCTTTCACAACTCTTTCTATGACTCTGCTGTGGCCCAGGGAGTGGATCATTATCCACCAATCCCAGGATTGTTGTTTCGATTCCTGGCTCCTCCTGTCACATGTCAAAGTGCCACGCAACACACTGAACCCTAACATCACAGCTAATTCCCCATCATTGTGTGTGAATAGGTCAATGAGAAGCAGGCCAATAATGATAAATGTGGCAGATAAATGTGTGCATCCCTAATTTGTTTGAAATATCTTTCAGATCTCCACTCCATTTAACATACATTAAAAAAAAAATAGTTGTCCTACTAATCCTAAATAGCAAGGCCTACACTAACGAGCTTGGTGTTATTGGAAAGGGAACATTTTCTAATTTCATAATAAAAAGACAGATTATGTGATACTGAAGCAAACTTACAAAGACACAAATTTGGTAAAGATTTTGGGTTTATCCATTTTTAGTGTTTTTTTTGACTGAAAATAGTCAAATGGTGTGCCAGGTGAACCAAACAAACAAACAAACAAACAAAAAAACAACAGGTAACCAAATGGCTTAATTGATGTTTAGAACTGCAAAAACCATATTTTTTAATACAAGTCAACAAAACTAGATAAACTATTCATATTAGCTTATCAGATAGCTTATCAATCTGTTCCTGTGTGCTAAATTCAATGTTGTGCATGTCCATTATTATGTAAAATAGGCCCATTTCACTGAGAATATGATGCCGGTCACGATGTTTATTTTTTATATGCAGCCAAAATACAAAAGAATATACATTTTTACTAACGACTGAGCAGTGAAGAACAACAATTTTAAGGCTTTTTCTCTTGGACATAATAGTTTTTAACTAAAGACTAAAAGCTTGGTAGTGTTTTATTCTTTGGATACTCAGTGGTGACAATGGTGTGCAGCACTTGAGGATTCAATAACATTGTGCCCCTGCAAACGTCATAAAATGTAAGGGATAGCAGTTTCTCAAAATGTAAGAAGTTCATAAGTTATGAACTTCTTACATTTTGAGAAACTGTTGTTGTGGTGGTTTTTAATGTTAAATTGCTTTATATAATTGGAATAGTGAGGTTTTCTGCTTTCTAACAAGGTATAGTTTATCAAGTTTTGTTTGGGATAGACCGGTGCAATTGTGAAATATCGAAACAATATTATATATTCACAAGGTAACTTTGGATATAGAAGGTGTTTTTCTATTTTATACTGCAACACATCATTCTTTCAAGCTTAGATCATTTTGCCTCTGTTCACTACCATAATGGATTTAAAATCAGAATGTGCTTAAATCGTAGACTGTCAGATTTTTTTTTCTTTTTCAAAATGAATGAAATATGTAAACATTTTATTTAATATTAATAGACCAAAAATTTCAGTGGCTCATAATTATTTGGACAATTGGCTGCTTAGCTTTTCGGTAGTCATGTGTGTTAATCTCACTTTACAGCGCTGCTTTTGAAAACTGCTGATCTGAACAAGGACAAACTGAGACATTTCCAAGTCAAAGTCAACAATTAAGAGACCACTTACTCAGAGCAAATATAGAGGGTGTACTAGCAAATTTGTAGGTTTCCACCACCTCCACGCAGTCCATTAAACGTACCTTGTTCCTTTTTCCGTCTGCTGGCCTAATTTGGTCTGTCTTGCATTTATCCGAGTTTGCAAAGTATTCTCCATGACCTTAAGAGTTGGATTTTACTGTCATCTTTTCACTATAGCTGTCTGGATCAACTTCCCCTTCCATCTTCACACCGAATGTTAATCCACATGTTTAGTCTATGTAGAGGCAGGATTACTCATGTCAATTATCCACTCCAGAAGTTGTTGTATGACAAAACATTTATTGAATTCCACATTCCACAATTGAGCTGATAACACAGTAATTTCACAGAAAATGTTGAGATGATAACCAATATATTCCTCAGAACAGGTTCCACAGAACATGGTAAGAAAACATGTACCTCCACAGCTAAACACTAAATTTCTACTACTACCTTATTGCTCTCACCAGTCTTTCTTCTTCTTTTCCTTTGAGCTGTTCCCTTTCAGGGGTCACTGTTAGGTTAATTTACCTAACCCTTCAATACACAGTGACTATAGAAGAAAACAAAAGCAGAACAAACAGAGAAAACTCCCATTGGCTTATACAGTCAGTAACAGAAAGACCAAATTAGAGTTTATCAAAAAAACATGTAAAAGGTTTGTTTAAGAAAACATGTAAAACGTTCTGAAACAATAGCCTATAACATCTGTCCAGATTTGACCAAGATTAACTTGCATCAGAACTATAGGAATATTTTTGGGAAAGCACTTCAAAAAGAGACAGGACTCCAAAAACGATGCCAAATTGAACAAAGCCAGAACATGTGAAGTAGCTGGATACTGGGTGCATCTATCCAGATCTGGTTTAAACCATTTTTGACTATTGGTCCAAAACAGCTCTAAACAATCGGCTTAATGATGGGGACTTGTAGAGAGAAGTATAGTGGCCAATAGTGACCATTAAAACTGTGGCACAGGAGGCATAGCCACCAATCCCACAGTTGTTTGTTGTATCCACGGTTCCTCTGCTTACATGTCGAAGTGTCCTTGAGCAAGACACTGAACCCCAACTTAGTTGCTCCCAGTGAATGTAGGTAGAAAAGGGCTATATAAGTGCAGACCATTTCTAATTAGCTGAAATGCCTTCCTCCAGTGGAGTGAAACCATCCTGCCAGCTAAACACCTCAATAGTCCTCTGGAAAATAGAATGTTTAAAAAAATTACTTAAAAGACATGCACACACACACACAGAAGTCATAAGCTGCCTTACCTCTGTGCCTGTCAGTAACTCTTCTCTGGGTGTAGTGAGGAGAAGTTTATACAGTCTGTATTTCTGAAACAAACTGCAGCAAAAGTATACAGAATTAACTGTGTCCCTTTAAATATTAAAATTAATATACTGAAACTTACAGAGCCATCCTACACAAATGATCTAATAAAGTCAGAACTGAGTGGCTCTTATTTTAAATTAATGGGTAAAGTACCAGGTTTCTTAAGTTTAAAGGATTTTTCTGAGTACCCTGGTTACTCAAGTGCATGTACAAGCAGTGTGTACCACACTTGTTAGTACACACCACTGCATCCCAGGAACACCCGCTGTTTTGGAGATATTCTGACCCAGTTGTCTAAGCATCACAGTTATGGCCCTTGCCACTCAGGTCCTTACGTTTGCTCATTTTTCCTGCTTCCAACACATTTCACTGGGCGACTGTAGCACAGGAAGGTAAAACGGTTGTCCACTAATCTCACAGTTGTTGGTTCAATCCCCACTTCCTCCAGTCACATGTCGGAAGTGTCCTTGGGCAGGACACTGAACCCCAACTTAGTTGCTCCCAGTGAGTGTTGGCCAGCTGCATAGCAGCTCCCCCATCAGTGTGTGAGTGTGAATAAGAAGCAGTGTAAAACACTTTAAGTGCCAATAGGTAGAAAAGCGCTATATAAGTGCAGACCATTTACTTCAAGACCTGCCCTGACAGATGCCATTTTAGTCAGATAATACTGATAGTTTTAATTACTTTAATTATCATTATCATTAATTATCATTAGTAATAATTTTACTTTAAATTAAATTAAAAAATAAATCGGAGTACTTCCCTCCCCATGTCCTTTTGTATACTACATGATCAAACATTACTTATCAAAATATTAATAATACAGTTGTGTAGAAAGCATAGTGGGAAACTGTTAGCATGGCCTACATGGAATGGATATAAAATCATGTATCCACTATATTGGCATGATTTACACTAGGTACAGCTGCTACCTTTCGGGTATGAATCAAAACTTAAAAAAACAAAAATAGGTAGATAGAAGATATTTCTGCCAATACAAAAACAGATACAATCTCTCTTTTAACTTTGGCTCATCTAATAAAGGCAGAAAATATAAGAAAAAGAACTTGTTACCTCTTTTTGATGTAGTTTATGAGCTTTGTGGCTTCTTCTGTGCCAAGCAGTGAAGTGGTGTCTTCCTCTGAAGTCAAGCCCTGGCAAGCAGCAGCTAAGGTTTTAGCAAACTCCATCAAATTCTCCACTAAACCCATCTGTTTCTCTGAAATATAATGAGACTATGTTGTGATGCCACATAGTTATATAGTGTATATACATCTTGAGGATATGTACTAGCGCCAATTATAGCGATATGGTAATAGATTGGTAAAAACAAAAATAATTATATTGAATACAGAACTATTCAGTATAATTTGGAAAGTATTGGGAACAACTAGCTCCAACAAAACACACTCTGTCAGACACACTGTTTCAGTGTGTCAAATACATTTTTAAAGGTACAGTATGCAAATTTGTAAATATTTTTGGGTAGAAATATGCTGCAAAATATTTTGAAGATTGTATATGACCCAGAGTCACAGAATATCAGAGAGGCACTTTTGCAGCTTTCTACTTTACTACTTTTACTTAGTAGTAGTAGTAGCAGGGAGAGGAAGGGCTCAGCTGAGGAGCATGGGTTAATTTCAAATGTCACGATACCACCAGCTTAAGTTGCATATTGTGCCCTCAATTAACATTTACTAAAGTTAACAAAAGAGCTTGACCATCCAAATGCAGTAAATTAATACTGTTTATAGCATCTCACTTTATTGAAATATTAGAACAAAAGAACCTGTATGGTCTGCTGCAATAATATATTATTTCATTCTTGAGCCATAAAAGAGCCTGTATCTGTGGTAAACTTAGTGTTCTGTTGATGTACCTGGGAGATTTCAAAGTATTTCTGAGGTTGTAGTATTGGTTTTGTACTGGACATCCTGGCATTTAGATGTACTACTGACTACAACTACATTTAAAATGCAGGATTTAGAATTGGGCTTTTGTGTTTGATTGCTTTACACTGTGCAGATGTCATGGTCCTGGTATAGCTCATCCTGGCTCATATTATGGATTATAGGCTGGTCATTTGCACAGAATTAAAAAAGCAATTGCTCTCAGACACTGTCTGTCCTCCTCACCTTTTATGTTGTCTAGCAGCATGTGCAGTACAGCAATGGTGAAAGAGATCTGTGTGAGTGTAAAGTTGGCCTCTTTAGCCCACAAAAAACCACACAAATGGTAATCCAGGACAGCAGCTTCTTTCATACAGGTCTGACAGTTCCTAAAGTCCAGGATCTCCTTCAATTTCCTGCAGAGCATAGAAAGTAAATTTAATTGATGAGTGGCAATAATTACACAGTAAAATTCATTCTCACTATATTCACAGAAAACGTAATGCAGTTGTTAATACGTTTCTCAGGAAAATGTAATGGCTTTTACAGTTTTTTAGCTATAACAACGCAATCTGTAGGAGACTGGGTTGCAAAGTTACGTTAAAATATATTTATATATTTAAGTATTGGAAAGAGTCCACCCTTGCCAACCTCACTAACTAATGGCCTTAGACTGGTTGTTTCAGCCAAATATGGAATAAAACACAGAGGAACGCTTCACAGAACTTCAGTATAAAAGGAGTTTTTGCTTCCTCAACCAGTGGCTGCTTTATATGAAGAAATGTTACTGTGTGGTTTGTTTTAGTTAAGTTATAAAAACCTGTGGCTATCTGTGTTTTTGATGTGCTGCTCAGCACCACGGAGATCGGTAGGAGCTAACGACACCGTACTGCCCCCAAGTGTTTCATAAACCTGAAATTTGCTTTTGACTGTCTGAAGTTAGACGTTAGATGAACATGTACGTTGTCTTAGATAAAGCAGTAACCGATTTTGCTGCACTCAGAACAGGCGTCTCCTAGTCACGTCTGCGCTGTAGCATTAGTCAATAAATTCTATACCTAATGTGAGCACACATGGGCATGTTCTGTAAAAAAAGATGAAGTACGAGCATTTCTCTGTATAGCTGTTATCTTAATTATTAAACATTTAAAATGTATTAAGGATTAGTGGCGCAGGAGATAGAGCGGTCGTCCACCGATCATCCCTCCGGTCAAATGTCCCAAACTAAGTTCCCCAACTTAGTTGCTCCCGGTGAGTGTTGGCCAGCTGCATAGCAGTTCCCCCATCGGTGTGTGATTGTGATTGCGAATGGGTAATGAGTACCAATAGGTAGAAAAGCGCCATGTAAGTGCCGACCATTTATGATTAGAATTGTTTCTAGCAACAGACGTATTTTTTATTTCTCAAACCAATTTAGGTCATCTGCACTGGAAGCATTTGAATAAAGTTAGCTGGTCGTGAGGCACGTTAACAGGAATAGCTAGCTGCTTACCACTGAATCTCATCTGAAGTTCGTTGGAGTAGGTCTTCCATTTGTTCGTGTGGCAGTGCCCCCCACTGAAGAAAGACAACATCCTGTTTCTTTCATAGAAAGAAAAAGTACATTGTACGAGTCAAATAAAAAAACACACAACGAAAACAGCAATAATTACCTGTAGCTTACTATCCAGTACTATTATTTGATCTTTTTTTTCACGACGTGTTGCTACCCCTGACATGTTGACGAACCAAAAAGTTACTCGTCACTATAGCAACACTCGGTGAGTGTTGTACGGAAAGTCAGATGGGTCAAATAAACGCGACATTAATGTCGCTTTTTTTACACGTTCTTACCTTGTCAAAATCTTTTAAAGTTTGCTGCGCATATGCAACGCTTTGACAAGGTGAATAACACACAAAACCAGAGGCAGCTATAGCTTGTGTTGTAGTCTGGCCAAGTCCGGTTCAGGCCCCCACAAATGCACACACGTATGTGCGTACACATTCAATTCAACTTTATTTATATAGCGCATATTCACAGGAAAGGCATCTCAACGCACCTTACAGAAGAAATACACAAAGTGCATGTGAGTGGTTCGATCCCCGCCCCTGGCTATATATCGAAGTGTCTCTGGGCAAGACACTGAACCCCTAACAGCCCATTCCCCTCCCCAGCTGTGCAGTGCCGGTCCAAGCCCGGTAGAAATTGGGGAGGGTTGCGTCAGGAAGGGCATCCGGCGTAAAAACTGTGCCAAATCAACATGATCCGCTGTGGCGATCCTGAACTCACGGCATAAGCCGAAAGGACAAAAAAAAAAAAAAAGCAAATAAAGCATAGTTTTATTAAACCATTTGGATCACATAAATAAATTACGATATATGATATAAAAGCAATTTAAATGTCTAATTTTAATTGCATTTAATTTCTCATGCATTTAATTTCTTTAACATATTCATAGATATTCATAGACATAGTCAATGCACACACATTTACCTAAACGTGTGTCTTAATTTTCCAACTGAAATATCAATCAGATCATGCTTTCTGACATATCTAAAAACTGTGTATTTCAGGATGCTGGCAAATGCATGGTTTTAGGTGTCTGAAGCTTTCATGCAAAAATGAGCTACAACCCCCATGCCACCTATTTAAAGTATCTGTGAAGTCTGAACCCATGGAACAGGTACCTAGACTTTAGAATCACCTACACCAGGATCTATACTAGTATTCATGGTGTTTCAATGGTTACTAAGAACTTTTCTGAAAATATCAAAAGCACACCGAAGGCCGAATTATACTTCTCTGTCAAGTAAACGTCAATGCCAACGTTCGCTCACATATTTCTTTTATACTTGGACGTAGACCTACATGTCCACACGAGGGCAGTATGGTGTTTAACAAACTTCAATATGCTGAAAATGAAGAAACAATTTGGAAACAGAAATTTAAATGCGTTTATTCTACAATTAACAACACTCATTATCTGTGAAGGTAAACGTGGATTTAAACTATAAAATGTACCTGATGAGCCTTTTCCAGGGCTGTGTAGAAATTGTTCTTTGGGAGTATGCTCTGCTGAGGAGTAGTCTACTTGACCGAGTTTCACAGAAGTAGAGAGCACAAAATTACAATGACAAGAGAAAGTATGTGATGCCTCTGGAGATGTGATGTATTTGATAGATGTAGAGTGCAACAATGTCCTGTTTTTTGTTGAAAATATACTAAAGATTGAATAGAGGGGCAGTACAACAATAGAATATAAAACAACATATATATTATATAAATCAGTGTGAACATCTAGATATATAGGTAATTATGTATGTTCCATGTACAGATGCCTCTGGAGATGTGATGTATTTGATAGATGTAGAGTGCAACAATGTCCTGTTCTTTGTTATTGATTGTTTAAATCAATGAAAAAATAAATGACAAATTTAAAAGATAACAGGAGCTGTCATTTTAGTTTAGTTTTAGTTTTTAGTTTAGTTTTAGTTAGTCTATTTTAGTTTTTATCAACCAAATATTTTGTGTCCCATATGCAATTAAACCCAGCCTTTTCCTTTTTGGAAAGAAAAAGTCATATGTGAAATTTGTTTCAAAACACAGTGAAAACAAAATGAAAATATACTAAAGATTGAATAGAGGGGCAGTACAACAATAGAATATAAAACAACATATATATTATATAAATCAGTGTGAACATCTAGATATATAGGTATAATTGATTATGTTTCTTGTGCTACTTTTCCCTTCTTTTATCCAGTTCCATGTACAGATACAGTTTAGACTCTTAGTGGCAGGGTTACCCCCGCCCCTCAGATGAGAATGTGATGTATTTGATAGATGTAGAGTGCAACAATGTCCTGTTCTTTGTTATTGATTGTTTAAATCAATGAAAAAATAAATGACAAATTTAAAAGATAACAGGAGCTGTCATTTTAGTTTAGTTTTAGTTTTTAGTTTAGTTTTAGTTAGTCTATTTTAGTTTTTATCAACCAAATATTTTGTGTCCCATATGCAATTAAACCCAGCCTTTTCCTTTTTGGAAAGAAAAAGTCATAGATGAAATTTGTGTGTGAGAGTTTGGAACTGTATCTGTGAGCGCTTCATTATGGTTGATTGACTGACGTGTATAGTATGAAACAGTTGGAGGTTAGGGCCAATTAAACGTGTAGTGTTTGAACAGCATGGCCAAAAACCATATCTCAACATAATAAATGTTCTGCACTTATATAGTGTGGCGAATGTGGTGCAGAAGGGTAGAGCGGTTGTCCACCAATCTCACAGTTGCTGGTTCAATCCCCCGGTCATATGTTAAAGATTCCTTGAGGAAGACACTGAACCCCAACTTAGTTGCTCCCGGTGAGTGTTGGCATAGCAGCTCCCCCATTGGTGTATGTGTGTGATTGTGAGTGTGAATGGCTGAATAAGAAGCAGTGTATAGTGTTTTGAGTGCCAATAGGTAGAAAAGAGCTAAATAAGTGCAGACCATTTATATAGTGCTTTTCTACCTATTGGTACTCAAAGTATTTTACGCTGCTTCTCATTCACCCATTCTTCCTCACAATCACACACTGATGGGGGAAGCTGCTATGCTGCTGGTCAACACTCACCTAAGCATCTAAGTTCGGGTACAGTGTCCTTGCTTAAGGACACTTCAATATGTAATGACTTTTCCCTTAAGAGCCTGCAATTAATCCAAAATGCTGCAGCAAGAGTGCTGACTGGAACTAGCAAGAGAGATCATATTTCACCTTCGCTAGCTTCTCTCCATTGGCTTCCCATTAAATCTAGAATAGAATTTAAAACCCTGCTTCTTACATATAAAGTTCTGAATGGTCAGGCTCCATCATATATAGAAGATCTCTTAGCAGCATATCATCCCAGTAGACCACTTCGCTCTCAGAATGCAGGCCTACTTGTGGTTCCCAGAATTTCCAAAAGTAGAATGGGAGGTAGAGCCTTTAGCTATCAAGCTCCTCTCCTGTGGAACCAGCTCCCACTTCAGATTCAAGAAGCAGACACCCTCTCTACTTTTAATTCTAGGCTTAAAACCTTCTTCTTTAATAATTAGTTATAATTATGCTGCCATAGGCTAGACTGCTGGGGGACCCACCCCCCGATGCACTGAGCTCCTTTCCTCCTCTTGACCATCTCTCCTTTCCTCTCACCCCGCAATTGTCACCTCTGTATGTCATTAACTCTGTGTGTTCTCTCCCGTAGTTGTCTTTGTTCTTCTCTGTCCCCCTCCCTCTGTCCCTTTCTGTAGGTGTCCCCGGCTTTGAAGCTGTGTGTCTTCCAGCGTGCAGCTACTGGTCCTACCAATCTGCCCGATGTTTTGTTGTTGCTTTTTGTTGCTCTGTTCTTTTCTCTCTCCCCTTTCCACTCACCCCAACCGGTCGAGGCAGATGGCCGTCCACCCTGAGCCTGGTTCAGCTGGAGGTTTCTTCCGTTAAAGGGAGTTTTTCCTCTCCACTGTTGCCTATGGCTTGCTCCAGGGGGAACTGTTGGGTTCTCTTTATACATCTTTATAATCTTGACTTTATTCTGTAAAGTGCCCTGAGATGACTTTGTTGTGAATTGGTGCTATATAAATAAAGTTGAATTGAAATAATCGGAGGAGCTGGGGATCAAACCAACAACGGTGGGATAGGTGCCATCAAATTCAAATATAATATTTTTCATGAAATGGTAAAATTTCTAATTTTCAACATCTGATATGTTGTTTGTTGTATTGAGTCTTTCTGTCAGTCTCAGAAGAACAGCTGCACTTATCACTTGCTAAGCCACAGAATTAAGATCGGAAAAGAGATCTAGGACTTTTTGAGGATTGAGGATAAACAATGACACACAGACTTTGTCAAGAACACTTATGGCCAAACAACTGACCAGCATGTTCACAGGTGACATCAACAGCTTTTTATCTGAGCTCAAACAGTACTAAAAACATTGTGGGCCCAAAGTAAAGCAGGTGTTGGTTTAATTAAGGGGGCCGAAGCCCTTTTAATCAGATGATTACAGACCTTTTAAAAAGGAAGCAGTTGAAAATATAAAACTTGTGTGAGCCTCTCTTACAAGCAGGTACAATCACCCAATGTGAGGACTCCCAAGTCTGGACTCCAGTTTTTTAGAAAGCGCAATTGAAAGTTCTGTCAGAAATGAACATTGGCTAAGTCCTTTGGAGATTGTGTATGGCTAAGTTCTTCTAACAGGTCCTGTATGATAATAATATGCTGTGATATGTGCAAATCTCTCTGCCTTTTTCTCGGCTTTTCACTCACAGGTCAAAGCTGGATTATCGGTTCTAACCACTGGAGTATTGCACACGTTGAAACCATGACCAATCCTCTTAAAGGACCACAGAGGGAAGAACTATAAAAAGAGAAAGTTCACAGGACCACACTAAGTGCCTTTGAAGTCCAGCACAGCAGTAAAGGTTGAAGAAAGAGCTGCTTGGGTTCATGCCAGCCACTGTGCCAAGTGCCAGATACACAGATTTATCAACCACTCCACACACACAATCATAATATAGTGGGGCAGTGTTGACCACACAACTGTGGGTGTGAGCCTAGCGCCACTTTCAGCTGCACCAATGAATTACAGAATACACAAACATACACATTGTGGCGCAGGAGGTAGAGCGGTTGTCCACCAATCTCACAGTTGTTGGTTCAATCCCCGGCTCCTCCGGTCCAAAGTGTTATTGAGCAAGACACTGAACCCCAACTTAGTTGCTCCCGGTGGGTGTTGGCAAGCTGCATAGCACCTCCCCATCGGTGTATGAGTGTGTGTGATTGTGAGTGTGAATGGGTGAATAAGAAGCAGTGTAAAGCGCTTTGAGTGCCAATATATAGAAAAGCACTATATAATTGCAGAACATTCACATACACATTCCTGAGATATTTTGTGACTTCGAGTCACCAGTGTTAAAACACAGATTTTTAACGGGAAAACTCTACATTCTTAAGTATCATTCTGTTTGATAAATGTATCATTTCAATGTTTTAGTTGTTTGACAGTATGTTTTTCTTTCTAGAGATGAAGTTGATAACTATTTTTTTTTTTTTTTTTGTCATTTGGGCTTATCCCGTGAGTTCAGGGTCACCACAGCACATAATTGTCCGCATGTTGATTTGCACAGTTTTTGGGTTTTCAGTTTAACGGGCTTGGACTTGTACTGCACAGCTGGGGAGGGGAACAGGGATTGAACCACTGACCCTGTGGTCCATGGATGACTGTCTTTACCAACTGAGCTACAGAGGTTGATAACTATAATTCAGTTAAATGGTCTGCACTATTGCTTTTCTACCTATTGGCACTCAAAACACTTTACACTGCTTCTTATTCATCAATTTGCACTCACAATTACACATACACTGAGACACCGATGGGGGAGCTGCTATGCAGCTCGCCAACCGGAGCAACTAAGTTGGGGTTCAGAGTTGTGCTCAAGGACACTTTGACATGTGACCAGAGGAGCCAGGGATCAAACCAACAATTGCGAGACTGGTGGACAACCGCTCTACCTTCCTGTGCCACAGTCAAGTTGATTCCTCCTTTCCATGACGTGGATTCTAATATGTAGAATGTTACATATGTTAGTCATAGCTTGCTTTTTTCTTAGGATGTCTATGTCCAGAAAAACTGTAAGTTGCTGTCCAGTATATCATGATTTGTTTTTAATCTGGTGAATTAACAAACAAGGTAACAAGGTTTCATATGTGTTGTATATATTATGTTTATATTTCTATAAACAATATAGTATATTTCTATGTGATTCAATTCAATTCAACTTTATTTATATAGCGCCAATTCACAACAAAGTCATCTCAGGGCACTTTATAGAATGAAGTCAAGATTATAAAGATGTATAAAGAGAACCCAACAATTCCCCCTGGAGCAAGCCATAGGCAACAGTGGAGAGGAAAAACTCCCTTTAACGGAAGAAACCTCCAGCAGAACCAGGCTCAGGGTGGACGGCCATTTGCCTCGACCCGTTGGGGTAAGTGGAAAGTGAAGAGAGAAAAGAACAGAGTAACAAAAAGCAACAACAAAACATCGGGCAGGTTGGTAGGACCAGTAGCTCCATGCTGGAAGACACACAGCTTCAAAGCCGGGGACACCTGCAGAAAGGGACAGAGAGAGGGGGACAGAGAAGGACAAAGACAACTATGGGAGAAAACACACAGAGTTAATGACATACAGTGGTGACAACTGCGAGGTGAGAGGAGAGGAGAGAGGGTCAGGAGGAGGAAAAGAGCTCAGTGCATCGGGGGTTGGGTCCCCCAGCAGTCTAGGCTATAGCAGCATAACTATAACTAACTATATGCTTTATTAAAGAGGAAGGTTTTAAGCCTAGACTTAAAAGTAGAGAGGGTGTCTGCCAAAATCTGAACTGGGAGCTGGTTCCACAGGAGAGGAGCTTGATAGCTAAAGGCTCTACCTCCCATTCTACTTTTGGAAATTCTGGGAACCACAAGTAGGCCTGCATTCTGAGATCAAAGTGGTCTACTGGAATGATATGGTGCTATGAGGTCTTCTATATATAATGGAGCCTGACCATTCAGAGCTTTATATGTAAGAAGCAGGGTTTTAAATTCTATTCTAGATTTAATAGGAAGCCAATGGAGAGAAGCTAGTGAAGGTGAAATATGATCTCTCTTGCTAGTTCCAGTCAGCACTCTTGCTGCAGCATTTTGGATTAATTGCAGGCTCTTTAGGGAGTTACTGGGGCATCCTGAAAGTAGGGAATTACAGTAGTCCAACCTAGAGGAAACAAATGCATGGACCAGTTTTTTTCATTACTTTGAGACAGGATGCTCCTAATTTTGGCAATGTTCCGTAGGTGGAGGAAAGCTGTTCTAGAGATTAGTTTTATATGTGAGGTAAAGGACAAATCCTGATCAAAAATAACTCCAAGGTTCCTTGCAGTACAGGAGGCCAGACTTATGCCATCTAGAGTAACAATATGGTTGGACATCATATTTCTGAGATATTTGGGCCCAAATACTATGTCTGTCTGAGTTTAGAAGTAAAAAATTGTGGGACATTCAGGCCTTTATGTTTTGTACACATAGATAAATATAGCTGGGTATCATCACCATGGCAGTTGACATTTATCGAGTGTTTTCTAATAAGGAGACATATATAAAGTAAAAAGTATTGGTCCTAACACAGAGCCTTGTGGAACTCCATAGCTAATCTTTGTGTGCATGGAGGATTCATCATTAACATGAACAAATTGAAATCTATCAGATAGATAAGATTTAAACCAACCTAGTGCAGTTCTTTTAATCCCAATTTCATGTTCCAGTCTCTGTAATAAAATGTTATGATCAATGGTATCAAATGCAGCACTAAGATCTAACAGAACAAGTATAGTATAGTATAAAATCACCACAAAATAAAAGCTTGTCATATTTAGGAGTTAACTCTCACAGTCAGTAACAAATGGCAGTAGTTCAAAAGTGAGGCAATTCCTAGTGGAACTGTGTTTACAACTAAAACCGTTTTTTTTTTTTTTTTAAATTATAGCCACGAACAGTAGAATTGTGAGCATTAAGAACAGAACATCCAGAAGGAAACCGCTCAGAGAGAGTAGCTCGTGGCTGAACTAGGACACACCAGACTCTGGTCTCCCTAAACAGTTTTAAGTCTCAAGGCCATGGAGAATGCTTTGCAAAATCTGATAGACAAAAGGTTGTCCAAGCTGGTGAAACAAAAGACCAAGATGCGCTGTTTCATGGAGGAGGACTGCTACAAGGTGGTGGAAACCAAACTGTTCCCAAAGTTTAACCAACTATTTGGTGAGTTTTGTAGCATAAATACCTCACTCAAATAAACATACCATGAGCTTAAGCCTGCTCTTCAACCTTAAGCTCATGGAAATACCGATCAGCAAGGCTGGTTCGAGCCAAAGTTAAGTACACTCAGGAAACGATGTTGCACAGAGGGACATTAACGTCTTGAGGAAGCATGTAAGGCAAATGAAAGTGTTGATCCTGAGGACAGTGTGTCTGTGGTGCCCTCAAGGAGATCTAGGAAATCCAAAACAGGTTCTGTAGCATCTTCAGCTTCAAAGGCATGCCTTGAGGTCGAACTAGAAAGAGCTAGTAAAGAGCTAGAAAAGAGCTAAAATCTACTAATGAGGGCGGAAACATTAAGGCAAAGACACGCTCTAGAGCAACGAGAAGCTAGGCTTATGGCAGACAGAGAGCAGCAAGAAACGAGCTAGGGATATAAAACCTGTTGCTGATACCATGAGACCGCCTGTTTCTTGTCCTGGCCTGGTGGAGCCTCAGAACTATCTGCCGTTCTCCTGGGAGGACTTTGATGTCTCACAGGGGACTTTTTTTCAGATCTAGAGTTCCTTGACAAGGCTGGCCACCTTCTGGAAGGGTGATCCACACTTTGCCCGAAAGGTGGCCTTCTATAAGTGGAAGTATGTTCCCTGGCCTATCACCCTTCCTCTAGGTCTATCAGTCACCACCCACCGCCGGTCTATGATGCCATGTCAGCTCCAGCATCCGGGCAGGTGGTTGCCGCCACCTCAGCTCAAGCTCCTAAGTGGGGGGACGCCCTGCTCATCCTGTACCTGTTTGTCCTGTCCCTGTTTGTTCTATCTCTGTTCATCCAGGTCCTGTTCTGGCACCACGGTCAGCTGCCACTCGTCCAGCTCCAGTTCCTGTTTGTCCTGTCTCTGGGTTGGCCAATGTCTCTAAGTGGGCCGACACAAGGACAAAATCTTACTAGCACAATTATTGGAGTTCTGACTGGGTTTCGTCAAGAGCAATGTAGCAATAGTGGCAGATATGGAGGTTATGTTCCACCAGGTAAAGGTTTTGTCAGCAGAGCCACTGCAGAGCCAGAAGACAACACACTGTTTATTATTATTACTATTACTATTACTATTATTATTATTTACTGTTTGAATCCTGCACAGTAAATATGGTGCTGCAAAACTTTTATGTAGACGTCTAAAATCGGTTGAGCCTGTTGAAAAGGCTCTCTTTGCCACAGTTCGAAGACTGTATGTCAAATGGGTGGCTTCAGGTTAAACAAATGGATCAGCAACGATCTGACGGTGGCAGCCATTCCGGAGCAGGAGAAGAAATAATGGATCTGGATCTGGATCAAAATGCACTTACAATGGAAAGGGTATCAGGCGTGCAATGGTGCATTCAGTCAAATCAAGTTCAAAGCCATTATACAAAGTAAGCTCCCAACCAGAAGAGGGATTTATCCGTGCTGAGCTCAGTGTGTGATCCATTGGGAATGCTTGCACCTGTGAATTTATATGCTAAGAAAATTAAGCAGGAGCTTTGTAGGATGAGATTGGGATGGTAGGATGGTGCCTGAACATCTTGCTTGGGCAAGATGTGGTCCCAGTGGGACCACATCTTGAAGGAAGGAGATGTG
This sequence comes from Channa maculata, assembly GCA_020496755.1. Taxonomy (NCBI): domain Eukaryota; kingdom Metazoa; phylum Chordata; class Actinopteri; order Anabantiformes; family Channidae; genus Channa; species Channa maculata. The sequence goes on along the minus strand of CM035605.1, from coordinate 2,756,780 downwards.
GAGTGATGTGGAGTGAAGGAAGGAGTTGGAGCTTCCACTGGACTTCCACTGGCTTCCACTAGACGAATCTGTGATGACTCTCCCTTCTGGCTGACAATACAGCGGTGCTAAAATACATCAACAACGAGACATCACGTTTTCTTATGTTTTCTTATGTTTGGGAAATTCAACAGACCTCTGCCACACAGGTGGCACTACGTGAACTCTCAGCTTAATCAGAGCAGATGGTGCAGCTGTGGGAGCTGACTTCCTTACACAGACAGTCGAGAAGTGGCCAAGAGATTGCAAGAGATTGAAGTAGCCAATCCTGAGGTGAAAAGATTTGTCACAGTGATTGTTCTCGCATTCAGCACTGATATAATGCAAAGGTTGATAGAGTACTACTCATCATGGACACGCTTAAAGCAGGCTGTAGCATGGCTATCAATAAACCATAGACCTAAACATATTTATAACTCATTTGAGGCCTTTCACACCCAAACTGGAAAACTCAAAAAACACTTTTATTTGTTATCGTGTACCATCCTCCATATTCAGAGTTTTTGATTTAATTTTCTGATTTTCTATCTGATTTAGTGCTTAGTACAGATAAAGTCATTATAGTGGGTGACTTTAACATTCATGTAGATGCTGACAGTAACTGTCTCAGCACTTTGTTTAATTCATTATTAGATTCAATTGGTTTTAGACCTTGTCCTTACGTATGGAATTGAAGCAGATAATTTACCAATATTTCCTCACAAGTCTCTTCTGTCTGACCATTTTCTAATAACATTTGAATTTACAATAACGGCCTATACAGTAGTTAGGAAAAATTCCACTATAGCAGGTGCATAAGTGAAAAAGCTGTAAACAGTCTTTCTGTCTCTTAAGCAGCAATGACTTCATGACTTTCTTTATGAACAAAATTGTAGCTATTAGAGAAAGAATTCACCAAATATTTACATATAGACCTTCATGTACAACATCAGACTCCTTTTAACCCATAGATGTTGCTGAGCTCACTTCAATTATTACCTCATCTAAACCAACAACCTGTCTTCTAGACCCTATTCCCACTAAACTGCTCAAGGAAGCTTTACGCTTAATAGATACGTTCGTATTAGATATCGTCAATCTAGCTTAGGCACAGGCTATGTACCACAGGCCTATAAGAAAGCTGTAATTAAACCACTACTTAAAAAACCCTGTCTTTACCCAGGTGTTTTAGCCAATTACAGACCAATATCTAATCTCCCCTTTATTTCTAAAATCCTTGAAAAAGTAGTCACAAAACAATTATGTGTCCACCTTTACAGGAATAATTTGTATAAAGACTTTCAGTCAGGACTAGTAAAAGTCACCAACGATCTTCTCATGGCATCAGATAATGGGCTAGTCTCTATACTTGTTCTGTTAGAGCTGCATTTGATACGATTGATCACAACATTTTATTACAGAGGCTAGAACATGAAATTGGGATTTAGGAACTGCACTATATGGGTTTAAATCTTATCTATCTGATAGACTTCAATTTGTTCATGTTAATGATGAATGCTCCATGCACACAAAGGTTAGCTATGGAGTTCTATAATCTATATGTGGTTCTTTATATATGTCTCCTTTAGGCAACGTTATTAACTCCATACATTTCCATTGCTATGCTGATGATACCCAGCTATATTTATCTATGGAACCAGAGGGAAAAAAATCAGTTAATCAAGCTTCAAGCATGCGTACAAGACATAAAGGCCTGGATGTCCCATCATTTTTTACTTCTAAACTCAGACAAAACTGAAGTCATAGTATTTGGGCCCAAAAATGTAAGAAATATAATGTCCAACCATATCGTTACTCTAGATGGCATAAGTCTGGCCAACTGTCTATGTAGCCCACATCGTTTGCTGGGCACCACACACCGAGTCAACATTCATTTTAGTGACCTCCGATTTGCGTAATCGGGCGTCATTAACTCCCACGTGAATAATAATCTTACTGTATTTACGTTTATCTTTAGCCAGGAGTTTCAAATATGATTCAACGTCACCCGCTCTGGCCCCAGGGAGGCATTTGACTACGGCCGCTGGAGTCTCTAACTTCACGTTTCTGACTATAGAGCTGCCAATTACCAGAGTTGGTTTCTCAGCGGGTGTGTCACTGAGTGGGGAAAATCGATTAGAAACGTGAACCGACTGGTGGTGAACCTCGGGTGTCTGTTTAGCATTAGATCTCTTACGAACCGTCACCCAGCCGGACTGTCTTCCCGGCTGCTCGGGAACTGCCGGGTGACAGCTAGCAGGGGCTACACTAGGTCGGCCCGCACCAGCTACCGGGGCCTGACTAGCTGAGTTGTTTTCCATGGTGCGGAGCTGCGCTTCCAATTCCGTGAGCCTCGCCTCCAAAGCTGCAAAAACCTTACACTTATTACATATACCATTATCACTAAAGGAGGCAGAGGATAAACTGAACAAGAGACACAACGAGCCAGTGAGAGAAGGAGAGACAGAGGGAGACAGAGAAGCCATTGCTAATGTTTAACTGCTAAGCTAACAAAGCTAATATAGGTGAAATCTGGAATTTGTAAACTTTAGCTGGTTATGTTTTGCAAGAGCAGGTGCTTGTGTAATACAAGCGTATGTTACGACTCAAGTATTAATTCTTGTGTGAAGAAATCACTTATTTAAGTAAGAGCTACAATTAATCAGTAAACAGTCCTTTGGTAGAAACCCAAGAGTGTGCAGAAACAGGAAGTGACGCAATACGCTTACTGCACGAGTCCAGACTTAAAACTTTGATAAAGCTTATAAATCTTTGATAAAGCTTATACTTAGTTATAGTTATGCTGGTATAGGCTTAGACTGCTGGAGGACCCACCCCCCAATGCACTGAGCTCCTTTCCTCCTCTTGTCCCTCTCTCTTCTCCTCCCACCCCACAATTGTCACCACTGTATGACATTAACTATGTGTGTTTTCTCCCGTAGTTGTCTTTCTCCTTCTCTGTCTTCCCCTCTCTCTGTCCCTTTCTGCAGGTGTCCCCGAGCTTTGAAGCTGTGTGTTTTCCAGTGCGCATTGGGCAGGTGTTTTTGCTCTTTTTAATTTCTCTCTTTACTTTCCATTTATTCTAACCGGTCAAGGCAGATGGCTGCCCACCCTGAGCAAGGTTCTGCTGGAGGTTTCTTCCATTGAGGGGAGTTTTTCCTCTCCACTGTTGCCTAGGGCTTTCTCAAGGGGGAATTGTTGGGTTCTCTCTATACATCTTTACAGTTTTGACTTTATTCTGTAAAGTGCCTTGAGATGACTTGGTTGTGAATTGGCGCTGTATAAAAAAAGTTGAATTGAATTGAACCCTGTGTGTAATTCTTGCCAATTTTACTTAGCCTGGGAGTTATCTGGTGCTTCAACCCACAGGACAATGTCTAAATGGCAGGCTTTTTCCCCATTCTGCCTCAAGATCATGTTAATGTTGCAATTTGGGGATTCTATCAAAAATGGCAAACTGCGGTAGTGCCACAGTGCAGTGATTACGTCTGGTTATCCACTGTGTGCTTTATTAGCTTTATTTGTAATATGCAAAGTTTTAAATTCTATTCTAGATTTTATGGGAAGCCAATGGAGAAAAGCTAATGAAGGTGAAATATAATCTCTCTTGCTAGTTCCAGTCAGCACTCTTGCTGCAACAGGCTTTTTAGGGAGTTACTAGTGCATCCCGAAAGTAGGTAATTACAACCTAGAAGTAACAAATGCATGGACTAGTTTTTCAGCATCACTTTGACATAGGATGCTTCTAATTTTGGTAATGTTCCGTAGGTGGAAGAAGGCTGTTCTAGAGATTTGCTGTGGATAAAATAACTCCAAGTTTCTTTGCAGTAGTACTGGAGGCCAGAGTTATACCATCTAGAGTAACAATATGGTTGGATAGCTTATTTCTGAGATTTTGTAGGCCCAAATACTATGAGTTTTGTCTGAGTTTAGAAGTAAAAAATTGCGGGACATCTGGGCCTGTTTTGTAGACATCCTTGAAGCTTGATTAACTGAATTATTTTCATCTGGTTCCATAGATAGATATAGCTGGGTATCATCAGCATAGCAATGGAAATTTATGGAGTGTTTTCTAATAAGGTTGCCTAAAGGAGACATATATAAAGTAAAAAGTATTAGTCCTAACACAGAACCTTATGGAACTCGATAGCTAACCGTTGTGTGCATGGAGGATTCATCATTAACATGAACAAATTGGAATCTATCAGACAGATAAGATTTAAACCAACCTAGTGCAGTTCCTTTAATCCCAATTTCATGTTCCAGTCTCTGCAATAACCTCCATAATCTACCTTTCTGCACCACAGTCACCACAGGGTCTAGCGTCAGCTAGATGAGGTAATATTAAAGTTAGCTCAGCGAGATCTATGGGTAAGCAGTCTAATTAATAATTCTAGCACTGTTTTACATGAAGATGTATCTGTAATATTTGCTGGGAGGATCTTGTGAATTCTTTCTCTAGTAGCTACAATTTTATACATAAAGAAAGTCATGAAGTCATTGTTGCTCAGAGTTGACGGAATAGTCAGTATGGCTACAGAGCTGAAAAGAATCCGGGGGTTGTTTTTGTTTTCCACTATTGTCAGTGTCCCAAATCCTACTTTTAATTGTAGACTTGGGGACCATGGCAAAGTTATAAAAAACAAATAATATATTGATTCAGTAGCTCACATAATCAATAACTCACCATCAAAATTCTGCTAGTTATTCCCTGTGCGTGTCAAAAATTTAAACTATAATATAAATTTTTCTTACTAGCCTCCTTCATCCACTCATGCATCACTGCAAAACTACACTAATTTACATACTGTGATGGAAATTTCTATAGAGACACTTGGAATATAGAATAGATGGTTTAATTTACTGTTTAAATAATTTTTAACATGGTAACAGATAAAATATTAGTAAAAACATTATTATTATTAGTAGTAGTAGTAGTAAAAATAATATATTATTAAATTACAGTAGATGCACTGTAATTTAACAGTAGAATACTGCCATCTCTGCTGTTTTCAGTACAATTGTTAATGGTAGCAAGAAGGTAGATCTCTGTTGGGTCCCAAAGTAATTCGTCTGTATTACTTTGCTACCAAGAGAACATGGAGGGGTCCATGTTCTCTTACCTCAGGACTGACATCTGGAGCACTATGAAAACTTTATCTAATGGGCCTTTCCTGGTAGCCCTCCTCACTGTACACCAGATCCTGATCTTCTTTTTTTATTAAAAGCTTCCAGGATTTACTCTAAACATCTACAGGTTCTATGTTGACATCAGTGACAAGGCCGTCTAAAACTACATGTAAACAAGCAGGAAGTTGCAGAAATATATATGTATAACCATGTTATTGACATTTTTTGTCTAAACATTTATTTTTTTGTACATGTATGATATTAAGACTATTTCATTTTTTCCTATAAAGATTATGTAATTTTTAATCAAAGACCATCACATAAGTTACTAAACTTATGTGATGGTAACTTATGTGACGGTCTTTGATTAAAAATTTTCAATTAAAAATTATTTAATTTCTATTCATTTATATAGCATCAAATCACAACAAAAATCTTCTCAAGGCAGTTTAAGATCTGGACCATACAGAATTATAGAGAGGACCCCAAAATTTTCCCCTTAAACAAGCTCTACGCAACAGTAGGAATGAAAACTCCCTTTAATGGACTAAAGGCTCTTGGTGGGCAGCCATCTGCCTCAACTGGTTGGGGTGAATGGAAGGTGAAGAGAGAGAAAGAGCAACAAAAAGCATCGGAAAAAAACTGGGCAGGTTGGTAAATGCACACTGGAATCACACAGCTCCAAGCTGGGAACAGAGAGGAAGAAGCACATATCCGTATATGTGCTTCTTCCTCCCTTCGTCAAAAGGTCAATTATGTCAAAGATGCAGTTGATACCAGAATAACTATCTAATTACATACATGGAAGTGAAGGCCTTCCTGGAACAATTTCCATGGGTCTCACGTGGAATACTACTTTAAACTGAATTTAAAACCCTAACTCAGAGGGGGCTATATTGAGCTTCCTACTTCCTTTTAGCCAGTGGATAGGTATTACAATGCTTCCTTGTAAATATCATATTAAGTCCATGCAAATTTACGTTTTATATTATTAACTAGAATTCAGCTAATTTACATTTACATAACATTAAATAAGGTAATGTGTGAAGTAATATATATTCAGCGCTGATTAAATACAGTCTGAATGTAACATTGTGATTAAACGTTAAATCTCTAAATAAATTGCCTTTTTCTATATCTCAAAAGAAGTCTCATTCAACGTGAATCGTTACCAAAGCTTCCACAACCCGCGGCAGTTTGATAAGTCTATCAGCTGATAGATGAAACGTCACACCCTTCACCGCCTCCACTTTATTTAACCGGGTTCCTCCGCCCTTGCTCTACGTAACATGCGGCACTTCGATAGTGTCAAATAGAGCGCAGCTTCCACTGACCTGGATTGAGTGAAAGGACCAGACTTCACCGCAGGTAACTCATGCTTCTTCTTCTCCTCACAGAATATTGCGAATATACCTTTATATAAGATTTGTATTCATGTGATCCATTACCTGTATAATTGCTGATTTTCTGGGCCAAAATCACAGCCGAAGCTACACGCACAGTGAAATCATATTATTAGCCATGGCTTTTCGCTAAAGAAATTATGTAGTCGTATCGGATGAACCGTGACCATGGCCGATTCTCTTGACAGTTTAATCTTCTAGCTGGCGTCACCATAAAAATAACATTAGATTTTGAGGCATCTTCCGCTGTATTGCGATCTGACATCATCCCCGCTGACAACATTCGTGTTTCATAAAAGCTGGAAAGATGCAAAGTAATAGCGAGAAAGTGGCATATTAGTCTTGCACAATGCACATGGATTCCCCCTGATCTGCTCCTCCGTGCAGATGGAGTCGGGACCAAGAGGCCGTGGCTGCATGTCACAGCTGCTCGTGCAGCCTCCAAGCTGGAGAAAGAGCGCCGACTGGCTGGACAATATTCTGTGATCAGATCATCCTTCTGCTGCACCTGGAGTACTGGAAAAAGAACCCGATCCCTCATCTCTGGTGAATTCGACATCCTCTACATGGTACAGCAGGGCGCTTGGTAAAAGGAAAGCAAGGTCCACCAAGATAAAACACAACTTCACAACTGTAGTGTAACTCCACCGATGCTCATGGTAATTTATTATGCCAATTCTTAACGTGGTATTAAATTTGTTTTTTTCTGTAGTGAACATTATTAGTCCCAGTTACTGGGAGCAGATTGTCTGTGTCTACATGGTGTTTTAATCACAGTGTAGCCCAGGGTATTAACATAACAGCGAAATTAGGATACAGTATATACAGTCCAGTGCATTCTAGTCATACTATAAGGACAACTTTAAGGATAATTGGGGTAATTGTAGATTGTTGTATTTGTAGACCTTATGAAGTGTCTGATGATGATTTTTGTCATTTGGTAATAATAATCTATTGAACATATTTAACTGAACTGTTATAAGAAAACCTATGTTACACACCCAGGGTTTGGAGAGAGAAGGTCTATTAGAGGACACGATGCAGTGTTTTTCCCACTTGGCCAGGATATTTTAGAATCTGTTACTCAGAGTTTGACCCTACTCTGCTTCAGGTGTGAACTAACTGTGAATGTCTTACTGTCAGTATTACAGAAAAGGTTAGACACAGACCCCTCACAGTTCATTGCAAAGGTGTAAAGTTGCAAATTTGACCAGCTGATGAGCAGACACCATAAGAATCTGGGGCTCTGGGGCAGTTGGCCACTCTGTGGTTGTGTGAGTGATGCTGTGTTGGTATTTCCTCTCTATTTGAGTCACTAGTATAGCCTGACTGTCAGTGCATTCCTTGGGCTACTAATACTAATGATGCTACTTGATAGTGGGGCAGGAGGTAGAGCATTCATCCTCCAATCCAAGGGTTGTTGGTTTGTCCCAGCTCCTCCAGTCATGTGACGATGTGTCCTTAAGAAAGACTGCAACCTGTGAGTGCAGGCCAGCTGCAGACCAGCTCCCCCATTGGTGTGTAAATGTGTGTGTGATTGTGAATGCGAATGGGTGAATGAGAAGCAGTATAAAAATGCTTTGGGTACCAATAAGGTCCATATCATACATATTGTTTATTCCTGTACAGTTGGGCACAAACACTTGTTCCCCTCATTTTGAAATGGCAAAAATAGTAAAACAATGATTTTTTTAATCAACACAATACTGTACATTCAGCTAGTACAAGTTTCACTTCATCAGAAGTAACAAAAGTCTTAGGGTTTTCAATCCAAGTTAAATGACTTATTTGTAGCCAATGGGGGTAATAAATTACAAATTACATAATACAACTGTAAAAGTTAGCCACACATTATACTATGTGCGTGACTGCTACTACATCATACTATGTGTGTATTCAGTATTCCTAGTTGTAATGGCTATCCTGGATGGCTATATTTTGTTTTTGCTTTCCTTCTGAATCAGAGATACCATTTAGCACTATAGAGTCACTATGGCCACGATTAAAAATGTGTTGATTAGCCCTGGTACATCCAGCAAATTGGCTGAGGATGACCCTTATACTGATGAAAGGTTTGTGCTATACTCACAATTAAAAATCCTCAATTAAGCATGTATATCTTGCAGAAATAGCAAAACCAGGGGAAATAATTTACCCTCTGTAGAATCATTTAAGCAGTAAATTATTCTGCAGTACTGTGCTTTAATCCAACTAGACATATGTGTGTAATTTATAGCTGTGATTCCTGATGCACTTGTAAACTGGTCAAAAGATCTGATGCCTTAAAAACAACCTTGTTACACATTAGCACAGCCATCAGATTTAAAACAAAGAAGGCTAATTACTAAATCTTACATTGTGAAATAGGTTGGTCATCTGAGGTAAGTTCTGTGCACAGGACTCTGCTGTCAAGCGTGCAAGCCCTGTATTTATATTTATTTATTTTTTTACAGGATCTGCAGAGCATTTAATCAGTCATGCTCTATCTAATGGATGGGTTGCTCAGTGGAGTGTGAGGAGTGAGCATGCTTTCCCAGAGAGAAAGAGATGAGAGGAGGAAAACATAACAGGGTTTCTAAAATACAAGGCCTTGGAACACTGTCGTAAAGACAGAGCCAACTTAGCGCTTGATTACTGCCTCCACATGAATCTTCATTTTGAATTATATACATGCACGTGTGTGGTTCCAGTAAAAGAAAGATGGCTGAATTGTTGTTTGAAGGCACGTTTCATCTTTTAACACAGAAAGAATTGCTAGACCTGTTGAGAAGAGGCACATCACTACTGTATATGTGTCACTTTCTCTAAGCCTCTACTGGCTTGGATGACTAATGTATAGTATATTTAACTTAAAGTGCAATGATTCCCATTTTATAAAACACATTTGTCATGGATTTGCCGGCAACTGAAAGTGCAAACACCAAAAGGTCCTTTAATCTCAGCTGCGAGAGGGTCTGGTGAGACTTTAAAAGAAACTGTCGTTTTGTCTTTTGTTGTATTACCTCTCTATCACATCAATGTGATGAACAGGTGTCTGGTTATGATAAGCTGATGCAGTTCTTAGCAGGAAATACTGGACATAACACTGTTCCACTAGCACAGCAGGAGCAACTTTAGTTGGTATTTAAATCTTCCGTATCTTAAGTACCCCAATAATAATTTATAATAAGTGTTCTACAAATGATAATAGTGTACAGAGTCTATGGAATATCATTAGACCTAACAGCCCTCAACTGTATAACAAGTTTATGGTACATATAGTACTTACTCTTTTACAAATGAGAACTTCATAGCAATTGGCTACCCTAAAATAAACTATTATTATTGGTCCAAAGTATGAGTTGAATATTTCACAATACCTACGCTGACAAACAGGAAAAATGAAGGAAAAGTACCTAATTTAAACTTTTTAAATTTGTTTTAATGGTTTTAAAATTATCGGTGTTAATTTTAACACCGATAACGTTTTTTGATAATTTTTTTCTAAATTATTCTGATTCAAAACGATCAGTAAAATGACAGCACTAATAGTTCAGCAGCAAAACACTGTTATTTAACATATGTTTCCCAAATTGTTATGATCAAACACACTTCAATAAAATGTTAACACATGATCAAGATTGTAAAATCATTTTATTTTGAAAGATAAAAGAAAATATAAAACAGATTAAAACCATGTTAGACTTTAAACTTAACTAAATACATAATGTTAAACAATTCTAAGAAAGCAGAAAAAATAATGTAAGTAAAATAAATGTAATTTTTATTTATCGCATAATGCTTAATATAAAAGTTGATTTGTTATTTTTGTTTTCATACAATTAAAAAGCTTAAAACTACTGTAAAAATAAATTTATTTCTGTAATTTTAGGACTTTTTTAAATATAGTTGTCGTCATAACCCAGACCAAAGGTCTGCACATCAAAATATTGATGTGTAAAGACAAGTCATGAAAAATACAAAGTAAGATTATATTATAGCCATCAGCATTATAGGCTCTCTAATCCCACACCAACGTTACAGGTTTAACCTAAGTTTACACAATAAGTTTCTTAATATAAAATCAACGTACATACCAGTGACATCTCTATGGTTAACTACACCGATGAAGCATCCCCTTCTTATTCCGGTTGAAACAGAGATTTTTCAACACTTTCCGACCAAATGGCCTCTCCTCAACAGGCTACCTCAACTCCTCCCTTATGTCTTTGGGCAGCTGTAGCTCAGTTGATAAGACAGTTGACCATGGACACAGGGTCAGTGGTTCAATCCTCGCTCCTGGTTACATGTCTTGCTTGGGCAAGAGCCCAAGCAACTGAACCCAAGTTGCTCTCCGTGGGTCAGGTGAGCACCTTGCATGGCAGCCACTGCCATTGGTGTGTGAATGGGAACCAACATTGTAAAGTGATAAACATATAAATAAATATATATATAAACATATAAGTGACCATTTACTTTAGGCACTGCTACTCTTGTTACAATATCAGCAATGTTGAGATTGCCTGGAATCCACCACACGTCTTCAACTGGTCCAGCCTTTTGGATCTCTCCAAGTCTGTTGGCAAAAAAGCTCTGGTAGCCATAACTATCTTGCTAAATTGCTTCCAGCACTGTGCAGCTGTCTACTGCTCAACCCTGCAAAGTATTTCCTGATTCTGGCTGCAAAAACTGCAACACAAAGCTCAGCCTTTTTGGTCTAGTGGTGTTAGCTTTGCCTTGGACTCAACTAATCTCAGATCTGTGCCTCCATGTGTTTCCCACCTTAGATTACATGACTGCTCTGTATGACTTGTCACTCCCATCTGAGAATGTAATTCAATTCAGGTATAATGCTGGTATAATGTCCTTTGTTGATAGGAATGTTAGTTAACATTGTAGATAGTTTTTGTTAAATTAAATTCTTATATGGAAAGTCAGAGGACATTCACTGTTATTGAGATTTATGTGCCAACTGGTAGGCAAATATCCTACCAATGACAAATATTTAGTTAAAAGTATTAGGTGAATTAATTTTTACACAATAAGAATTACATTCATTTTTATAGACCCCCAAATTTATGGCTCCAGAAATATTTGGACACAAGAATGGTTACCAAAGAGTCTTTTATTTTATTGGCTATATGAGTGCTGATAAAGAATCAGGTTGAATTAAGTATTTTGAGTTATATTATCTGCCCAGATTCAGCCAAATATTTTAAAAATCATCGGGTTGTGCTTCACAGTGTGGACGGAAAATAATTCAAACCATACTGCCTAAATCCATTTATATATGGCAGTTGTGTAAATATCATGCATTCACAGAATCCTAATTTTTTCATATTTTGTGGTTTTCATAAAGTTCTTTGGCAATGTATTAACATTTTGTAGTAATTGCCATTTTTTTAACTTTTATCTGATGTTTATCTTAAAGGACACATCCTTGAGTAGAAACAAAGGCAGTAAATAATTATGTACATGTGATTTTTTTCTTTGTTTTTTAAATAATATTGCTAAATAGATTTCAATCAAACTTCTTTCACATTTTTATGGGGTATTGTTTGTAGAATTTTTGGAAAATAATGAATTTGATCCATTTTGGAATAAAGCTGTAACATAACAAAATGTGGAAAAAGTTAAAGTGCTGTGAATACTTTCCGGATGCACTGTATTTGATTTTATGTTACAGGAGATACCAAAATACCAGTGACTATGTTGTGCATATTTAATGATTTGCAATTAGTTGTTTTAAGACAGTGATGTCAGTGCAGTGAGGCAATACTACAGTACATCTATAGTAGCACAACTAAATTTTTGGCCTAAATGTTAGGCAAAATGAGATAATTTACTTTAAATTTAGATGAGCTTTATTAAAGCAATAAAAACAGCTTCAAATACAGATATATGCTTTCAAAATGTTTTAAATTCTAATACTTTGTTCACGTCATTTCAAACTTTTAAGGAGCAATAGCAATGCGTTAAATATAATAACAAAAAAGTGTAATTTAGCTTACTGTATATATTTTATACTAGGAGACGGACAGGGGATTTAATTTTTTATTGACACAGCGTATGCTTATGGACCCTGTTAGGAGATTTCTTTAATGCACTCCTACTGACATGAGTAATTGTAATAGACATGAGTAATAACCTTGAGTAATTGTGCTGGGCTTTAGAAAAAAACAACACATTCCAACCTCCAACATTAAGTCTCTAGCCTTTATGTTGTTATTCTGACTATTTGCTTGGATAAAGGTTTCTTTTAACAAGCTGTCTGCTAAAAGACGGTAAGCTACAGTGACCACTCATGGACAAGCAGCTCAAATCATTCTGCACTTTTTTTTATTGTACATGGTTCTGTTATTGCTCTCTGCATGTCTTACAAAAACTATTTCCTGATCTTTCTTGCAAATAAGATCTTAAACTTTTAGATTTCCTGAAAAAGGAAAGCTTAACTACTTTTCATGATCCTATTTTCAAACCCGTGTCATTCTGCAGGATTTAAAGAGAGTGTTGTCCTTCCCACCATACCCTGGGGATTATCTGCATCCAGTGGTGTATGCCTGCACTGCAGTCATGCTGCTCTGTCTGCTCATCTCCATTATAACCTATATTGTTCACCACAGGTGAGAAGAATGCTTATTAAAAAGTGTTTCATCATAAGTGGTACCAGTTGATGTAAAGGTTTCAGTGTCTCAGTAAACCATCAGTAGTGAAGCAGCCTCTGAGTCTGGCATCTGACATATTTTGAACTTTCAAAACAGACAGGTTAGTTTGAGAATGAGCAATGTGTTCGAAATGTATTGACAGGAGTCAATTGAGAGGAGTGTGATGGAAGATGGAAGGAGTACTTCAAGGAGTTGATGAATGAGGAAAATGAAAGAGAACGAAGAGTAGAAGAGGTGACTGATGTGGGTAGGAAGTAGCAAAGATTAGTAAGAGTGAAGTGAGGAGGGTGTTGAAGAGGATGAAGAGTGGAAAAGCAGTTCATCCTGATGACTCACCTGTGTATGGAAGTGTCTAGGAGAGGTGGCAGTAGAGTTTCTGACTAGTTTGTTTAACATGATCTTGGAGAATGAGAGGATGCCTAAATGGATGGGAAGTGTACTGTTGCCAGTTTTTAAGAACAAGGGAGATGTGCAGTGCTGTGGCAACTACAGAAGAATAAAAATGATGACCCATTCAACTTATGGGAAAGAGTAGTCGAAGCTAGGCTAAGGGCAGAATGAGCATTTATGAGCAGGAATATGGTTTCATGTCTAGAAAGAGTATAACGGATGCAGCTTTGAGAATGCTAATGGAGAAGGTCATAGGGAGTTGCTCTGCGTCTTTTGATATGTTTACCCACCTAATAGGTAAAATAGTGTCTATCTTTGTAACTTTTACCTCTCTTCATTCTATACAGTGTGATCCGCATCAGCAGAAATGGCTGGCACACACTGCTCAACTTCCTCTTTCACGTAGGACTGACATTTGGAGCTTTCGCTGGAGGCATCAATCAGATTAATTTACCTTTTATTTGTCAGATTGTAAGTGTTGTTTTTCCTATTCTTTTTTAATGTATGAAGGATACAGTTCACTAAGTTGAATCCCATTACTTTTGGTTACTTATTTTACTTAGGTTGGCAAGGTTACATCATATAATTTTCTGGCTAAAAATACATTGCCTGCAAATATCCTATTCATTTTTACTCCAATTAGTTTTTTTAGTCAAACTGGTTATGTGATTCAGTGTAATAAAAAGAACACTTTCCTTAATGGATTTCATATCTAAATAGGCATCACAATAGGCATGGAGTTCATTGCACTAAGGCAAACCGAATTTAATAAAGGCATACAAAAGGTTGTTCATTTGACATGTTGTAATGCTGGACCTGTTCATTTGCTTGCCATTCTTATTTATTCAGTCGTTAGCCACTATTTTGGCATCACATTGTAATCTTTAGCTAGCAGAGTGATGCAAAAATAAGATGAGTTTGTGCTGTTGTGATTCATGTATAAAACATTAATATAAATCTAAATAAATCACTTTTAATATCAGCTTACATCTTTATCTGTGTTAGGTTGGCATTGTGCTTCATTATGCGTCTTTATCTACCATGCTGTGGCTGACATTTACTGCTAGAAACCTATGTAAAGATGTTTCCAAAGACCCAGTTCAGGTGCAGGATAGGAATGAGCCAGGCCAGACTGGCTCCAAACCAACCATCCTCAGGTAAGCTGTAAGATGGTAAACAGATATTTGTGTAACACATCAATGTGTGGACACTGGTGCTGGCCACAGGCTGTGAGGAGCAGAACATGTATGGACATGCACCTAGAGTTTACAATAATGCCAGAATAAGAAAACTGACTGCTCTTTCAGCACCACAAGAATATGGCAAAGAGGAAGGGATCAGGGGAGTGGTTGTTAATCTAAGTAATGTTATATGTTTACCACTAGTGCAAACATTTACACAATCATCAAATAACCCATTCACTGTTGCACCATAGCAAAATCACATTTTTATTACACAAACTAAAGAATAAGGCATTAGTTGGAAGCTGAGACAGCCCTTTTGATTTTTATAAATTGTCTTGTTATTCTGAGAATTTGACTTGTTTATCTAGAGATAATAAGATAATTATACAATTATGATGACATAGTGGCAAACAAAAAAGAAAACAGCATCCATGGCCATTCTCAACTTCCATACCTGAGAACATTCAAAACTTAGAGAATAGAGCAATAGAGATATTGTTTTATACCATTAACTTTATACCATTAACTTTCCTCACTACAGAACATCACTGTCAAGGTCTAGAGAGAATTCCTTAAACTTGGATTGTCTTTTGTCTTGGCATGCAGTGTTTGTTGTGTGGACCTTATAGACACAGGTGTGTATCTTAATTCAGTTTGCCACAGATAGACTCCACTGAAGTTTTAGACACATTCTAGGCACCAACTCATTCATACCTGTTACTCATTCATACCTGTTTCTATTCAACTTTTAAATTGCCTTCAGGGCAGTATGTGTTGATTTTAATATCTTCAATAATATCTTGGGCTTATAGCCAATGTTTATTTTGCTGTTTTGTAAATTATTTGGATTTGATCTTTGAAGCAGCTACTATACCAGCACTAAATCTAAGATAAATTTCAATAAAAATATATTCTATTTTATTCTATTCAAACCCAGGTTTGGCAGTTCAGTCCCAAGCTCTTCCTGTACATATGTCAAAATGTCCTTATGCGAGACACTGAAAACAACGTTGCTCCTGGCAATCAGGCCAGCACCTTGCTTGGCAAGTGCCATCATTGGTGTTTGATTTTGTGTGTGAATAGGTTAATGTGAAGCAAGTGCTTCAGGTGTCAATATGGTAAAAAAAAGTCTTATATAAGTGCAGACCATTTACTGTACATGTGCAGGGAAATTAAATCAATCAGGAAGAACCTGACCACAATAAAAACAAGTTTAAAATTATGTTTTAACTTTGTCATCATGAGCTATTGTGTATAGAGTGGTGGGTAAAATGAGAGATCAATTTAATGAAATTAATTAATAATACATACTGTGCAGTTAAATCCAGTTAGATTTTCATCTGTCTTGCTGTCCAAACCTGTCACCCTTCAAAATCTCCAAGCCAGCATCTGTACTTTATAGACACACACACACACACACACACACACACACACACACACACACATACACATACTATGGCATGCCATTCAGGAAATAATTTGGGATAAAATTGAACAGGAAAATTAATATATTTAATAAAATTCGGGGTATATGGAGTGAAACTTGAGAATCTTGACTAAAATTGTTAATATTTTTAATAAAAGTCTGAATATATGGAACGAAAGTTTGAATATACAGAATATATGGAAACTGGCACCATCTTTTTATTTTAAATGTGTAATGTTTGCAATGGCATGAGTGGCAGTGATCCTGAGTAATGATGAAATAACACAATGGGTACACTTATTGTGTACAGCACAAGGTGTATTTACTGTTTCATTGTGGAAGGCCAATTGTAATAAAAGCCAAATTAAAAGTTTGTAATATAGTTATGTCACATTCCATATATTCAGAGTTTGGTTCCATATGCTCAAGCTTCAATTGATATATTTGTACTTTCATTCCACATATCCAGACTTTCAATAGCAATATTGATATTTTCAGGCAATATTCTCAAGATTCATTTCATATAGTCAAATTTTCATTCAACATATTCATATACATACATTTATATTTATTTCTTTATTTTTTATTTTTTATAGATTTTATCTTGCGAGCAATGGAATCCCTCTCATAATTGTTGGAGTAACAACAGCATTTGGTATCGATAACTATGGTAGCAGGGATGATGCTTTGTAGTAAGTACTCATTATTTCTCAGCAATCACATTTTTATTGATTGGTAAACACAACAAATGTTAATGTCTCTGACTGGTTTTTCAGTTGCTGGATGGCATGGGAATCAAGTCTGGGAGGTTTCTACGCTCCCATAAGTCTTCTGCTTTTAGTCACATCTGTGTACTTATTGTGTACCTACATTCAACTCAAACGCCACCCTGAGAGGAAGTATGAGCTGCGAATTCTGACTGAAGAGCAGCAGCAGTTATCTAGTGAGACAAATCATCACTGCCACAAAGAGACAAGTGGAGGTTCTGGTTCTGGTGGGGACTGTCCAGCATTTGCTACAGGTGTATCAGTCCTGGTCAATGAGCACTCATTTAAATCTCAGCTCCGGGGAACAGCTTTTACCCTCTTTCTTTTCCTTGCTACCTGGGCTCTGGGGGCATTGGCAGTATCAATGGGACATTTTCTGGATATGATATTCAGCTGCCTCTATGGGGCTTTTTGTGTCACTCTGGGACTGTTTCTTCTGATTCAACATTGTGCGAAACGTGATGACATATGGCACCGCTGGTGGGCTTGTTACCCCTCTAAGTCCATGACTGAGGATGGAAATGGGGATGGACAGAGACAGAAGACGGAGCTACATCAGCCACACTGCCAACACAACTCCCCATGTTCAGGCAAGCAGCCACTGCTGTCTTCTTATCCTGTGCAAAGTTTGTACCACAAAATGACACCACCTTCTCAGAGCCCCACATCCAACCAAACAGGTCCATGCTGTGTGGCTGTGGTTAGTCCTGTTACAACCCCCATCTCACCACTTACTGAGCCAGTGCCTTCACCACGTCCACAGTCACTTCCTGATGAGCTTCCTGATGAGCGCCCTTGTTTGCCCTTACTGAGCCACCTTGCTGACAAAACAAAATCACGGTCCTTCAACCGCACACACCCATGCCTCCAAGAATATCGTTCTCACATGACTTCCACAAGTATGGATGGTAATGTGCATAGTTCTTACCTGGAAAGCCCTCATGCTATGCACCACCTTGAAGGATCACCAGTAGTTTCTAAAAGCCCACTCCCAGACACTGACATTCCTTGCCTCAGTCCTCACTTGGATAAGCAGCTTGCTTCCTGCCACAGCTTGCAACGTCAGACCTCCTGTCACAGTGTACAAGAGTCAGTGACTTCCTGCCACAGCCGTGCACACAACATGCATGACAGCATAACTTCCTGTAACAGCCTCCTCCTGCCTTCTCATGGAGTCCACACCTGCCAGTGGCACTTGTACAGCTCAGCTGATCACTCTTCCACCCCAAGCTGTTGTGAGAAACCTGATACAATCAACTTGCAATATCAGAAAGACCCCAATGCATACAGCTGCAATTCAAAGACAGTAGAAGGAAAAGATCATTTTTGTGTAGAGATGGAACAGAAAGGTTTCCCTAGAAATACACTGCCTCGGCAGCACGTTACCATGAACCGACGAGGCACCATTGGTCGAAACAGGAGTCTGCAGGAAGATGGCCTGTTTGGTTCAGATCCCACAGGAAATATACGGACTGGTCCCTGGAAGAATGAAACCACTGTATAGTTTTCAGTCCTTCCAACATTCCTGTAATTGAATTACTCTGTAAGTGTTTTGGTCTCATTGCCTTCAGCTTTGCCCTTAATCCACAGGTTGAGATTTCGGTGAGGCCTTGTAATCCAATGATACTAAAGAACCCTTTATGAAAAAGTTATCATTAAGTGTATACCAATTCATTTTTTAGAAGGAATATTCAGACATAACTGGCATCTGTTTAGTTAATGTTCCTTTAGTTTTCTGCTCCAAACTATTTAAAGTTGCAGTCAGTATTGCATGGCTCAATGGATAGGAGGGATTATAGACCTGCATAAGAGAGTTCAGGCAGGTAGATGCTGTTGACTTGACACTATGTAGGAAAAAGTCAGAGCATCAAACCTTATGTGGGCAGCTACGGAAGGCCAGTGAAGGGATCTGAAGCTTGGCGTGAAGTGTTGTTTGGCTGATCAAAAATCATCTGGAGGGGTTTGATTGTGCTGCTGGTAGCCTTGTCAGCTGGGCAATGGAGTAGTCAAGATAAAATATGACCAGTTCCTGCACAATGAGTTTCGCTGCATATTGAGAGACGACAACATCTTCCTGATGTTGTAGAGACCAAATCTGCATGCCTTAAAGGGGGAAGAGATGTGGTCAATTAGGCTCAGTTACTTCACGCCAAGTCAATGATGGCCACCAGATTTTTGGCAGACTTAGTGGGGACAATCACTAAAGACCTTTTGTTGATGCAGATGTAGTAGATGACACAGATGTTGTATTAAGGGTTTGGCTGGAAAACTAGAACCTTTGTCTTGAAGTTCTAGAGAGGTTGAGTTAAAGATGTCTTTCCCTCATCCAAGCAGAGTCATCAGAGGGACAGGCAGAAACCCCTGAAGGCAGACTGGTTGAAATTAAGGAGGTTCAGGTGGTATTCAGTTTTTGCCTGGTAATGCTGTGAGAAAAAGATGCAAGCAAACTGATGTTCAGCAAGACCAGATGAAGTCTTGGGCTTGTGCCACTTCCTCTCAGAACTCTTGGCCAAGGTGTGTTCATCACAGATCCTATCAGGGATTAAGATCTATGACACTAGCAGATCTGGAAGATAGGGACAGTTTGAAATTGTATTGCAGAACCTGCCAGTGGCTGTGTCTGTGTCAAGAATGATGAACTGTAATGGGGTTAGGGTTGAAAACTGTTTAGGATTGAAAGACATGAGGTTGTGGCAGAAAGTTAATAGTGGTATAGGAGTAAGTGAACGTCTGTAGAGAAAAACAGGGAGCTGAATGAAGCAGTGATCCCAATAATGTGACTAAGATGTCCGTTTTACAATTCCTGGTGGGAAGAAGGGCCAGGTGGTTGCCAGCTTTGTGGGCTACTCTTAACGGTAGACAGGGTTTCACTTCCCAAACCTGAACTGGGAGCTGGTTACACAGGAGAGGAGATTGAAAGCTACAGGCTCTGCCTCCCACTTTTGGAACCTCTAGGAACCACAAGTAGGCCTACATTCTGGGATCAAATGGGTTTGATTGGATAATATGATAGTATGAGGTTTTTCAAATATGATGGAGCTTGACCAATAAGGGCTTTGTATGTCTTTACATACATAATTTAAGCCCCTCCTCTTTAGGAGGGGTTTAAATTATGTTCTAGATTTTATGAGAAGCCAATGAGAAGAAGCCACTGAACAAGAAATATGAGAAATATGATCACTCTTGCTAATTCTAGTCAGTACTTTTGCTGCAGCATTTTGCAGTAATCCTGATGGCGCTGATGACATGATATTTCAACGTTGGCAGATGAAGATTAAAAAAAGTGTCATATGTTTTTTTTGTTCAGGGGATTTAACTCGTTACACCAGTTGGTCTTCACATGAGGGCTGAAAACAATGGCTGATGCGTCCGCTGACACAACAGCCCAAAACGTGCCTTAGATATTGGGTTAACTTGCTGAAACTGTCCCCCTCGTTAAAACCAAACTAATTTTTCTGCCTTTGTTAGGTCAGTAATTACTATGCTGAAACTATTCAATTCGATTCAACTTTATACATATATTCACAACAAAGCCATCTCAAGGCACTTTATAAAATAAAGTCAAGACTATAAAGATATGTAGAGAAAACTCAACAAATCCCCCTTGAGCAAGCCTTATGCAACAGGGGAGAGGAAAAACTCACTTTAATGGCAGAAACCTCCAGCAGATCCAGCCTCAGGGTGGGTGCCCATCTGCCTTGATTGGCTGGGGTGAGCAGCATGACCATAACTAACTATAAGCTTTATCAAAGAGAACGGCTTTAAGCCTAGTCCTAAAAGTAAAGTGGATGTCTGCTTCCTGAATCTGAACTGGAAGCTAGTTCCACAGGAGAGGGGCTTGATAGCTAAAGGCTCTGCCTGCCATTCTACCTTTGGAAATGGTGCGAACCACAAGTAGGCCTGCATTCTGAGATCGAAGTGGTCTATTGGGATGATATTACCATATCCACAAGATCCAAAGACCACACACTGATTTTTAATAACAGCTAGATTGTTCCCAATTATGTCTCATATAAAGATCTGACCCTATTTATACATAAATGAAGATAATTTTACTGCACGCATTGTATATATACAATGTCAAGAAAAGTAAAATTATCCAAATTACATTATCCTTGTATTTATTAGCAGTTGGCTTACTTTTTTTTCTCTTCTACACAAAGTTTTTGACTTTGTCTTCACACATGCACAGCAAAGCTAATGTTGAATTAGAAATATGGCTTATAAGTACTATTATGATGAGCAGTCATTGGCAAGCTGCTGATCAGCAGATTAAATCATTATTTCACAATTAAAACATTATCAAACAAAAAAAAATAAAATACAACTATGCCATACAGAGCCATACAAAGTTAAAAGACAAAACTTGGGTTGGCATGTAAATGAGTTGCATAGATACATTTTACAGTGAATTTATTTTTCCATATCATAAAGACAGAATGAATAAAGCTCTAATAGGAGAAGAAGTGGGGGAAAGTACATTGCCAGTGCATTGGAACGTGTTTTCAGGAGCCATTGAGGAGGATGGGCTGGCATTAACATTAATATACAGTATTATGCAATACTGACAGCACCTTTAAGTGCTTTGATATGGTTCTATATATATATCTATATAGCGCTATATATATATATATATATATATATATATATATATATATATATATATATATATATATATATATATATATATATATATATATATATATATATACAATATCAATTTAAGTAAGTCATTGCATACTATATGTGCAAACACATTTAAATCAGTTTGAGCATGTCTGTGTCTTTTGTGTGTGAAACTGTGCATGGGTAGGTATATATAGATGTGGTGTGTTTGTGCCTTAGTTTGTTTTTATGAATACATCTCTGTAGATTTTTACATTTAAGCATAAACTGACAAAGATTAAGTTATGATTTAAGATACTTATGAAGATTCTCTATAAACACACTTAGTGTATGCTGCCAAATAGTCGGAATAGTCTCTTGTCTGAAAAATATTGCACTAGTATATACTATAGTAGTGAGATAATAATTTCAAAAAAAGTGCTATGTGCTGCATAGCACATAGTGCCAAAATGATGTGCCAGTTTTTACTGTGATGCTGTGAAACTATTCACAACTCGTTCTCAATGAGAGATTGCACAGTTTGTAGTATCATACAAACTTGAACTCAGGTTTTAGGTGATCATCAGCAACCCTTTCAAGTCTTTCCAGAAATATTAATTTGTTTTCCCCAGGGAGGTGTTTGATGAAGCCTGTTAAACTAGGCTTACTCAACATCATAGGCACATTTCACAAGTAGTTTAGTACGGCTGACTGAAGTTATCATGGAAAAATATCCCTTCAGGTGTACCTGGTCTTTGTCTAGTCAGTTGTCATGTCTAGATCTAACTGCAAGTAGGCTTTAAAAAGGCTTCAACCACTTACTATCTTATTTTTTAAGACTTTTAGGGGCATTTCTGCCTCTAAAAGACACCAGCATAGCGCATAAAGAGACACAGAAAAACATAGGACAGAGAGGGGACATGATTGGCAGCAAAGGTCCCAAGCTGGACCCAAACCCCAGATGTTTGGGCCATGTGGCATGTGCCCCAACCCTTTGCACCACAAGGGCACTCCCACTTACTAGGTTTTTTCATAGATTTATGTGCATCTTAGTGATCATTTAAAGTTGGCCAGACTATAGATGTATTAGTTCACATATTACCCACTAACCCAACTCTACAACAACTGCATTTCATCTGCTGACAATGATAAAGGAATTTGTTGTTGAATTTGTTTCAATTCTGAGCACATATGAAATATTTTTAACACAGAAAAACTGTAATAATATTTTGTAGAAAAAGTATTATGTAAAGAATTGAAACATAAGTATGCATATTTTCTATCATCCATTAGAGCTCACTAATAACTTTTGTTGTAGACTCTGAGACAATGCACAAGAATTCCACTTTCAATGTTCCCCTGTGGTTAATGGATGAGGCACAAATAACACTATAGAATGCATATCTTGCAAAAACCTAAAGAAAGGGCCCAGAATTATTTATTAATCATATTTTATCAAACTTCACCCTGGTTAGGTTGTTAGACTGGACACAGACTTCTCACATAAAATTGTGTCTTGCTGAGCTGTCTTTATTAAACCCATCTCTGGTTCATGGCATTTAGCAGCATATTTTGAATAGGTGAAAGTGTATATGTCTTAGTACTTAAATGTATCTCATCCTTACATTTTATTCTAATTTTAGGCCATGATAAGGTCTTTATATAACTAGTGTTAAAAGTGATGTTTCATACCACTTATATATTGTGGATTGGAAACAGTTGTTCACTTATATGTCAGCATATCTGTTTGATGTAGGCATAGTTTTGGCCATCAAACAACACTAACCTCTAAACTGATGTTGATGACTATGTATCTGATGTGATTTACCCCAGTGTAGCAACAGCTTTAAGAGTCTTCACAGGGATCATCTCAAAACTGAAGGATGCTGTCCAAACATGAAACAATTGTAATGTTGTCTCACTTTGATTGTGGACTTTCAACAGTTCAAAGAAACAAGTGGACATCTTGTAAGACAAAGGGAGTGCCAAGATGAGCACTGTGCATTGTCTACACTAGAAATAAAGATTTACTGTGATACACTCTATGTCTCATTGTCTTTTAATTTTGCAGGCCTGGAGGTTGAATCTAAAATTTTATACTGTTGAGTAAGTTTTGTGTTTTAGTCATTTATGTCTCACTACATTTAATTATTTAAAAAAAGAATAATAATAAAATACAAATAATTTAAATAATTTGAAGGCCGCCCAACTGTTTGTTACTTTAGGTTTCTTATATTAAGACAACCTACATGACTAAAGCTGAGAACAGACCTGCACACATAATGTACTATCAACATTCCAATTATGATTTATACAAGGGGATCATATTATATAGCCTATAATAAACATTAATAATAATAACTAACTGTTAATAATAACATTAACATTAATAATAATAACCACGATGGTGCTTGGTGGCTGGGGTGAAATTTGAACCTGTGGCCTTCTGCATCCCAACCCAATGCTCTACCACTGAGTCACCAGGCCCCCTTTTTGCCAATTATTGGTGAACACTGACATAACTGTACCTTGTAGTACACACATCCCAGTTAAGATAATGTCCAAAATGATTATGCTATCAAGCACCTCTCCTGTGGAACCAGCTCCTAGTTCAGATTTGTGAAGCAGACACCCTCTCTACTTTAAGTCTAGGCTTAAAACCTTCTTCTTTGATAAAGCCTATAGTTAGTCATGCTAACTATAGGCTTATAGCCCCCCCCCCCTACTGATCTACTTTCCTCCTCTCTTCCTTCTCCTAACCCCACATTTATATTTTTTCTTTTTTCTCCCGTACTTGTCTTTCTCCCTTACTGTCTCCCTCTCTCTGTCCCTTTCTGCAGGTGTCTCCGGCTTTGGAGCTGTGTGTTTTCCAGTGCGCAGATACTGGTCCTACCAACCTGCCCAGTGTTTTGGTGCATGTTGTTGCTCTTGTCTTTTCTCTCTCCACTATCCACTCACCCCAACTGGTCAAGGCAGATGGCCACCAACCCTGAGCCTGGTTCTGCTGGAGGCTTTTTCTTTTCCTTGTTGCATAGAGCTTGCTCAAGGGGGATTTGTTTGGTTTTCTCTACATATCTTTATAGACTTTATTATGTAAAGTGCCTTGAGATGACTTTGTTGTGAATTGGTGCTATATAAATAAAGTTGAAGTGAATTGAATTATGCATTTACAATTCAGTTGACATATTTCACATTTTACTGCATTGTAAACTTAGTTGGAAAATATTGCAAATTTTCCCTATTAATCTACACACAACAATTTATAATTTAAAACTAAAAAACATTTCTAAAGAGTTTTCCTAGTAAAATTTTAAATATGAAATTACTTATTTAGCATTCATTCTCTTATTTCAGTACTCTGTAGAATTACAACTCTCTACAAGCTTTTCACACCTGGATTTAGGCAGTTTATCCTATTCTTCCTGACACGTCCTCTCAGACTCTTCTGATCCCTGAAGGTGTTCTCTTGGGGTTTATGTCTGGGCTTTGGTTTGTTCTGAAGCCATATGAGGGTTGCCTTGGCCATTTGCTTTGGATCATGGTCATACTGACAGGTGAACCATCTCAGGCATGGCTACAGTCCTCCTTCTCTTAGTCTTGGCTGACTGTGGCTCAGGTGTTAGAGCAGTTGTCTACTATATCCAGGGTTGCTTAATTTCCAGGCTTCATCTGTCACATGTCAAAGTTTACTTGAGCAAGACACTGAACCCCAACGTTACTAATGGTAAGTGCAGCTTACCATTAGCCCTTTGGGTAGGGTTAAGGTAGAAAAGCGATATGTTAGTGTAGACCATTTACCATTCTGACCTGTTCCCATAATACTGCCACTGCCATGCTTCACTAGAGATGGTAGTAACCAGATGATAAGCAGTATCTAGTTGTTGCCAGATACAATGCTTGGAGTTCTGTGTCATTGTGTCTCACCAACTTTTAGAATCCTTTAAATGTTGTTTGACAAACAAAATGGGAGTTCAGTCAACCATTCAACCATAAAAGTCTGATTGTTACTGAGATTTTTGTCCCTTAGCAAGTTTTTTAAAGCTTTGTTAAGTTGTTTGTTAAGTCCTTATGAACTGGTTAGTCAAGTTGGCCTCTTAGAAAGAGGCTTCTTTTATTTTCCAATTATTGAGGCCACTATGTCCCTGGGAACATTTCATCTATCCATTATCTGTAACTGCTTATCCTGTTCAGGGTCACATCTTAGGACAGAGCAACATACGCAGAAAGGCATTCACACATGCATGTCTTTGGACTGTAGGAGGAAACCAGAGTACCTGGACGAAACCCACGCAAGCTCTTGTACCTTGGTCTTTATGGCTTGGTGTTTGTCCTGGCATGAAGAATAAATTGTGCAACCTTGGATACACAGCATTGTGCCACTCTAAACTATGTCTAGTCAGTTGAATTTGCCAGGTTCACTCCAGTCGACTAAAGAAATATGAAAACAATATGGACTGCTATAGCAAAGAGGCTAAATATATATATCATCTTTCTATTTTTAAGTAATGTGCAAAATGCGCATAAAAAGAAATGTTTTCAAATTTAACATAATTGTGCACTGCAGGCATGGTGGTGGCGTGGTTAGCCATGCTGTCTCACAGCTAGAAGGTTGCAGGTTTGCGCCCTCCCGGCCTTGGCCTTTCTGTGTGGAGTTTGCATGTTCTCCCAGTCGGTTTCCTCCCACAGTCCAAAAACATGCATGTTAGGTTAACTGGTAAATCTAAAATTGCCCTGGGTGTGAATGGTTGTCTGTCTGTGTATGTTTCTCTGTGCCCCTGTGATAGACTGGCAATCCAGCCAGCTGTCATTGGCCCAATGACTGTAACACTTACATTATGACTGTAGAATGGGGTCCAAAATGGGGTCCAAAAGTCTCAGATCAAGAGCAGTCTGTAAGCCACTTATCAAAAAGGGAAGCAGGGCCAAATGCGTAGGGTGGGCTTATAGAGATTGGGGTCTTGTGTTCTTTATTTCCCAAATTCAGTATGAGTAATGAAGTACCTTTTCTATCTCCAACTGAATATAGCTTGATGTGTTAGATGTGTGTTGATGTGTGTTGGATAAAACTGATCCAGTTTCCACAAAGTGATTTAGAGCCATTAACTCCCATTAAAAAAAATTAGAAAGCTTGAGTCTAGGCCATGATATGATACTTAGTTCTGATGCAATGTTTTCCACTATTAGAGTGCTAAATAGTTAGCAGAGTTAAGCATTTTTTTCTAAAAACTTGAGAGACAGCAGTATGACAGCAGGTAAAGAATGGCTACAAGTTTATTTACTTAAACTTAGTTTCAGTCCCCTGCAGACAATACAAAATTATTGGGACTCATTCAGCAATGTTGTCCCACACTCTCTATAAAAAGAAGAGAGAAGAGTCGCAAAAACAACTTTGATCCATTGAAAAATACCAGAGATCTTGCACCCCCGCAAGACCTTTGAAAGTGTTCTCTGGTATTTTTTCAAAAGAGTTCAGCATCTTCATTATGTTCAATCCCTCATCCCGGCTATATGTTGAAGTCAATGGGCAAGACACTGAACCCCTAACAGCCCATTCCCATTCCTAACATTACAGTGCCGGTCCAAGCCCAGTAGAAATTGGGGAGGGTTGCGTCAGGAAGAACACCTGAACTATACACTGACCCAGAACTCACGGGATAAGCTGAAAGAACAAAAAAAAAAACCTGAAAGTCCTCCATGCCTTATGATAGGTGCCTTTGGTGTTTGGACATGGGTCAGCATAGGGACCCTGACCACAGCTCCATAAGCAACATACTTCATTACACTGTGTGATTTCAAAGTTTGTCATGAAAAGCATTACATTTTTTAGCACTTCGAGCTACAGCAGCTCTTCTATTGGATCGGATCATATGGGGTAGCCTTTGCAGTTTTCCTTTCTACACTTTTGGTAGGTCCTGACCCCTGCAGAATGAGAACATTCCACAAGAGCTGCAATGGTTGGAGTTATTTTGACCCAGTTGTCTAGCCATCGCAATTTGACCCTTGTCAATGTTGCTCAAGTCCTTATGCTTGCCCATGTTTTATGGCTTGCCCATAATTTTATGGCTAATCAGTAACGCATCTACTCATCTTAGAGGTTCAGACAGAAGGCCACTCACTCTGACCCTGGTGCTTTTGAACATGCTTCCGTTTAAGTTTTTCCTATCCATCATTGCCTAGTATATATTCATTAACACATTTGGGGGCGACTGAGGGGCAGGAAGGTAGAGTGGTCGACCTAGTTGCTGGTTCGATCCCCAGATACTTTGGTCACATGTTGAAGTGTGATTGAGCAAGATACTGAACCCCAACTTAGTTGGCTAGCTGGCTGGCAGCTCCCTCATCAGTGTGTGTGAATAAGAAGCAGTGTAAAGCAAGTGCCAATAGGTAGAAAATCACTATATAAGTGCAGACCATTTACCATGTGTTGGCTTTTCTCTTTAATTCAGTAAGGTCTTGGCCTTGTGATTTGACACAATATACTGTAGATAGAATTTTTTGACCCCACTGTATTGTAGTGTAGGCTTCATAAGCTAAACCTTCAACTTTAATTACAGTAATTGTAAAGCCTGTGAATCCATATATGCATGATAGTTGTGTTTTTCTCCCATTGATTCCATGGGTCATACAGTATTCATGGTGTGACCTAACCAATTTATGACTAATTATTTGATAATGAAGACTGAACATTACAATTTTTTACAGTCTAAGGTTAACGATCCATTATAATTTTCTTCTGCAAATCAATGAATCAATTGAGATAAAAAGTCAGTTCCTATTTTGTATATCAGCTTCTCTGAAAATACTGTGTCACGTAAACATCTCCTTCATCCCATCCCCCACACAATTCCTTCCTCTACAGCCATAGGCCACTGGCCTGAATCACTTTTGCAGTGGAGAAGTCAGAAAAATTATGTAGATGTCCCTGATTTGAACATGACCTATTTTGAACCCATACAGAAGCCTGCAGACCTAGATGCATTTCTGCTACAATGGGTTGTTGCCTACACCTGCCTTCATGACATGCTATGTACACATAGTTTAAGATTTAGGTTCCAGTAGCTAATTTAGTTTAACAAATGTATACCTATCTTGCAAATATGTTGCTGCAATCTGCTGCACCCTCCTCCCTTTAGACATGTTTCTGCAGTTCCTCTACCCAGAAGACCCCCCTTTTTATTTATACACATTCTTTTTTTAGACTGTACTGTATAGTACAACTAAATGTTTTACATTTACAAGAGGATGAGATATGTTTATGTCACCCATTTCACTTTTGGATTGATTCCCTGTGTATTTAAATTTTAGGCATACTACCCAAATGAAAGGAAAATATGGAAATTAATGTTAACGGTTGTGGTTTTGTCAACTGGGCTGAACACAAGAAGCGGTGTAATAACCATTTGGGATGGATTCAACTGTCATAGCACCATGTGATGTTTCTAAAGACAAGGTTAAATTATAGAGTAGATCAAGCAAAAATATTAATGCCTGAGTTAGAGTGAACTAACTCAGGCAGCCTTGTAATGTAAGCTTATTTGGATATGTTTCTCTAATGGTTTATGGGTAAAAACTCTAAATCAAAATGTGTGATAAGATTCAAAATAATTTTTTAAGACATTTTGTAAAAATTCTTAAAGGAACTATTCATTTAATTTATATAAAATGCTTAATTTGTTCACATTTGTATGATTTACTGCCTATGATCAAAGTCTTTGGTGAAATAATTATCAACAGGTTCATGGCTAACAGTACTGAGCGAAGGATTACTTATTTATTTATTTATTTTGGTCCTTTCGGCTTATCCCGTGAGTTCAGGGCCGCCACAGCGGATTATTGTCCGCATGTTTATTTGGCACAGTTTTGTGATGCCCTCATGTGGATGTTTTTTAGCATTATTATAGAGTGGCAGAATATATAAGACTGAGAAAAAATAACCTAACAGAAGTGCCAGTGATCCTTACATACATATGTATATACATATATATGTATATATAAACAATTTACCATTAAGAGTGCAACACCATTGCTTCTATAAAGTACATTTATTAAGAGGAGAGTGAACCACTAAGTTGAACAAAATAATACAGTACACACTGTTAACCTATCAAAAAACAATTGAGGCACTTGGTAAGAGAAAGGATTCAGTAAAGGTTTGGAAATCCAATATATAAATGAAACCATGTGGATCAAGGGGACACAAACATGATACTCCAGAAACAAGGTTGCAGTTCATATGGTGCTTACATCCATTAAAACAGTCTGTATGCATGCAGGTGGGGGTCTGACCATAGTAGTGTGTGTTAAATTACTGCATTATGTATGTACCAAAACTATCTTTTTCTAATCCTTGTGTATACATCCATATGTTATATATACATGTATATATACATATTATATATACACATATATATACACACACACACACACATATATATATATGTGTGTGTGTGTGTGTGTGTGTGTGTATGTCTGCACTTACCATTAGTAACATCAACTGAGTTGGAGAGTGGGTACATACATACCCACTCTCCAACTCAGTTGATTTATTTTTGTTTTTTATTTTTAATAAAGTTACAAACAAATTTCTTTCACATTGCCATTATGGAGTATTGTTTGAAGAATTTTGAGGAAAATACTGAAAATGATCAATTTTGGAGAATGGCTTTAAAATAACAAAATGTGGAAAAAATTAAGCACTGTGAATACTTTCTTTGATGCCCAAGAGATGGCCAGTGTTCTGCACTTATATAGTGCTTTTCTACCTATTGGTATTCAAAGTGCTTTACAATGTTTCTCATTCACCCATTTACACTTACAATCACACACACTTATGGGGGAGCTACTATGCTATGCAGCCGGCGAATGCTTACCGGGAGCAACTAAGTTGTGATTCAGTGTCTTGAATAACTTCGACATGTGACTGGAGGAGCCGGGGATTGAACCAGCAACTGGGGGATTGGTGGACGCCTGCTCTACCTTCTGCACCACAGTCACAGACCAACTGCCATCTTCCCATAAAAAAAAAAAAAACTAGAGCGTTGCATTTCTAACTGAAAATTTCTTTTATGTTTGTGACAGTTCAATCTATATTTGATTTTATCAATAACTCAAACACCAGCAAAGGGAAGCTACTACAGATGCTACATTTATAGCAGATTTACCAACATTTTAATCAGATAATCTAACTTTAAAAGACGATTTTGCAGATAGAAGTATATGAAAAGGTTGGAACTTCAGAAATTGGAAGCATTAACATAAGCATTGCTTGCATTTTTCAGCAACATTTGCATATTGAACAGAATAGAATGTATTTCCATGATCATTCCATGACAATCATTAAAACTGATAAATACAGAATACAAAGTCCATGTGCTGATACCATTTTTAAAAAATGACATGTAACCTTAAAATAAATGTATGTACAGAGCACTGAGCATGAGGCCAGTGGATAGCTCTACAGTACAAGATGCAATAAAAGGTGAAAACTGAAAACAAAAGAAAAAGGTGAAACTGAAACATAGGGTTACTGAGGGTTCTTGCTAAACCTAAAATGTGCAGAAAGCATGAAAAGCAAATAACAGTAATTGTAAAATCACATCTCAAAGTTAGAATTTTTGAATGAATCAATAATTGTTTAAAGAAAATACCTTTTCCTTTACTAAGTTAGCAAATATTTCTGTTTTGCTCTACAGCAAATTTGTTTAAAAAAAAAGTTGTTCTGTACAAATGTAAAAATCTCTGTATTTACTTTCAACTATTATTTTATTGGTGAGATTTTGGGGTGATCCAGCCATCCGCTTCCATCATTTAAAAACAAAAAAACAAAAAAAGTTTTCCTTATCCTTACCAGCACTAGCAGCATTAAAACAGGTTCAAAGGTAAAAAAAAAACATTTACTTCTTACAAACCTATGGTTATGAACCAAGACATTAATTCTGATTTTTGTTGTAATGGGTGGTACTGTATAGTTACACAGGGTTCAACATTACTGGCTGCTGTATTGACTTACTGTATCTGATGAGATTTCAGGGAACTATATATGTGGTCCAGCTTTCCCTGTTGACAAACTGCACAAGCTAACAAATACTTTGTTTCATTATTGGTATGCCAGAGAGTGGGTGTGTTTACAGCAGGAAAAATAAAACTTGTTTTATTTAGTAAATCTGTCCAAGTGATACAAATAATAATAAAAGTTTCATAATATGTCCATCCTACAGCAACATAATTCCTGTACAAACACTGCAGCAATATTCAAAACATTAGCAAGCAACCTGAGCAGCTGTCCAAAAATAAAAAATAAAAAAATAGATTTTACTGCATAGGGTACATATTCTCTTATCTGATCCCCAGTCTGGAGTAAGCCATGAAGCAACCCTGTTTAACAGATACAGTAAACTATCACCTTGCAACAAATGGCAGTCTAAAAGGTTTACAATAATCATGACAAATGCATGCTGCATGCATGCATGGTTGACAAAATTTAAAAAATGAAACTAAATTCTTCAAATAGTGGAAAATTATATAGTTTAATAAAAACACCATACAAAAAAGGAAAAATTTGGACCAGAATATTTGTTTTTTTACAACTGCAAACACTTGAACTTGTTTACAAGTTTTAAAAGTTTGACTATACTAAGGTTTCCTGTACACATGTGCTGGAAAGTACAAAGGTCATTAAACTAGGCCCATAATTTTTTTTTCTTAAATTTTATAAGCAAAAATGACAAACCAGTTTAAAATGAAATCACCTGAGTAATTTAACCTCTCTTTGCATACAACCATTACTAATATCATCTCCTTTAACCCAGTTCTCTTACCAGAACTTCTAATTACAGTGTACCATTTTCACAGTTCAATTTGATCTGTGCAGGCATGACACAAAATCATGCTAGTAGTACATAATATACCAGAATATGCACTTATGAAAAGTTACAAACTATGATTCACTTAAGAATATGTATTTAGATGAAAAAATTTAACAGATGTGTACAAGGTCAGTAAAAATATACAAGTTCAACTATTTGTATCAGATTACATGAAGCCATCTAAAGGCGATGTATAACTTTCAAAACAGTTTATTCCAGTCCCTAGTTGCCTCCATGAGGTGTCGCTGGCCATGGCCAATCCAGTCTTCTTGGCTTTTGAAAAGCCGACCACAAAACCAGCAGTCAAACACCACAGACTCTTGTCTGCAACCTGAAAAATTTTCCACTACCTCATACTTTTTTCTGCTTTTTTTCCTCAATTTCAGTCTCAAAAGGAATCGCTCACGGACAGAACTCTGAACCGGACGAGGTCTTGGATCACTGCTATGAGACGATGCACCCCTAGCTGAGGAATTCATTCCTAGAGCCCCAAGTTCTAAGAGTGCTTGGACTGTTTTGTGAGAAAGGGAAACTTTAGTAACAGCACCTTTGTACTGGTTAACCACCTTCATGATATTTGCCACTTCAGGAATGTCAGCATCTGGATGATTGAGCACCACTACAGGTTGGTATCTACGAGGGCATTTGATCTGTTGTTCCGAACTGAACGGGGAAAGTCTCAGTGTCCTTTCAACTTCTTTGGCTACAGGCTTCCATAACACAGTAGTCTCTTTCTCAGTTGCTACTTTGTGTGAGTGTCTTCTTGCTTTCTTGCTTTCTGGAAGCTCATCAAATAACATTTTCCTGCGTCTTTTCCTTTGGCTTGGAGGCCTAATTGGTCTAGGGGCTAGAATAGGTTTTTCTGCTTCACTCAGCTGTAACTTTATATTCATCTGAGGTGGTGAGTCTATGGCATTTTTCTGAGCAGTATTTTGTATAGTGATAAATTTCTTGATTCCATTGGAGGAATTTGTATTAGTTTTGTTTGAGGATACGAGAAAACACTGGGTTTGAGGTCTAGTGGCCAAAAACAGAGGTTGACTGTTTGAGGTGGGAGTGCTGCTCGACAGAAGGCTACCGGTAGGCGAGACAATTTTAAATATGACTTTGTTTCCAGTACTTTCACTGACTTGACTACACTGAGTTCCGGTCTTTCCATCTCCATTGTTAGGAAGTAGGCCCGATTTAGGTGGAGAAATGTACCGAAGCAAAAATGCTTGCCGACCAGGATGCAGAGTGCTTGGTTTGTCAGCAGAGCTCACAGGCATGGCCAGAACTGGCCGTGAGTTCAATGGGAGCCGAGTACTTGTCAATCTGAGGCCAGGGGTATTCGGGTCCTGCACTAATGGAACAGACCTCTGTACCAAGTAGCAAGTAGACTGTGTCTTTGCCATTTTGTTTGCATGTGTATTATGTGGTGTGCTTGAAAGCAGAACAGGTCCTTTGAAGCCTGGGCTGTTTATAAGGTAGTGGTTTGAGTTGGTGTTCACACCTGGCTGAACAGCAGAGAGGATAGTAGCCCCTTTTTCACCTGGTACAGATACACCTAGCCTCCTGCTGTTTGGAGTAGGAGTTACACACTTAGCGTTAAATGAGCTTTCCATCCCTGGCTTCATATAAGATACATTGATCTGAGGATGTGCAGAACTAGTTATCAGTTTGAAGCCTGGAGTTGACTTGACCTGCATGGGCATGGCAAATTGATTCTCAGTAGTCCTAAGGATCACTGGCTGCTTACCCTCTGGCAACTGAAGTATGCGTAGAGTTGTTTTTGTTTGTTTGAGAAAATCATTGGTTGCACTTAAAGATCCTACTCTTTCCTTATTCAGCTGTTGGGTAATGATTGCATCTGAGTGTTCTTCAACAAAACTGCCTAAGGAACTATTCCTTGTGTCTGACTGTATTTTAGATATAGGAATGCTCTCCTCTTCAATCTTTATAATATTAAAGTCTTGGAGCACTGACTCTGAATGTTCATCATCAGTGGGAGAATCATGTCCACTAGGTATGCATTCAATCTCAATATCACTATCAGACACCTTGTTCATACCCTCTTGATTTTTTTCTTGAGCAAGGTCTTCTCCATTGCCACTTCCCTCCAATGGTTCCGGAGATTCTGCCACTGTCAGATTAAAATGTGATGATTCACACATGCTTTCTTTGTCTGAGTGTTCAGGCATATTGTCAAAGCTTTGAGTAGTGTTAGGTGAAGCAGTGAATGTTTCCTTTGAATAGTTATGAAAGGAAAACACTTCTTGGTTTGGTGAATTGTGTGTGTAGGTTTCTGAACACATGGGATTTTCCCTGTGGCTACCTGAAGTGGGTGTGGATGATTCTGATGGGGGTACTGGATTTGGTGAAGTATCAAAAAAATCCCTATCATTTTTAGATTTAATCTCACTTCTAACTGAAGCTTTCTGAGATAATTTGTTCCCAGATTCTGTAGTGTTTCCTTTATGTTTGTCTGATACTGCATCAGCCAGGAATTCATCTTCCACCCCACAGTTCTGTGCTGTTATTTTGGAGAACGGTGTGGATAGCAATATTTCCTGAACAGCTTTTGAAGGTTTCGATAAACCAGTAACCTTACCCGCACAAGTTGACATATTGCTAGTTTTAAAACTACCATGGCTCGATGTATCAGCATTGTCAAACTCTGAGCAGATTATATGATTTGGGGGACTTTGGTCATTAGTATGATCAACTTCATTTGTTATAGGATTTGACATACCTGTGCAGGTTGAGGATTTATAGAGTAATGGATAGTTTTTTTCCCTGACATAGTCTTTATGTGGGGTGAGATCAAAGTTGGAAACACAAATTTCTTCCTCCTCAATTTTAACTTTTACTGCCATAATATCATCTTGATTCATTTGCATACAAGACTCACTTCTTGGTGAAACAGCAAGGCCATGCAATGAGGAGTTCTTGCCATCAGAGTCTTCTACAT
Organism: Channa maculata; assembly: GCA_020496755.1. Lineage (NCBI taxonomy): Eukaryota > Metazoa > Chordata > Actinopteri > Anabantiformes > Channidae > Channa > Channa maculata. The sequence goes on along the minus strand of CM035605.1, from coordinate 2,721,398 downwards.
TCTCATCAGACGCAATACTTTTATCTAGCACAGGATTTGATGCCGAGGAGCCCACATCTTCTACTAAAGAATGGTTCTGAATGCATGAGTCTTGCTTTGCTGTTGGAATTACTTTGAGAACTAAATGCTTTTTGCCATCAACCATCTTGAATCCCATGACTCTGGTTGTACAGTTTGGGGGGAGAGAGATTTTGTTCTTAACCATCAGAACAGTCAGACCATTAGGGTTGGTGTGACATGCAGAATCAGAGCTTGAGAAGTTGTCACACTCATGTAACATTAGTGATGTTGACTGGTCTGTGCTATGAGAACCTTTGCTCCCATTTTTATTGTACTTTTTTGCTGCATTGCCATCCACAATGTGGTGGGTCTCCTCTAAAGATAGGTCTGGTTTGAATAACCTGCCATTTTGGTTTGTTAAAGTCCCAGAAAGACAGTTCAGTTTTGATATCCTCTGTGCCTCCTGTAATTCAGTTTTTTTAAGTAAAAATTTTAAATTAGATGAATTTGCTGGAGTGTCGTCTTCCATAGATTTCCATGCATTCCTTCTTTCAGCTTTTTTTTGGTGAACAGTGGCAGTGTGTTTTTTCAGATTCTCACTTCTTGCTGCACCATATCCGCATATTTGACAAGTGAAGGGAAATGTACTCGAGTGAGCTTTCACATGCTTCTGATGATCCTCTTCATTCAAGCTAATATGTCTACATTTTGAACACTTCCAGGGACTCTCATTATGATGATGGATGTGCTGGACGAATGTCCCTGCATCCACAGTTGTAAACTCACACCAGTCACAGTGAAAATGTCCATTTAGACTGTGACACATGATGTAGTGTCTGGTAAGCAAAAGCAGTGAGTACTGAACATCATCATTGCACAGCTCACAAGTGACCAAAGTATTCCTGTGCTCAATCCGATGTCGTTGAAGAACAGGGAACTCGTTTGTGACAAAACCACACAGGTCACAAGGGTATGTAGGAAGTATTCCTTTGTGAGACACTCGAAAATGTTTAAGAAGATCATTGGGGCTATATGTGGAATCATCTTTACATACACAGCATTCAAAACTCAAAATCTTTCCAGAGAAAACAGCCCCCTGCTGAATTTTATATGGCACTTTATTGAAAGTCTGTTTGTCTTTCTTGATGGAACTCCCATGTTCCTTAATGGCAGATTCTTCTGCATTATTGAAGAGTGACCCATCTGTCACCTCTCTGAAATGCTTATACACAAAGTCTTTTACCTTTTCTTTTTCATCTTCTATTAATGATATGCTGCAGTTTTTTGCAGAATCATGAGAAATTGTGAGGTCTTCTTCCATAGTTGTTTGCAGATATCTGTAAAAGAAGAAAAATGATTTAAAATTTGTTAAAAATGTAAGAATAAGGATGCCATGAAGATGCCATTAAACAAAAAATGTCCCTTAACTTGACCTCCTTCTCTCCCACCATCAATCCTCATCTTATGTTTGCATGCTACATTTCAGCTTATCCTGTGAGTTCAGGGTCACCACATTGGACCATTTTTTCCGCATGTTGATTTGGCACAGGTTTTTTTTTTAAAAAACACCAGATGCCCTTCCTGACCCAACACTCCCTAATTTCTACAGGGTTTGAGACCAGCGCTGCACGGCTGTGGATGGGCTGTTGGGAGTTCAGTGTCTTGGTACACTTTGACATGTAGTAGGGAAGAGCAGGATGCAAACTTCCTACCGGTAGGTGGCCACTCTACCAACTGAGCCCCTGCTGCCCTTATCCATCTTATGTTTGTTCAGTAAAAATGTTGTAATGACTGAAGACTACTACATAACTATAATTGGGAATTCCATTTTGCAGGAAGTCACCACTTTCACAAGTCCTCTACGTTTTAGTTGTCACATGACACAACTATTTCAGCTTCATGCTACAACTTGAGATAAACAGTAATGTGTAGATGTCCAACTGTACACAATATAAGTGAAATAAAAAACACTAAAGACCCATGTGTTTGTTTTTAGATTAGCATTACAGGTATATCATTTAAAATTCAACAGCCATTTATTATCAACCACACTTTTTATGTCTGTGCACCATGTAAGGGTAGAGAGCAGTAATGATAAACAGTCACTCTTTGTGACTAAAAACACTAATTCAACCACCTGTGGAATAAGTTAACATTATTAGAGAAACACAAAATTTGCTGCTGTAATGGGAAATTATTATCCAATCATTTCCCATACAACTGGTACAGCTGATTGAAATCCCCCTAGACAACTTGCTGCTCTATCCACACATGGGCTCTCACTTGTTCATCACCCAGAATTTGTATAGGGGGCTTAGCAGGATAAAGGCCATCCTATATGGAAAAGTGAGTTCTAACTATGTGCCAACCAGGGTTTCCTCCGTTTTTGTTAACGTACTGTATGTGTCGTCCATGGACCACAGGGTCAGTGGTTCGATTCCCGGTCCTGGCTATTATGTCGAAGTGTCTCTGGGCAAGACACCGAACCCCTAACGGCCTGATCCCCTCCCCAGCTGTGCAGAAATTGGGGAGGGTTGCATCAGTAAAGGCATCCGGCGTAAAAACTGTGCCAAATCAACAAGCGGACAATGATCCACTGTGGCGACCCTGAACTCGCTAACCCAGGATAAGCCCAAAGAACAAAAAAATAAATTAAAAAAATAGGTGTACTGATGTCATTAGTGATATCATATGGCTTTGATCATTGCCTTTATAGTTTACCTTTTAAGTTTGTCGTTAATGTAAAGTGAACAACACATAGCAGTGGTTTTGTTACAAGAGAGTTCAGCTCAGCTACTGAAGGGATTAGATTTGGACTATAGAAGACATGGTAACTGGAGCAAAAGAACTGACCACAAGGTAGAAGTAAAAGGTTCAGCGTGTAGCTGTGGAGGCACCCGGTTTCTTACCGGGTTCTGTGGGTTTAGCTATACTTTGAGAAACTTGTTTGATGAAACTGTTTGTAAACATGTTTGTGAGATTAGTGTTCGTAAACTTGTAAGAACAATTAGCCCATTATCGGCTAAGTTGAGAAGCAAATACAATAGATGTTCAAATTCTATCACAAACTGATCTCTGGATTGTTGGACAGATTACGAGTAAGACTGCCTCTACACCAACATTCAGCTCACCTAAGTTCTGCTGAGTTAGAATGCTTGTACAACATCCGCCTTTTGTAAATGAAATCCCCAAAATTTGATGCAACAGGTAATAGAACTGATGAGGAAAGCAGCAGCTATCTCATAGTTCCATATCATCCCAGTAGACCGCTTCAATCTCAGAATGCAGGGTTACTTGTGGTGCTCAGAATTTTCAAAGGTAGAATGGGACGCAGAGCCTTTAGCTATCAAGCTCCTCTCCTGCGGAACAAGCTCCCAGTTCAGATTTGGGAAGCAGACATCCTCTCTACTTTTAAGGGTTAAAACCTTCCTCTTTGATATAGTCATGCCGCTATAGGCTTAGACTTCTGGGGGTGCCCAACCCCAATGCACTGAGCTCCTTTTCTCCGCTTGACCCTCTCTCCTCTCATCCCACAATTGTCACCACTGTACAACATTAACTTTGTGCTCGTTCTCCTGTAGTTGTCTTTGTCCTTCTCTGTCCCTTTCTGCAGGTGTCCCCAGTGTGTAGCTACTGCTCCTACCAACCTGCCTGATATTTTCTTGTTGCGCTTCTTTTCTCTCTCCACTTTCCACTCACCCCAACCAGTCAAGGCAGATGGCTGCCCACCCTGAGCCTGGTTCTGCTGGAGGTTTCTTCCGTTAAAGGGAGTTTTTCCTCTCCACTGTTGCCTAGGGCTTGCTCAACGGGAAATTGTTGGGTTCTCTCTATACATCTTTATAGTCTTGACTTTATAGTGTAAAGTGCCTTGAGATGACTGTTGTGAATTGTGCTATATAAATATGTAAAACAAAACAAATGTGTCAAATGCACCAACTCTTTAAAACTCCCAAAGTTCTGAAATTACATCCATAGAGACTGGGATAGTCCCATTTTGACCAGATACTGGTTGCAAGATATTCACCTAAAACTTCAACTTCACTATATACTGACATTTGTAACAAGGAAAATGTGCAAATAAAATTAGTTGTTGTAAGTGTGATGCATTTTCTTTTCCCGATCTGTATATTCACAATGTAGACTCAATTTATTTAGATGTAATAAAGGGGTTAAATGGTAAATGGTCTGCACGTATATACCGCTTTTCCAACAACCTGGGATTGGTGGACAACTGCTTTCCCTCATGAACCACAGTCTGGTTCAATAACACTACTACCTCAATGTATCTTATGCTTTACTCAAAAGCCCCTTACTCTTATGTCAATGTTTGAAGCTGCATAACAATCTCTGTTAATGAGGTCCTTCAGTATTTGGATCAATTACGTTTTTAAGTATAAGCTGAGAAGTCAGACTACAGGCGTTACATTAATGTGTCAGATAAACATTTAATCATGTTTTTTTTCTGTTAGTCGCATTCTCTGGTGTCATCATGGCTCGTGATCAGTATTTATGGTTTAATGTAACACTAGTGCCTTCTCAATCAAAAAGAATATACAGATGCAACATTGAATCATTTGGTTATTTTTAACTTAATACAAGATCTCAGGACTGAAGATGAATTCTATAACTGATAAAAAACAAAAATACCTTAGTCACAAGAATAAAACTTTATACATTTTCTGACCCTGATATTAGTGGGCTACCCTTTCTACCAGCTGACCCACAGTTAACCCTATTTTTTTGTTTAAATTGTTTTTAAAAAATTTATTAAAAAGTATTTTATAAATTACCACTCAATTTTATATTTTTAATAAAACAATTATTAAAATATCCATGTATTTTACACATTTTTTATTTAGACAAGAAAGTTTGGGTATAGGCCAAAAAAATAATAATCTAATCACATACTTGCCTAGATGGCAACTCCACATTTCCCACTTACTGCCTTTCTGGTCTTCACATCTCAACCGTGTTTGGGTGCACGTAAGTAACCGGGGTACACAGAGTATTCAAATTTCTTTGGTAAACAGGGAACAAACTTTACATGTACTCAAAGAACCTGGTAACAGGAAATCCATGTATACAAGCAGCAGAAAAGTTATGCAGTTACAAGTAGAGATGGCAAAGAAATTGGGGTTCTCTGACAGAAACCTACCTGGGGAAATCAGGTTTCCCTAATCCCCTACCCTGATTTTGGAGATGAAATCAGCTTTCCTGTGGAATCTGACTGTAACCTGAAATTATTAACAGGTGATGCTGCCTAATTTTTAAAACAGTCCATCTAAAGTCTAACAAAAAATTTAACACTAACAATTTCTTTAAAATCAGACTATTGGTGCTGCGGATCAGCTTTCTCCTTTTTCACGAACCAGCTTGTTTAATTACTTCACAGTTACAGTAAAAACTGTTCACCAGGCTTCCAAAATAAGTCAGGTGGAGGAGAATCCGATTACTCTCCTGCTACATGGATTAATAAATAGACTAAACAGTCAAAATGGACAAATTGTATTGTTTTTATTTCCTTTACATTTACTCCTCTAGCTTTGTTTTTCTACCTTTTGTTTTTCCCTTAGTATCAGTAGTTGGTACTTGTCTTGGTGGAAGTTTTTTCCCCCCCTTTCTTTTCTACTTTTCATGCAGAGAGCACCTGTAACAAGGCAACACAATTTCCCCATGGGGATCAATAAAGTTTTAAAGAGTAATAAAGAGTCTTGAATTTTCAGTAAGCAGAGCTGACATTCAAAACAATGGAAGAACAGCATTGAGATAAGTCTGTGTTCTTGGCCTTGCCAAAGTCTAGATTTAAATCACAGAAAACCTGCAGAAAGGAGTTCACTACCCATCCATTCTGATAGAGCTTGAGAGAATATCAGGAAGAATATGATGAACGGCCCACATCCAGGTGAGAGAAGCTTATAAATACAAATTGCGTATCCTCTACAGATCACTTAAAATAAATTACATTAAAAAGTTTTCTCACTTCAATTTCTACTGTGTCCATTTGAGATACTTTTCTTTACATTTTTAATCTAGTAGAATAGAGCTTAATGACATTTAGTTTGTACTGAAAAAATTAAAGCCTGAGATCTCAAAAATATCAATATATATTTTAAACAGTTAGTAAACAATTATAGTCTTATAATTGCTGGCAAAAAGAAAATCAAATAAGTGTCAAATCTAGAAAAACTTAAGTCCCAACACACCACCCATATAGTCAAGTTACAAAATATTACATAAACATCAAGTATACCATATTTTATACTTATTGCTGGGGTCAGAATATTGTTACCTGTACTCATTAATGCACGCCAGCTCAGTCAGAAGATGGACTTCCAGTATGGCCACTTCATCTGTAAGACAAAAGCAGAATGTTACATCATTCAGTTTTTAAGATATACTAATACTCATATTATAAACAAATCAAAATGGGATTAAAAGTACTATTAGGGCACCATAGTGGTGTAGTGGTTGTCACCCACAGTCTAAAGACATGCAAATAGTTTAACTGATGCCTAAATTGCCCATAGGTGATAATTTGAATGGTTGCTTATCTGGCCTAGTTATGCTAGTGTCTCTCCTTTATTTCTTTTTGTAGATTCAAATCACAATGCTAGATGGACTAGATACCCCAAAGAGCAGTACATGGTCACTTATTCCTTTCTTAGAGCCATTTAAACCCTAACCCTCTTCTTCCAGGTCTCCATATTCAAAACTATCCCTCCTGGTAAAATAAAAATACAATTGTCACATATAAAAAACATTTTTTCCAAGACAGAAATAGAATATTTTTTTGGAGTCTAAGAATTCTGTAAACACGTTATTCCTGCTCAAAATGAGGCAAAGGTGGCACAGTCCTGATCCTGAAATTTGACTTTAATTAATCCATATAATACACAGTAGTGAGCTGACAGTTTGCCTGGGCTCCAGCACTGTTGTGAACCTTACCAGGACATTCAAAAGCGAAAGTAGATGTATAAATCTACTACAGACTATAACATGGAAACTATGCATGTAGATCAGTTGTGTCTGAGTTATACAGAGATCTGAAATCTCAAATTCAAAAACAGGATAATGCATTTTTTCAGCAAAAATGCATTATCCTGTTTCAAAATTTAGATTTTTGTACATTCTTTTTTATAGACTCTGCATTATACTTAGCAAATTAGTAGTATTAAAGCATCTGCATTTAAAACAAAATAGGCATTCAGTACATTTAGCATAGTGTAGAATACCTTATTAATCTTTATAAAGTGGGTTATTTAGCAGTGAAAACAGATGTGTTAGTTAAAACAATGAACTTTAACAGATTATTCTCAATAGATCAATATATTGGTAATACTTTAAGGACCACTCACCAAACAAGACTAAAACTGACTTTAAGAGGCTTCTAATACTTTCAGGCTTGTACACTAACGAACTACGAAATCAACTGTTGTAGGGCTTTCACTACATGATTTAATCACTGCTCAGTAACATTAACATTTATTTGACTCATTCAGTAAATATCAGTTAAATAAAAAGTTAATGTTTTTGTAGCATGCTGTTTTTAATTTTACCTGAAACTAAAATCATTGTTGCACTGCTACTGGTAACAAATTCTTATGGTTCACTAAATACAGAACAACTCTGATGTCTACATTACCAACAAGCCTGAGTCCAATGTAGACATTTGTTGAGCAGATTACATTGTTAAGCAATAAATCAAAACAATTACTATGTTGTATTGTTTTGAACAGAATTTCACTTAACATATGTTACTGATGAGTAATGCATCACTACTGAAAATCCAGTGTCATGCCAACAGGTCTAACATCAATAGAAATCTGAGTTATTGGCATTATTAGCACCTCCATTTAACATTATAATTTTAATGAGTGTACAAATCTGCAGGCAGCCTGCATCAGCCTACAACTCCACCTCAAGCTGTCAACACTGTGGATCAGAGGAAGCCATGTTGGAGGAAAAATGGCTGCCATGATTTCATGATTTATCTCCACTAGCTACTTCAGTAGAAGGTATTTTAATTTCTGTTAACACTTCATCACAAGAAATGATATTATTTAAGGCAGTCTAAGTTATGTCTAAAGAACATTTGAAAACACTAAGGAAATGGCAGAATAAATTCAAACTACACAGGAGACAAACCATTGTACCTTTTATTTTTTTCTAATAAAACTGGACACATGAAAATAGTTGTATACTAATACTAATACTTAAGACTACTAAGCAGCAAACACCTGGACTGCAGACAGGTAGACTCCTCTACGCCCATGATATGTCGAAAGGACATATAAATTAAGCTTGGAGATCAGAGGAAAAGTTACATCGTCTTCAACTGCAGTTATACTTAGCCTCGATAAGACAGAGAAGTGGCAATAACATGTTGCCGGAATGTGATCTATTAAGTGAACATTACAATTCAATATATTAATGTATCTATCTTTACTTTTCCGAGTGACTTGCTTCACTCGCGTTAAGTTTAGGAAACGCGAGGGAAGACTGCATCAGTGGGAAAATTCAAGTCAGTACACAGAAAGCAACAAAGGATTCTAGACGGTACGCTGGAATGTTTCTGTGCACTGTGCTAATTTCTATCTCGATAGACGAAAAATATGTCAGCCACGTTGAAACAACATCAATGTATGTGGAGTTTAATAAGCAGTTATTTTGCACCAAAATAAAGCCCCCACCCACGCGAAGATATTTAAAGTTACAGGAAATCGGTTGTATCTTACTATGAACTCGATGTAAGTTGAGGCTGCTTCCCGTTAACGTCCGACATTATGAAAAGAAGTTAAAGCTTGAAGAAAAAAAAAACACAGCAGAAACATTTGCCTTCCTTCTCTCCTCTCTGTGGACCCACAGCGACGGCGGCCATGACAGTCCATCCGGGTACTGCTGTGCTCTTGCCACTTATGTGGAAGCGGATGAATATGTATGGCTTGTCAAATACAAAACTAGTACCGTAAGGTATATTTTCTTGTAGGAAACACAGTTAAAACAACATCCAGTAAAGTGAAATTACATGGAGTTTTATGAAACGTTCATAAGAGATTGTCGTTGTTTTCACAGATTGAGACATACGTCATTTGTTGTGTGCCTGTGTGTGTGGGTGCGTCCGTGCGCACCCGTGTGTCCTAGGTGGAAGAAGCAATGAACAGCAATGGCGGATACACGCCATTTCCTATTGAATGCATTACAAGTAGACTTGACATGGCTTTGTTGATATCCCGCAAATATTATTGTTTTTTTTTTTTACCTTAAATAGTTATAGATAGGTTTTTGTACCCCTTCTGTATGTCAGGCAAAAACAATAGCCTTGCAGACTTAAACTAATGGAGGGAAAGGGTAATATTTTGTTACCTCATCACTCAACCTTGTAACATTGTAGTACTGTCCACTGACAGTGTTTCACATCAGCTATATTAAGAGCTTTCAACTGTGAGTGATCATATTTAGAGATATCCGTTAAATCCCTCTCTGTTCGTGTACCTGTTTCTGTCTCCCTCAGGCATTTTCATGTTTTGTTGAAGCATGAAATAAATGGTCATTTTATCCATTTAGGCTAAATTGCTACAATGGTGTTTAGAGTTTATTTATTCTGATGTCTGGTCAACCTTGTATAGACACCGTTTAAAAACTATTCAATCTATTTGACAATATAGAGTAAAACCAAAATAGAAGATTTTATAAACTTAAAAGCAGCACCATTTTGCTAAGCTGGTCTTTCAGTCAAATCGCATGATCTTTATCAGCAGATAGATGTACAATTCTCATGGCAGCATCTATACTATTTTTTTACTATTTTTTTCCAGTCAAAGCTTAGTATGCTCTATGCTAAGGGGAGATCAAGCTTGTCTGATCTGAGGGTGCAGCAAAAATATCTGGGGACGAGGACATACTGTTACTGTCAAGCATGTTTGCTTTTGTACTTGTGGTTTAAAATTGTTTGCACATTGTTGATGTTTGTAATTTTCTTTGTGTGCCACAGCGTAGGATAATCACTATATACTATTTTCAGACATATATCAAATAGCAATAACAAATGAACTTATATTGAAAGGAGGTTGATTAGCTGGTGCTGTGGTGCAGTCAAAACAACCCAGAACTGAACATGCTCAAGGCTGTAGAGATGACAGTGGATTTCAGGAGAAGCCCCCCACACCATCTCCTCTCATCATATCCTCTAGGCCTTTGTCAAATCTGAATTTTGTTTTAATTTATGGGGTTCACTATCTCACATGACTTGAGGTGGGAGAGCAACATTGACTCTATCCTCATAAAGGCTCAGCAGGGGATGTACTGTATTTCCTATTACAGCTGAAGAACTTCAACCTGTCACAGGAGCTGCTCATCCACTTCTACACTGCTGTCCTTGAGTCTGTCCTCTGCTTGTCCATCACAGTCTGGTTTGGAGAAGCCACTAAACAGGACTCTTGTCTGACTGCAGTAGACAGTAAGAACTGCTGAAAGAATTCTTGGTGCTCCCTTGCCCACTCTTCAGGACTTGTACACATCGAGAACCAGGAAGCAGGCAAAGACAATCACCACTGACCCCTCTCACCCTAGACACAACCTCTTCCAGCTTCTCCCCCCTGGCAGGTGCTGGAGAGCTCTTTCTGTCAAAACCACCAGAAACCAGAACAGTTTCTTTCCTCAGGCCATCACACTCATTAATGGCTCACCTCATACTTACCGATACATTGCTTTTATTCCCGCTATTGTATACACTGGACACACTAACACTTAACCACTACATGCCCACACAATAACACACACAATGCACTTTACACAAACAAGTGATTGTGTTGGAACTGCCACACCCACTGCACTTGCCTTCTTTAGGACATTCTAAGGTCATCGGAAGGTTTTTCCCCTTGTGTTGTCTGTATTGTTACTCCTCAAACATTTCATTGAGAGCAACCAATGACCAAAGCAAATATCTCTATATGTTAGCATACTTGGCCAATGATTCTGATTCTGAACTTAAAGTGCTTAAAAAACTGCACCTACATCAACATTATTATTCTGATATAGAGTATGTCAGCTTGATGATTATCCTTTCAGTAATTTTTATATAATTTCAAAGGTTGTTTTGCTCAAACAAACTGTCCCAACATTGTTAAGGTGTCACTAGACTCAAGGTTTTTAAAGTTTTAAAAAACCATAAGAATGGTAGCAAATCAATTCTTTAAAAAAAAAAAAATTCCAGTCCTACTCAGAATTGTTTAAAAAAAAGTTTTAAAGGTTTAATTCGACCTTCCACGGATGATCTCCTTTCTGTTTTGCTGAGTTCTGTGAACTTGCAGATAAACATAGAAACATCATGAAAGTACATATTTAGATATGTTACTTTATGTTTTTGGTTCTTACCTTATTTGCAAATGGCAGCAGGGTGGTGGAGTGGTTAGCATTGCCACCTCTGAGTTATACACGTTAAGCTAATTGGTGACTCTTGTCAGTAGGTGTGACTAGTTGTCTGTGACCGCGTTTACATGGACTTGGTGATCAGCTTTCTTGGGTAATCAGGGAAGGGTGTTTACATGCACTTAACATGTACTGGTAATGAGAAATCCATGTATACATGCAGCATAAGAGTAGCCTGATTTCTCCTCCACTTCTGACTTATTTTAGATGCCTAGCTCATAGATTTTAACTGTATAATGATGAAAAATTAGACTTTTTTTCTCTCTCTCTCTCTCTGCGTGTGTGTCTGTGTTCGTGTCAAAATTACAATGGCAAGAGAAAGTATGTGAAGCTTCTGAAGTTCTTGTTCTTGTCCTTGTTTTCTGCAGTCATTGAATCTAAGACGATGTCTATCAAATACAAATACGTGATGTATTTTATAGACATAGAAACTAAAATGTCCTGTCCTTTGTTCTTACTGAATAAACCTATGAATATTTTAAGAGATAACAATTGTGGCCATTTCAAAGACCAAATGGTAAATTGTAAAACTACTTTTTTTCATTAACCTAATAGTTTGTGTCCCATATGAAGAATAGTATGCTATCAAACCCAGCTTTTTCTTATCCGTTTTTTATTTATGTATTTTCCTTTTTGGAAACAAATAGCGATAAGTTTGAAATACACATCTAAAAACTGAATATAAAAACATGAATACACTAAAGACTAAACAAAGCTGCAGTACAACAATAGAACATATTAAACAAAATATATAAATATTACATAAAATCAGAGTGAACATCTGGACAGGTATAAATGGATACGTTTGTTGCACTACTTTTCCATTCTTATTTCTTATTTCTTGTTTCTATTCCCATTTAGATCCCGACTTTGTCCAATCAGCTTTGTGGACTCACATCTCCGCACACTACATTGTTAAGATTTAGGAGCTGTGCACATCGGTGCCTCTGCAGCCTAGGGTTACTCATAATTTACTTCTCTGCATGGGTCTGCATCAACGTTTATGTATAGTGACGGAGAAGTATGACGGAGAAGAAGCCTAAGCATGTTTGATCCCTAAAGTCTTATTCGACTAGTGCGTTTACCCCTTTCATTCTTGGATGAACCATATGTACTACAAATGTCCTTAGCACGCTTAGAGGTGTTTTGGATTTGGGTACAGTTCAGTGTACCCATCAATGTGATCAATAACTTGCCCAAAACATGAAACAAAACAAAATATCATGAGGATGATGGTGGTGTAATCTATGTAAAGTGACCCTTCAAATAAATTTCACAGAAAAAGCTGTCCATTTTAAAAGAGCTCAGGCTCAGAGAAGGCATTGGTGTTTCTGGATCTTGTTTATAAGTGGTGGTTTCTTCACATGGTAGAGATTTAACTTACAGTAGTGTATGTAGAGATAAACTTTGTTCACTGATGAAGGTTTTCTTGTTCCTTGTAGCAAAGTATAAGTGAACAGATACTGAAAAAAATCTAATTTCAGTTTCAACATTTCATATATTGCCTTTGTACTATTTACAGTACCAAAATAATGTTTGATATTTGCAGAATTCCATCTAGGAGCAGCTCCTGATCTGTACTGAAGTCAGAAGTAGTCTGAAGTAGTACCTAGCTGCAGAGACAGGTGTTTAGGCAAAGCTGTCTCATGTTTGTATTTTGGTGCGATTGGTAAACTGAAGTCAAGGAATGTATTTTAGATGGATGGATGGATGGATGGATAGCTTCCAGAGGAGAAAAAAGTATAAAAGTTTATAAGATAGAAACGAATAAAAGATTGAATTGGGGTTGGTAAACTGTAACATTTCTAAAAAGGAAAAGTTTCATATTGTCAGAGGGAACAAAAGAATGAGGAGACAGAAGAAGACTGAGCTCCTGTAAAATATGACCAGGTCGTTTTGACAAGCAGGAAAAAGCATCCAATGTCAAATTTATTAGACTCATAGCAACTGTAGCAAACATCAGAATCACATAGTATTAAGAGAGAAAAATTTGCCAGGATGATAATTCAATGTTAAAAATGGTAAAACCACCTGTACAGGAATAATTTTAAATGAAAATTCTCAGTCAGGATTTAAAGTTCATCATAGTACAGAAACAGCACTGGTAAAAGTCACCAACAATCTCTTCTAGGTTTCAGATAATGGGCTAGTCTCTATGCTTGTTGTTTTAGATCTTAGTGCTGCATTCAATACCACTGATCACAACATTTGTACAGAGACTAGAACATGAAATTGGGATTAATGGAACTGCACTAGGTTGGTTTAAAATTTTATCTATCTGATAGATTTCAATTTGTTCATGTTAATGATGAATCCTCCATGCACACAAAGGTTAGCTATGGAGTTCCACAAAGCTCTGTATTAGGACCAATACTTTTTACTTTATATATGTCTCCTTTAGACAACATTATTAGAAAACACTCCATAAATTTCCATTGTTATGCTGATGATACCCAGCTATAAATATCGATGGAACCAGATGAAAATAAATCAGTTAATCAAGCTTCAAGGATGCCTACAAGACATAAAGGCCTGGATGTGCCACAATTTTTTACTTCAGACAAAACTGAAGTCTCACTATTTTGGCCTAAAAATCTCAGAAATATGCTACCCAACCATATCGTTACTCTAGATGGCATAACTCGTGCCTTCAGTATTACTGCAAGGAACCTTGCAGTTATTTTTGACCAGGATTTGTCCTTTACCTCACATTTAAAACAAATCTCTAGAACAGTCTTCTTCCACCTAAGGAACATTGCCAAAATTAGGAGCATCCTGTCTCAAAGTGATGTTGAAAAACTAGGCCATACATTTGTTACTTCTAGGTTGATCTACTGCAATTCCCTACTTTTGGGATGCCCCAGTAACTCTCCAAAAAGCCTGCAATTAATCCAAAATGCTGCAGCAAGAGTGCTGACTGGATAATTCCAGTCAGCACTATAGTCAATAATAATAATAATCTATAAATATAATCTCTCTTGCTAATGCAAGAGAGATTATATTTATTCTTCATTAGCTTCTCTCCATTGGCTTCCCATAAAATCTAGTATAGAATTTAAAACCCTGCTTCTTACATATAAAGCTCTAAAAAGTCAAGCTCCAATATATAAAAGTCCTCATAGTATCATTCCAGTAGACCACTTTGATCTCAGAATGCAGGTCTACTTGTGGTTCTCAGAATTTCCAAAGGTAGAATGGGAGGCACAGCCTCCTCCTCTTGTCCCTCTCTCCTCTCCTCTCACCCCACAATTGTCACCACTGTATGACATTCACTCTGTGTGTTTTCTCCAGTATTTGTCTTTCTCACTCTCTTTCTCCCTCTCTCTGTCCCTTTCTGCAGATGTCCCCAGCTTTGGACCTGTGTGTTTTCCATTGCGCAGCTTTGTTGTTGCTTTTTGTTGCTCGTTTCATTTCTCTCTCCAATTTCCACTCACCCCAACAAGTCAGATGGCCACCCACCCTCAGTCTGTTTCTGTTGGAGGTTTCTTCCATTAAAGGACGTTTTTCCTCTCCACTGTTGCCCAGGGTTTGTTCAAGGGAGAATTGTTGGGTTTTCTCTATACATCTTTATAGTCTTGGGTTTATTCTGTAAAGTGCCTTGAGATGACTTTGTTGTGAATTGGCGCTAAAAAAATAAAGTTAAATTGAATTGAATTAAAAATGTTCAAGGAGGCTAAATGGTTCGTGCATGAAGTGTTTTACATTGTTTATATGTAACATGGACATCAGGTAACGTCTTTTTCATGCTCTGTTTAGTTTCACCTAGTCAGTCTAACACTCTTGTGACCTGATGGTTTCTTCAGTCTCCATCTCTTTATTAGGACAATGAAATAAGTAAAAAAGGAAACAGGGGTTGGGACCAGTCACCGGACTTTCACAGTAAAAACCTGAGTCTAATTTAAAGTACAGCATCGAATAAGCTCAATGTCTCCTGATGGTCTGTTCTGAATGTTACTGGGATGATACCAAGGGATAACTTTAATAAATATTAGTGAGATATATTTAACTGAGGCTCATTAATGCTTGGTGCTGATGTCAAAAATCTTCAGAGGGACAGGGCACAGACTTTCGGTCAGTAAGCTCAACTCTCCTGATACACCCGGTTACCTGTGTCAGTTTTACTGTGTTTAACCTCAATACACACAGTTACTTTCACTGTGCAACTGTTCAAATATTATAAATCACGTGATGACCAAGGACAATCTACTGCTGAAACATCAGATAAACCAGTGGTAAGGCCAGAGGTAAGTTAGCCAGTTAGCTGTTAGCATCCTGTTTATAGTTAATGTTAATGTGAGCAGCGTGAAGTTACCACATCTTTGCCATGAGAATGATATAGATTTTTCAGTTATTGTGCAGTTATTGTGGGTTTGTGAGAATTTTGTTCAGTTTGCCATAATAATACTGTAGTTTGCATAGTGGTGCTGTTAATACTCATTATTTGATTAGTTAATATTTGAGAAAATGCTTTTGCTATATTAATTGAAATCTGTTTTACTCAAAAGACACTTTAGTAATCAGTCTTCACTAAGCACCAGTTTCCATTATGTCTAGATATTCAATTAAATTCAACTGTATTTATATAGCACCAATTCACAACAAAGTCATCTCAAAGCACTTTACATAATAAAGTCAAGACTATAAAGATGTATCGAAAACCCAACAATTCCCGCTTGAGCAAGCCCTAGGCAACAGTGGAGAGGAAAAACTCCCTATCTTTTTTAATAGGTACTGACGTTATAAAAGTGAGGGTTCAAAACCAAATTTTTATATTTTTTTGTTTGTTTGTTTACATATTTTGTCATTTAATCCCATGCTTCTTTGTCTCTTGCCTCATGTTACAAACCCCACTTCCTGCTGGAGATTGACAACTAATTAACATGCATGTGTCACCTTAAGACAAGACAGTTCACATTACTTGAGGGTTTTTAATTTGAGTTCTGGTTTCCCATGAGTGCATCACAACACTCACGTCCTGCTAAGTCCTGCTAAGGTAGAGCTACTGTGTCTGACCAGAGGTTCCTTCAAAGTAGAAAGACAATAACATCCAGGAGGCATGTCCAGACAGAGAGCATTTGGCGAGAACATCCTTCCTGGACCATTGGACCAGCTCTACGCAGAGGTACCATTCACAATGTGACCTGCTTGCCCAGTAAGTGCAATGACACTCAGCCTACCAGCTCTGACATCCAGAGTGTAAACTAACCTTTAGTGTTCATGACATGGATGTAAAGGGGACAAATGTTCCATTTAGATACTTTATAAACAAGAAATACTTAAATTACACACAGGACTTACACATGAATGGACTTTTCAATGGATGGTTCATCTGACTCTTAGCTTGTGCAATTAAAAATATTGAGAAGTTTAAGTCAGGTTAAATTAAAGAAAGATACAACTTCAACTTTCAAATGTCACTGTCTTTAAAAAAGTTGTCAGCTGTGATAAATATTCTTTCTGAATGAAAGTATATGGAATACTTATGCAATGTGCTTTGTTTACATATGAGAGAATGCATAAAATTGCAAATAAAGTTGGTGTTTTTTTTTTCATATTAATGTACCAAAACATTATTGTGATGTTCAAAACTTTAAGAAGCCATTTAAGCCTTCAGCCACTTTCTGTTGGTTGAATATAACTGTTATGTACAGCCCAAACTAGAAAACTAGCACAACTAGACAGAAAAATGACGAAAAATATGAAACAAATACATAAACAAAATAATACTAATACATTTACACAACAATTTGTTTCATTCAGGATTTATTTATTTATATAATTTATTATTGTCAACAGGTAAAATTAACAGTAATGATACTATCATCCTAGAGTTTTACCAGTGCACAGAAACTGATAATGCCTTATGATGCTATGGAGGGAAAATGAACTATAGACTGTTACAAAACACATCACAGGAAAAAGATTGTCGGTGATGAGATCTTCCTAACATCTGGGAATGAAGACAACTCCAGCTTTATGTAAAACATATGATGTACCATTCCCATTGTGATTATTAGTCATTTTTAAACATGTTTTGCTGATTGGATATATGTCAAATATAGAGGAGGAGGTCCCTATTAGAGATTCCTGAAGGAGAACATCAGTCCTTCAGTTTGTGTAATGAAGCTCACTTGCCTCTGTGTTGTGCAGCAAGAGAATGATCTAATGCATAAAAGTGAAGATCAAAAAGGCTCATAAGGAGTAAAATTAACATGAAGTGGCCTTGTCAAAATCCATACCTGAACTAACTGTTAAGTTCACAGTGAGAGGTGATGTCTTTTTTTACATTGGTGATTTCGGTGATTGCTTTGTTTCAATAAATACAATGCTCATTCAACCTGTATTTTGTGTTTGTTTAGATTGCCTTTGCTATATGTTAGATTTAGTTTGAAGATCAGTATTTTAGCATGATAAACTTAAAGATAAACTAGCAGGGGTTTGAATAGTTTTACACAGCACTGTACTAGTTTGTATATTTATATTAAGACATAGCGGTAAAATTATCATTGTGCCAGGCACCTCCTCATGGTTTATATACACAATAAAACCAGAATTGCAGGAGCTTCAATTCTTTTTTTTCTGCTTAGCAGTAATAATTCTTTAGTTTGTATACATGAAATGTATTTTATATTTAGAGATATGGTAATATACAACATTATTCAAATGAACTGACTTTACCAAGACAGAATTATAACACTGAGTTTGATACAGCAGCATGGTGATAAAATTTCTCAATAATGAGAATTATAGTGTTAATTTTTGTGTTGCAATTTTTCTTTCTTTTCTTTAAAGGAGAAAACAAGTGCTATCTCCCTTGTATCTGAAGGATGACTCCTGTCTCACCTACTTAGAAATGTCAGAATATGTCAGACTAAATGAGAATGGCACAAGCAAGATGAACAATAAATCCAATTATTATGCACACAAAATCTCGTCAGATTTAATCTAACTATAAATCTTCTTTTCCTGTAATGCAGGAGTTTCTTGGTTGGCGAGTGTCCAAGTGCAGCATTTGTATATGTCAATGTCAGATGTTCCCTTTATATTCATGTAATTAACACTGAAGCTTAATTTACACTCTGTGTACACATGTTAGGGTCTTTCTAATTTGAAGGAACCTCTGGTCAGACACAATATGCAAAAGGAGTTTTATCTCAGCAGGACTCAAGGTTATGTGATGCAATCATGGGAAAACAAAATGACCTGAGGCAAGAGAAAAAGCAGCACAATGGCAAAATATTTAAAAAGAACAACCATGTAAATTCTTTAAACCCCTGACATCAGCACCTATTACAAAAGATATCTAGACATAATCCAAACTGCTGCTGAGTAAAAACTGTTAATTTAGGTGTCTACTAGGTAAATCAGCCTTCAATTAATATAGCAAAAGCATTCTCATATACTAACTAATTAAATAATGAGCAATAACAGCACCACTACACAATTACATTATGGCAAACTGAACATAATCCTCCAAAACCCACAATAATTGCAGAGATAAATGAGCAAAGCTAATAAATGTGTACAACTGAAACACATTGTAGAACAAACTAATATCATTCTCATCAAGTGCTGACAAAAGTCTGGTCTTCATGCTCCTGACATTAACATTAACTAAACAGGATGCTAACAGCTAACTGGCTAACTTACCTTTACTGTTACTGCAGGTTTATCTGATGTTTCAGCAGTAGAGTGTCTGTGGACATCCTGTGATTTGTCATATTTGAACAGTTGCACAGTGAAAGTTACTGTTGAGGTTAAACAGCAGGTATCAATTATGTATTAATTATATGAATAATTAACTGTATTTCATGCACGGACCCTGAATGCCTTTTAGCTGCTTTAAAAGTGTCAGTATTAATATTGTTGATATTGGTGACTGGATCTTACGCAATTTTTGTCGTATTGGTTCATTGCTTGACAGTAGTTGAATGATATGTTGACTTGTGGGATTTGTCAGATTGAGACAATTCATTTCTGGTATGATACAACCCCTGTTTTTCATAATATTTTATGCTCATAAGCATTTTACATAAGTTTATATTACCTTGGGGGTGCATGTAAACTATGATGAAATATGATTTCACTCATGACTAACTACAGTCCTTATGAATTCTGAGTTTTAACAGTACTAAAACTTTGCTTGAGTAAGTTACTTTTTTTTTAAATATATGCACCACCCAGCTTGACTCTTTGTTTCCCTTTGGGAAATTGTCAAGAGTGATTTGGGATCAGATCTTTAAAATCACTCAACACCTTTCAGCTTTTCCCTTTTAGGGGTCGCCACAGTGGAAAGTGTTCCACACATTCTGTTAGATCTTAGTGCCGCATTTGATACCATTGATCATAACATTTTTTTACAGAGACTGGAACATGAAATTGGAATTACAGGAACTGCACTAGGTTGGTTTAAATCTTATCTGTCTGATAGATTTCAATTTGTTCATGTTAATGATGAATCCTCCATGCACACAAAGGTTAGCTATGGAGTTCCACAAGGCTCTGTGTTAGGACCAATACTTTTTACTTTATATATGTCTCCTTTAGGCAACATTATTAGAAAACACTCCATAAATTTCCACTGCTATGCTGATGATACCCAGCTATATTTATCTATGGAACCAGATGAAAATAATCAGTTAATAAAGCTTCAAGCCTACAAGACATAAAGGCCTGGATGTCCCACAATTTTTTACTTTTAAACTCAGACAAAACTGAAGTCATAGTATTTGGGCCCAAAATCTCAGAGATATGATGTCCAACCATATTGTTACCCTAGATGGCATAAGTCTGGCCTCCAGTACTACTGCAAGGAACCTTGGAGTTATTTTTGATCAGGATCTGTCCTTTAAGTCACATATAAAACAAATCTCTATAACAGCCTTCTTCCACCTACGGAACATTGCCAAAATTAGGAGCATACTGTCTCAAAGTGATGCCGAAAAACTGGTCCATGCATTTGTTACTTCTAGGTTGGACTACTGTAATTCCCTACTTTCAGGATGCCCCAGTAACTCCCTAAAGAGCCTGCAATTAATCCAAAATGCTGCAGCAAGAGTGCTGACTGGAACTAGCAAGAGAGATCATATTTCACCTTCACTAGCTTCTCTCCATTGGCTTCCTATTAAATTTAGAATAGAATTTAAAACCCTGCTTCTTACATATAAAGCTCTGAATGGTCAGGCTCCATCATATATAGAAGATCTCATAGCACCATATCATCCCAGTAGACCACTTCGCTCTCAGAATGCAGGCCTACTTGTGGTTCCCAGAATTTCCAAAAGTAGAATGGGAGGTAAAGCCTTTAGCTATCAAGCTCCTCTCTTGTGGAACCAGCTCCCAGTTCAGATTCGGGAAGCAGACACCCTCTCTACTTTTAAGTCTAGGCTTAAAACCTTCCTTTTAATAAAGCATATAGTTAGTTATAGTTATGCTGCCATAGGCTTAGACTGCTGGGGACCCACCCCAATGCACTGAGCTCCTTTCCTCCTCTTGACCATCTCTCCTCTCCTCTCACCCCGCAATTGTCACCACTGTATGTCATTAACTCTGTGTGTTCTCTCCCGTAGTTGTCTTTGTCCTCCTCTGTCCCCTCTCTCTGTCCCTTTCTGCAGGTGTCCCCCGGCTTTGAAGCTGTGTGTCTTCCAGCGTGCAGCTACTGGTCCTACCAATTTGCCCGATGTTTTGTTGTTGCTTTTGTTGCTCTGTTCTTTTCTCTCTCCCCTTTCCACTCACCCCAACCGGTCGAGGCAGATGGCCGTCCACCCTGAGCCTGGTTCTGCTGGAGGTTTCTTCCGTTAAAGGGAGTTTTTCCTCTCCACTGTTGCCTATGGCTTGCTCCAGGGGGAATTGTTGGGTTCTCTTTATATATCTTTATAATCTTGACTTTATTCTGTAAAGTGCCCTGAGATGACTTTGTTGTGAATTGGCGCTATATAAATAAAGTTGAATTGAATTGAATTGATTTGGTATGAGTTTTCTTTACACTGGATGTCGTTCCTCCCACAATCCTCCTATTTTATATGCTAAATCTAAATCTGTTAAAAATAGAAAGGTTGCCAGGTTCAGAATGAAGAAACATCACTCAGTGGAGCTGTGTGTCTGAGTTTTTAATCATTTTCGGACAACAACAAGAGTTCTATGATATGGAAATGGAACAAGTGAATCCAGGATGCAGACTCACAACTAACCAAATATTACGTACCCTATTATAACTCCAATTCCAAAAAGTTAGGATGATGTGTAAAACGTATTAAAAAAACAGAATGCAATGATTTGTTGTTAGAAAAATATATTTTTAAACTCTTACACAAAACTGTATTTTCTGATGATCATACATTATTATCAGGACATGAAGGCAGGATGCGTCCTCCACAGAAAAAGGTGACCATCTCAATTGTTTCCACTTATAAAAAAACATGTATGGCCCATTACTGTCTGTGACATAAAGCTAAAGGAATGGCTTGTGTGGCCGGATCCAACAGCCTTTTCTCCATCCAACCTTGGGAACTGAAACCATGCACGAAGGAGTCTAAGACTCTTTTTTTTAAAAAAGCCCTCTGACTGAATTGCTGTGATAAAAAGAGGCCAAAACGTGCTGGGAGGAGAAAGGATGACGGGATCCTAGAACATCACAGAATCGATGAACTATATACTGTATAGATAACCAACCTTGAACTCTGAAAAGACAAGATAAGACTGATGGTATTTTACTAAACGGTAGAAAAATGTACGTTGGTATCAATAACTTGATATGAAAACGTATTGGTGTCATGTATATTGCTGTGAAGGAGTTGCCAAAGATATACGAATCTCGTGTCAAGAGTAAGACAGGTAGTCTAGTTCACTGATCCTTATACCACACATTTAGAGATGGCAGTGATGGTATTTCAATGAAATTAATATCGAGGTATAGACACAGTGATCAATCTTGACGAAAGAGATAATCAGAGATTGGCAACGCGAATGTTGGTAAAGACAGAGCATTAAGGAGCATTAAGTCCATAGTCTATGTGAGAAGACTACAGGAATAAATAACTGTGCACACTGGTATATAGACAGAAATCATTGGCTAGAATGGATGATGTATATGGCCCAACAGACTAAAATCACCAACTGCATTGCATGTTCTACAGGCCAACCCCATTTAGGTACGGCACCATTTACACTAACACCTACGTCTGACCCCTCAGGGTTGCAGTGTATTCTTAGTCTGTACAACAAAAGTTGTATGACTGTACAGCTGTCAGCTGTACAACTGAAACTTTCGAGGTCACCCATAATAATGGAAACTTTTCTGCCTCATGGTTTGTTGATCAGTCTGTTAGTAGGGTGGACCTTTGGTAGATGTATTGAGATCTGAAACTGTGAACCAAACTACCACCGAAGTGGCATGGCAGTTGTGCGATGGTGCAGCTGCTAATACCATTTCATCTCTTCCCCGTAGGAGTCCTTAAGAATCTGTTAAGAATCCTCCACCATCAACGGTCAAAACAAAAACAAAACAAAGCACCGCCGCATGGGGCGTGGAATCCAACTTAGTGGAACTTTTGACAGTATACCTTACTGTCACATTGATGCTATTGAGCTACGCAGAGGGGTACCTGATGAGTACAAAGCACAAAACCAAATAGCTAAAGGGTTTGATTCTTTCTTGTTCTGGTGGTCAACAAAAAATAAAAATGTAGACTGGATAAATTATTTGTATTACAAATTACACAAACAACGGTTTGTGAACTATATGAGAGATGCCATAAAGGGAATAGCTGATCAACTGGGCCCTACATCTGTAATGGCATGGCAAAATATAATGGCTCTAGACATGCTGTTGGCAGAAAAAGGAGGTGTCTGTGAAATGTTTGGTACATTTTGTTGCACTTTCATCCCAAATAACACAGCTCCAGATGGACCATTACCAGAGCTTTAGAAGGTTTAACTTCTCTATCAGACATGGTTTGGTAGGTGGAGTGGACTAATCGCATTTTTCTTTGTCTGTAGCAGTGGTCATAGTGCTTACAGCAGTGTGTGGATGTTGTTGCATCCCTTGCATCAGAGGGCTGCTCCATCGCAGTGTACAGGAAGGGTCAAAGCAATTCAACTTTCAATTCAACTTTATTTATATAGTGCCAATTCACAACAAAGTCATCTCAGGGCACTTTACAGAATAAAGTCAAGATTATAAAGATGTATAAAGAGAACCCAACAGTTCCCCCTGGAGCAAGCCATAGGCAACAGTGGAGAGGAAAAACTCCCTTTAACGGAAGAAACCTCCAGCAGAACCAGGCTCAGGGTGGACGGCCATCTGCCTCGACCGGTTGGGGTGAGTGGAAAGGGGAGAGAGAAAAGAACAGAGCAACAAAAAGCAACAACAAAACATCGGGCAGATTGGTAGGACCAGGAGCTGCACGCTGGAAGACACACAGCTTCAAAGCCGGGGGACACCTGCAGAAAAGGACAGAGAGAGGGGGACAGAGGAGGACAAAGACAACTACGGGAGAGAACACACAGAGTTAATGACATACAGTGGTGACAATTGCGGTGTGAGAGGAGAGATGGTCAAGAGGAGGAAAGGAGCTCAGTGCATTGGGGGGTGGGTCCCCCAGCAGTCTAAGCCTATAGCAGCATAACTATAACTAACTATATGCTTTATTAAAGAGGAAGGTTTTAAGCCTAGACTTAAAAGTAGAGAGGGTGTCTGCTTCCCGAATCTGAACTGGGAGCTGGTTCCACAAGAGAGGAGCTTGATAGCTAAAGGCTCTGCCTCCCATTCTACCTTTGGAAATTCTGGGAACCACAAGTAGGCCTGCATTCTGAGAGCGAAGTGGTCTACTGGGATGATATTGTGCTATGAGGTCTTCTATATATGATGGAACCTGACCATTCAGAGCTTTATATGTAAGAAGCAGGGTTTTAAATTCCATTCTAAATTTAATGGGAAGCCAATGGAGAGAAACTAGTGAAGGTGAAATATGATCTCTCTTGCTAGTTCCAGTCAGCACTCTTGCTGCAGCATTTTGGATTAATTGCAGGCTCTTTAGGGAGTTACTGGGGCATCCTGAAAGTAGGGAATTACAGTAGTCCAACCTAGAAGTAACAAATGCATGGACCAGTTTTTCGGCATCACTTTGAGACAGGATGCTCCTAATTTTGGCAATGTTCCGTAGGTGGAAGAAGGCTGTTCTAGAGATTTGTTTTATATGTGAGTTAAAGGACAGATCCTGATCAAAAATAACTCCAAGGTTCCTTGCAGTAGTACTGGAGGCCAGACTTATGCCATCTAGAGTAACAATATGGTTGGACATCATATCTCTGAGATTTTTGGGCCCAAGTACTATGACTTCAGTTTTGTCTGAGTTTAAAAGTAAAAAATTGCAGGCTGTACTTCCTGAGAAAGCTAAAATTATTCAATATTTGCAGGCCTTTACTGTGCACCTTTTCACAGGCTGTGCCGCTGCACTATCGTTCAGCAAGTAGCTGAAGCGTCACCCACAGCACACCCTGGAGGTGTTTTGGCAGAGCAATTTCAGCCATAGACTTACACCACCACAATGCAGGACTGAACGCAGCAGGAAGTCCTTCCGCCAATGGCCATCAGACTTTTTAATAAACTATAAATAAACATTTTTTTGCCACTTTGCTGCTATTTTTATATTTTTACCTTATTTGACTTAGTGGGCCACTGTAACAAATTTGTTTCCTGCAAAGGATCAATAAAATCTTATTCTATTCCATCTGAATAAAATCAATAGCAATGCTTGTTGATGCTGCTTGTGGACTTTTCTTCTGCATTCAACACGGTTATATCCAAGTGATCTGGGGATCACAGGTTAGGTTAGACAGCCACACCTCCTGTTTTGCTGCCAATAGACCTAGTGCATTGCACAGAGTAGATGAAATAAGGAAAACGGAATACAACACAACTTCAAACTATCAGGCAGATGGTTGAAACTTGAATACATGTGGTTCTTTCAACAGCACAATGACCCCAAACACACAAAGCTGGTTGTGCACTGGTTAAAGCAGGTTTTTGGAATGGCCTTCCCAAAGTCCTGACATCAACACCATCAAAACTATGTGAACCATGCATCCAAGTCAGGTCTGTGACACAAAACCAACAAATGTAATTGAACTTGATTTCTCAATTTTTGCCAAGAATAGTGGTCAAATATCCAACCAGAGTTCTCCCAGAAGCTCTCCCAGAAACTACTAAAAGTGAAATTTGCTAAGGAACATTTAATCAAATGTTGTGTTGATGAGGTGCTGTATGTGTAGGTTTGACTGTGTATGTTTTGTTTTGAGCCTATGTTGAAATCAGAAAACCGCAAATAAATAAAACCCTTTCAGGTTTTCTTTCTTTTTATTAATTAAAGCCCAATATTGCCATGAAAACCTTTGTTTGCAACTGTAAGTGTTGGAACCCTTGAACAGTTAAGCCAAGGTGTGGCTGATCCACCAATTGCATCTTAATCTGTGGATAAAAACAGGAGTTACTATGTTATTGGAATCACTTAATTTTTGTAGCTTTGTCATCATGACATTATAAACACAGATCCATATTAAAATGTGTTCAAGGTGCACAATGCTCACAGCAACTCAGTACTTGTACTTTGTAGTTTGTAATACTTTGTATTACAAGATGTGTTACATAGAAACATTACATTAAACAGAAAAAAGAAAACTAAAATCAACTTGCCGTTCAATGGATTTTCTCCTTTGTTAATTTCTGCAGTAAAAAAAAAACAAACAAAAAAAACAACAACAACAAAAAACACTGTTAATTTGTTATCAAGTGTCTTGAAATGTGCTGTATTTAAAGCAAACATGTAAAATAAACCCTGTCAACCAACTGACGACTGGCTGTGTTTAGAACAAAGAAGCCTCTTTAGTTAACTTTATAACTAAGGTTATCAGTCAGTGTTATGGTTCATACCTATGTTGGGCTCAATCAATGTGCTGAAAAATACCACAGGTTCAAGCTAACACTTAAGGTTAAGCTAGCTGACCCTGCAATTATTGGTGGCGACTGTGGGACAGGAGATAGAGCGTTAGTCCATCAATCCCACTGTTATTGCTTCGATCCCCTGCTCCTCACATGCCAAAGTGTCCTTGAGCAAGACACTGAACACCAACTTAGTTGCTCCTGGTGTGTGTTGGCCAGCCATAGAAGCTCCCCCACTGGTATGAATGTGTGTGATTTTGTGTTCGAGTGGGTGAATGAGAAGCAGTGTAAAGCACTGATTTGACCCTTATTTAGAAATGTAAAATGATGTGAAATTTACACAACACTGCATGTACATTTATTTATTAAAACAAAAAACAAAACAAAATAAAAACATTATACTTAATCTGCTTAGGTACAGGACCCTTCGCTCCAGGACTAGCAGGCTTAAAAACAGCTTTTCTCACACAGCTATCAGCCTGCTAAACTTTGGACAGTCACAAAAACACACAGACATGCTGGACATTAAAACAGACGGCAAAGAGCACAACAAACACTGTAAATTCATGTACATATTGTAGGGATTCTATTTTTATCCTGTAATTGCATATAAGATTTTCCTGGGGCTGACTGTAGCTCAGTTGGTAAGGCAGTCGACCACGGACCACAGGGTCAGGGTCAGTTGTCTCTGGGCAAGATACTGAACCCCTAAGAGCTGAACCCATTCCCCTCCCCAGCTGTGCAGTGCCAGTCCAAGCTCGATAGAAATTGGGGAGGATTGTGTCAGGATGGGCATCCGGTGTAAAAACTGTGCCAAATCAACATGCAGACAATGATATGCTGAGGCGACCCTAAATCAGGGGAAGAAAAAAAAAGGAAAGGGGTGGCTGTAGCTCAGTTGGTAAGGCAGTCGTCCACAGACGACTATATGTTGAAGTGTCTCTGGGCAAGACACTGAACCCATAACAGCCCATTCCCCTCCCCAGCTGGAAAAACTAACAAACAGGTTAGAGTCTTACTGTAAAGAATTGCAGATGACCAGAGGGAGTATGGTGCCTAAAGCACTAAACTTGAGACCTGTGCAAAATCCAGGCAGCTCAACAGAATCTGAACAGCAGATTTATCAGTCAAGAGATAATAGTCCATCTTCTTACCACTTACTTTGGAAGAAGCAACAACAGAGCAGGTTTGACAAGGGAGTGTCAAGTACAGGGGCCAGATAAAAAATATACAAAAGGCTCCAGGCATAGCTCGGGATCAAAAGGCTGGTAGGCAAAAAACTTGGAAGAGAAAACTCAGACAGGAGGTTGAACACAAAACAGGTGTTACCGAAAGCAAGACTTACATAGAAACAGGAAGACGATCTTGCAGAGAAAAGCAGGTGAGAGGGGCTTATAATAAGAGCAGCACAGTTGAGGCAAGTTGCTGCTAATTAGTGAGACCAGAGCAGAGGGGAGAGATAGGGAAGGTTACAGGCAACACAGATCAGTGCCAGCACCGTGACAGTTTCAGCTGTGATGACTTTAATTAATTTTTTAAATGAAAGTGCTTTCTTAATAAACTCATGGTGCAGCAAGGGATAAATGAAAAAACGAGTGTGCATAATTTTTTACAAAAGGTTCAACAATTCTGAATTAAATCTGAATTCTGATAACAGAATAGTGTTTATAGTTTTATTTCATGTTTAATTATCAGGTCTGGTAATAATGTGTGAGTAATCAAGAAAGGATAGAAGGTTGATATTTATGCATATGGAAAAGACCCTTTTGCTTTTCCCAGTGTCTGTGAATGCTTCTACCTGGTAATAAATGGAGGACCATGCTATGTATGAACCAGACTACATAAGACTCATTCTTTTGCGATCTTCTTTCGATGCTTGTCTCCTGCTGAAAAAAACTATGATATTGGTAACTGTGAACTACTAGCAGTCGAACTTGCCCTGGAGCGATAGTGCCATTGGCAGGAAGGGGCCGTCCTAAATGCGCCCAAGCAACCACCCCAAGACACTCTTCAAAAGAATTTCTGCGACCCATCCCTGTTCCAAAACATCCCTGGTCACACATCTCTATAGATTTTGTGACTGTACTTCCTCTCTCTCAAGGCAACACCATCATCCTCACAGTAGTAGACAGATTTGTCCCATTTCATCCCTTTTCCCAAACTCCCTTCATCAAGAAATCTGCAAAACTCCTGGTGAACCACATCTTCTATACTCATGACCTCCCCAAAACTCCACACTGACAAAATCTCTAAGTGTGAAGAGAAACACACACTTCCATATATAGACTCTATCCCCAGTGGCTCTACAGCTGTTGCCTGTTAGTGTGACAGCAGAGCAAGGCTCAGTTTAGTAATTTTGTCTGCCTTACAGTTAGGAGTGAGAGGCAAGAGAAGATGCTTGCTGATTGTCTTTCACCCAATACAAACCAAGGAATGCGTCATTATTATGTTTGACTGGCAGCATGATGACAAACACACTGGGAAATCGCGTTTCTTTCACTTTTTCATGTGTATGTGCTGGTATTCAGGACCTAGAAGCGTTTTGGTGTAACATGCAACTGGCAGCTTGCCAGCTGAAAAGGAGAAACCATTTTCTCCTCTTAACTTTTTCAAAATTTTTTTTAGGACAAAGACACATTGCAGACACAATTAGCTAGCAGGTTGCCTGCCAAAACACAGAGAGATTTTTAAAAAATATTTTCCTTAATGTTTGTTTTGTGTTTGGTGTTCTGAAACAATAGAGCTTCTTTTGCTTCATTATTCCGTGTGATTGTAAGCTTGCCAGCCACCGAGTGGGAAACTTTTTAACTGGATTACTCTGTCAGTCTAGCTCTATCAGCTAACAATCATGCAAAGCCAGCTGAAGCCAGGCAATGTGGTTTTTCCATTTCAGTGGAGACCCCCATGACCAAGGCTCACCACCATGCCACTGGAGGACAGAAAAGCATGACTACAGCATGGACATAAAACCCCAGAACCCAGCAAAAAACTGTAGAAACAATTACAGGGGGAGATGCACCCAGGGAGGCTGCCAACTTACCTGACCTTACTACATGTAAGTGGACAAACAGCATCTCCTACTTTTCAGCACACAAACACACTTACTTAAATTTTTTAGGATATTTTTTTAGGATTTTTTAATGCATCTTGACACAGTAAAGATCAATCACTGATTGCACGCCTACACCAGTGCTTTATACATTACCTGCGAGGCATGGTCAGTCTGTCTTAAAGAAATATCCACGTGGCCTGACCTCAGGAGGTAATTTCCCTTAGATATATTGGATAGTCAGGTGAGAGAGAACATATATTTCTCTTCATGTACCCTTTGTCAGCTGTTCTTAGTTGGTAAAAAAACCTTTACACTTTTTCTTCAGACTGTTTCTTGCAGCATCATATGCAGAAATAGTCTCTACACACGTAACAGTCTGCAAACAGTGTATGTATGCCCATTTTGATCACTATTAACTCTCACACATTACTTCTTTGTTTTAAAACATCATAAAAAACAAACGCAAATGTGTGTTGTCTGGATGACAATCAAAGAAATACTGGGATGAATTACAAATACTGAGACTGAGTTCACTAAAAATTCACTACAAAGTTAACCCCATTTACAAGTTATAAAAGAAGCAGGTCACAGGAACAACAGGAAAGGAGGCAAAAATATGTGTATTCCTATGCCATGGCAGTCAAGAGACCATAAGGGAGGGGGGGAAAAAATTATTGTCTTTGAAACACTGTACCTTTGATAGATTGCAATTCACTTATAGTGAATGCCTTATAGATGAGAGTCGGGGGTTAGAAATAAAGTAACCCAATGTCATTCAAACTGGTAAAACAATCTGAGCTGTTTTATTTGTAAAATATTGTGATGTAATATAAGAGATTTTAGTTATAATGGCAAGGCCTGTAGTAGGTAAACATAACTTTTAATATGAATCAAGAAACACATTTCACTTTTTGACAAAGGCCAATGAAAAATGTGGCATGTGGCTTTATGATTATTGTGTTGTATTGTTGACTTGACAATTTTACCTCATTCATTCCTAACCTGATCTATTACATACAACCAAAAATAATGCAGAATTTATTCATTTTATTTTACATAAATAAATTCATGTTGGGAATATGATGCTAATTAAAAGATAAGGACTCATGGAAAAAAAACACAAAATATGTGTCATAATGTGTTTTTGTTTGTTTTTGATTTACAATTTATTCTGCAGCAAAATTCTGAACTGTAATTTAATGCACTGTACACATCCATCACACAGCTATCATCCACAAAGATGTAATCAACCAAATGTTGGCGTGCTCACACACACACGCACACACACACACACACACACACACGCAAACCACTATGTATATCCAGTATGATATGGCATATTGAATACATTAAAATTACACATGTAAGTTTATAGTGACATTCCTCTTTTGCTTAACAACACTGCTGTAAAAATGCATACTGAGTTTGATTTTCAGTCAGGAAAGCATGCTGGGATGCCATTTATTGTGTTAAATGCATGGCTGTTTGGGACATTTCTGTTACTTCCAACACAGCTTATTGGGGTTGCATTGCTAAATGTCAGCAAATGCAAGTCACTTCAGACCTCTGTTACTTCAGTGGCTGCTGTACCTAAAGCTGCTCCAAAGTTGATACATGTAAAATAGGTGTAGAAATGCTTAGGGTTTAAACAAACATAGTGTGTAACAATCATGCTGATATCTGACAGTGACCATTAGGTTTCAAAAATACCATATTTAAAATAAATATTTATATATTAAATAGGACTTTGGAAAAAGAATTTCTTAGAGATTATGAATTAAATGTGTGACCACTGAGAGTTTGGTTTTAAGTGCATAAAGGGTATTGGCAGTTTATGAAAAACTGCACCTACAGAAGATACGCAAGTTGTTTTATGAGAGGTCATAGCACAAAAGAAAAGGTGTTTTATATGTTTGTCTTTACACAAACATATAGAGTATAGAGGAAAAGGTATAGGGTTTGTCTTATTATTTTTGCCCGCCCTAACTTTTTAAAAATGTGTTGCTGGCATCAAATTGAAAATTATGATGTATTTTACAAAAAAATCGAATTTCTCAGTTTTAACATTTGATATGCTCGACTAATATAGATTTTAAATGATAAGTAAATTATTGTGATCAGTTTTTTTTTTTTACATTTTACACAGGGTTCCATCTTTTTTAAACATGGGATTGTAGTTAGAGCACCTCCAGGCTCTGGGAGGTCAGGAGGTGCTAAAGAGGGAGAGGTGTATTTGTACAGGTTGAGCCAGACAAAGAGATAGATATGGGAAGGATGTGCAGCAGGTTAGGGTGATTAAAGATAAGGATGGAAATGTATTGACAGGTGCCAGGAGTGTGATGGGAAGATGAAAGGAGAACTTTGAAGAGTTGATGAATGAGGAAAATAAAAGGGAACGATGAGTAGAAGAGGTGACTGGTGTGGAGCAGGAAGTAGCAAAGATTAGTAAGAGTGAAGTGAGGAGGACGCTGAAGAGGATGAAGAGTGGAAAGGCTGTTGGTCCTGATGACATACCTGTGGTGAGATGGAGGTCTACTCCGGAAAACAGAGGAATGAAGCTTAGCCGCAGCAAGACAGAATACATGTGTGTCAATGAGAGGAACCCAAATGGAACAATGACGTTACATGGAGCAGAGGTGAGGAAGGTGCAGGACTTTAAGTACTTAGGGTCAATGGTTCAGAGCAACGGAGAGTGTGGAAAAGAGGTGAAGAGGCGAGTGCAAGCAGGTTGAAACGGCTGTGTTGTGTAATAAAAGAGTATCAGCGAGAATGAACGGAAAGGTGTTCAAGACGGTGGTGATACCAGCAATGTTGTTTGGCTTAGAGACAGTGGCACTGAAGAAAAGACTGGAGGCAGAGCTGAAGGTAGCAGAACTTAAGATGTTGAGGTTCTCTTTGGGAGTGACGAGGATGGACAGGATCAGGAATGAATACATCAGAGGGACAGCTCATGTTAGATGTTTTGGAGATAAAGTCAGAGAGGCCAGATTGAGGTGAGATGTTTTATGTGCTGCCTCTTTTAGCTAGGACACACTTGATTTTTAATCTCAATGTTTTCCTGTTAAAAGTACAACCCCAATTTCAAAGAAGTTGGGACGATGTGTAAAATCTAAATAACAGAATGCAATGATCAACCCATATTTTATTCACAATAGAACATAAGCAACATATCAGATGAAACTAAGACATTTTA
This sequence comes from Channa maculata, assembly GCA_020496755.1. Classification (NCBI taxonomy): domain Eukaryota; kingdom Metazoa; phylum Chordata; class Actinopteri; order Anabantiformes; family Channidae; genus Channa; species Channa maculata. Next base: position 2,688,788 of record CM035605.1, on the reverse strand, counting down.
TTATTTCATGGAAACTATTAGCTCATTTTAAATTTGATGGCAGTAACACATCTTAAAACAGTTGGAACAGTATGATGTTTACCATTGTGTAGCATTCCCTCTTCTTTTAACTGTAAACATCTGGAAAGTGAGGAGGCCAGTTGCTAGAGTTTTAGGAGAGGAATGTTGTGATGCAGGGTTCTAGCTACTCAACAATCCACAGCCTTTCTTGTCAAATTTTTGATTTTATGATGTGCCAGATGTTTTCTATTGGTGAACTGTAGGCAGGCCCGTTCAGCACCCGGACTCTTCTCCCGCAAAGCCATGCTGTTGTGATGGATGCAGTATTGTGTCAAATGTCTTGCTGTCATTGCCTTGCTGAAATATCCAGAGGTCTTCCCTGAAGGATACATTGTATGGATGGGAGCATATGTTGCTCTAAAACTTCTATGTACTTTTCAGTACTGATGGTGCCTTTCCAGAGCCCATGCCATAGGCACTATGCACCCCATACACTTTCCTGTCCGCTGATGACAAGCTAGATGGTCCCTCTCCTCTTTAATACGCAGGACAGTATCAATTGTTTCCAAAAAGAATTTCAAATTTTGATTCATCTGACCACAGAACAGTTTTCCATTTTGTCTCAGACTATTTTAAATGAGCTTTGGCCCAGAGAACACTGGATCATGTTCATAAATGGCTTCTTCTTTGCATGATACAGATTTAACTTAGATTTGTGGATTGCACAGCGACCTCTGTTCATAGAGAGTGATTTCTGGAAGTGTTCCCGAGCTCATGCAGTGATGTCCAGTACAGAATCATGTGTGGGTTTTTCATGCAGTGCCGCCTGAGGGACCAAATCTTTTGATGATATTATATACTGTAGATGGTGGGATCTTCGCAATTTTTTGTTAAGAAACATTTTTCTGAAATTGTTCTATTTTTAGAAATAGTTTGCAGATTGATGTACCTATGCTCAGCTTTACATTTGAGAGGCTCTGCCTTTCTGAAATGCTCCTTTTATGCCCAGTCATGTTACTGACCCGTTACCAGTTAACCTCCTTTTTTTGTTTTGAGATCTGTTGCTGCCATCAAATTCAAAATGAGCAACTTTTCAATGAAATTGTAAAATTACTGTTTTAAAATCTGATATTTTCTGTTGTAAAAATATAGATTGAGGAGATTTGCAAATGATTGCATTGTGTTTTTATTTACATTTTAAAAATTGTCTAACTTCTTTGGAATTGGGGATGTAAAATAAAAAAAAAACATGTAGATGATGCTGAAGACCAAACTGTTGCATTCATTCTTTTAATGTAAAACATTATTTAATCATTAATTCTGTAATACCATCTCTTGTTCTTCTTTTGTAACATTTAGAACTGACAGCTCTGCAACGTCTGTTAGCTGCCTTCAGTGGTTTGTAATGTGTGGTTTTAGAGGTTGTGAAGGATTTTGGTATGTGACAGGATTAAGTGCTCAGCATTTTGTTCCTCGAAAACTGAACTATTTCATTACCATTCTACTAAAATTTTTGATTTATGACATCTGGTTAGTCTATTAATGTGGTAAACACATTCAAGGCTGCACAGATAATAGGATGTCATGTCAGTTAATGCATAATGTATGTATTCTGTCTTGTGATGGTCCCAACAAGACATGTTTTTGGGGGGATTGGTGGCCCTAGAACAGTGTCCTCCCCTGATTCAGGCTTTAGTTATCAGTCAGTTGAAGAGGACAGCTACAGGGTGACTGATGAAACTAGAAAAAAAAAATCAGAAGTCAAAATTAGCCTCAGCTGGACAGACAATACACACCATTTGCATTTGTACTGTTTTTTCCTTTTTTCTTCTCCTATTGATACATGTTTCACTCACCCCTGGTAACATATATGCTGACATAGTGGATTCACTATGTCAGATCTTCATTCCAAGCTTGGCTTTCTATGGGAAAGACACATCACAGTGACTTTTTTGATTATATGTTCCCAACATCTGAAACATCTTAATTAACATTTGGGTTACTAATATTTAGTCTGATACACTTTGTATACGTAGCAACTATGTAGTAAACATATGAAAGTGTGCTCAGTAAACTTGAAGAAATATCTAATTATAAAAAACGTTTGTGGTAAATTAAGCCATAAAAACATGTAATCAGATGTGTCATTTGTAACAGACCAATGTTCTGGCCTTGATTTCAAAAACTAAAAACAATGGTCAACTTACAATGCCAGAGGCATGTTTAGGTTTGACACTGTAGGAAGCCTTCTCCTTGACCTGACGGAAAGACTCTTCTGCAGCTTTTAACCTGCACAACACACAATGTTATGAATGCACACACTCCATTTTCACCATTACTCTGACAGTAAAACAAAATCTATTTAGCTGTTCTTAACTGTGTATCATGGCACCTTTTTAAATATAAAAAATATCAGTATTTTGAATTTATATTATGAGAAAATGAGAAAGAAAGCAAGAAAGAACATACCTTTCCTTGAGAATAACTTTGTTCTCTTTTTTCCACTGGTCCTTGAAGTCTGAGGAGAACTCATGCCAGATGCAGAAGAACGTATTTGGTGAAACCTCCTTCTCTCCAGCCTTGGCCTTCACTGAGAAGAACACTGTAAGCTCCAGGAATCTGAAAGGACATAAAATTAGTCCCTCTAGGGACTAGAGTTTTGCCCAAGTTTTGCCCAATCACCACAAGCCGAACCTAGTCCCTGGTGTCACTGACAGGTCACCAGTCTGTATCAGGCCTGGTTCAGAGTGACATACACTGATACTCAATTATTCACACTCACATTCACACTTACAGGCAATCTAGGGTCACCAACATGCATGTCATTGGGCTGTGGGAGGAACCACAGGAAAACTACATAAAAAGCGAGAACATGCAAACTTGACACATAAAGGCCTGTTGTTGCAGTATACATACATACAATATTGCTGTTATTTGCTTAGATTGAAGTGTAAATTAAAATCAATCACTGAGTGATACCTCTTAAACCAGTCTTAAATCCCCCTGATGCACTGAGCTACTCTCAACCCTCTCTCTTCAGATATCCACTGAAGGTTTTTCATGTGCACCATTGTTAACCAAGACATTATCAAGTCTCAAGGACTAGTAAATATCCACTGTAAGAATTCTCATACCAATGTTAAGAACTATATTTGTGTCACTTAAGAGATTTATGGCATCCAGAGCTTTGAGACTGTTGCACTAGGCCACTGTATCACGAAAGGGATTTTGGAGTTTGCATATTATACAACTAAAGGGATTCTGGAATATCACTAATGAGTTTCACCTCTCAACTGTTGTCTTGGGCTTGCTCAAGGGGGATTTGTTGGGTTTCCTCTATATATCTTTATAATCTTCATTCTGTAAAGTGCCTTGAGATGACTTTGTTGTGGATTGGCACTATAGAAATAAAGTTGAAGTGGATTGAATTGAGAAATTAGATTGCTCTGCTGCTACATGGATCAACATATTTCCAGTAACCAGGTTTCATAAGTGCATTTGAACTTCTTTGATTAATAGTGATTTCTGGTTACTCTTAGGAACCTGGTTAATTAAGCATGGAAACGCAATCCTTATGCTGAAATATCAAATTTTTATTTTTATGGTTAAATGTATGTTACTGCTTGTCCTGTTATCCACATGCAGCTCAGGGCATTTACGTGACAAAGAAATGGACTTGGTCTAGGAGAAATCTACCTGGTGAAATTAAATGTCTTGAATCCCTTACCCTAATTTTGGAACCCAGCATTCTTGATAAAGCCATCTGAAACCTGGTTACTTAAAGTGCACATAAATGCACCGATAGAACTTTTGGCCACCAGGGATCTTGTCCCAAGGTCAGAGTACTTGTTGGATTAATTCATTTAGATACTGCAGCATGAATTAGTTATCACCTGTGGTATCAGGTTATTACTGCAAAACATAAGGAATACAGACCAGTAGCTTTACAGTATGCAGTCTGCTGACCCTCTAATATACAAACACCACATAGCATTGTCATAAAAGATAAAGGTTCTTACAGTCTGTGAGTGCTGCTGAGTTGATCTTCCAAGGTCTCCAGTTCATTTTTAGCTAATAAAGGAAGGACAAATACAACAGGTCCAAACAAATAATGGAACATGATAAAGTATTTGGGTTTATTTTTACCACCTACAGCATGTATACCAGTATTCTAGACTCATAGTTTGATTGTTAATGGGTTTTGTTTACAGTTTCAGGTGTTGTCTAGGAATAGTATCCAATATGTGGATGTTTGCTTTTGTGTTAGGGAACATAGTTTTTACCTTGTGTGAGGAAATCCTCCATCTTATCTTTGAAAGGCTGCAAGTTATCATCATCTGCGACCTGGCAGACCTTTTCCACTTCTGATGTACATACTGAAAAAATAATGAAGAACAATACAGTCAACTTTTTTCTAAAAAATCTCATCTGAAAGACCTCAGTTATAACCAACTGGTGGGCACTTTAAGGATTTATTGTAACTTCTGTGGAGTCACTCACACCTTGAAGGTTGTATGCTGGTTGTGTTGTCTTACATTGGCATTATGTGTGTTGTTAGAATAGTATAAGTTGGATGATTGGATGTCCAAATGGCTGGGGTTAGTCCAGTGTTCACCAAATAGCACTTGCTTTACATAAGTAGAATGTAAACACAAGTATGCAAAATGCAATGTGGCAAATTTATAGTTATCTGGGTGGTTAGATGCTCTGATGCTGTGAAAACCAGGAACTTTAATGAAACACGTGAGCTATTACATTATAGAAATATGGCCAAATTGCTGATGATTGTTACATTTCCCCTGAAATTCTCTGGTTTCTACCTATTTTAATAAATTTTAATATCACCAGCGGCCATTTATTTTATAAATGAATGACAAATGGTACTTGGCACCAGAGCACAGAATATGTGTGTGAATACGTGCAACAGCATTTATAAACTGTAGTGATAGAGGTTCTCAGGTCAGTTCTTTAGATCAAATTTGTAATACCACAAAGATGTTTACCCTTAAGAAACAGGCTATAAGGTTGCTGTAATCAAACCCCTACTTAAAAAACCTTGTCTTAACCCAGGTGTTTTAGCCAGTTACAAACTGATAACTCCCCTTTATTACTAAAATTCGAAAAAAGTAGTTCCAAAGCAAATATATAACCACCTATACAGGAATAACTTGTTTCAAGATTTTCAGTCCAAATTTAGAGTGCATCATAGTACAGAAACAGCACTAGTAAAAGTCAACAACGTTCTTCTCTTGGCTTCAGATACTGGACTCATCTCTATATTCGTCTTGTTAAATCTTAGTGGTGCATTTGCATCTCCCTTTCTCTCGCTCTCTCTGTACCCTTCTGCAGGAGTCCCCAGCTTTGTAACTGTGTGTTTCCAGTGTGCAGCCACTGTTCCTACCAACCATGTGGCTTCTTGTTACTCTTTTCTTTTCTCTCTCCACTTTCCACTCACCCCAACGGGTCAAGGGAGATGGCTGCCCACCTTGAGCCTGGTTCTGCTGGAGGTTTCTTCTGTTAAAGGGAGTTTCACCTCTCCACTGTTGCCTAGGGCTTGCTCAAGGGGGGTTTCTTGGGTTTTCTCTATATACCTGTATAGTCTTGACTTTATTATGTGAAGGGCCTTGAGATGACTTTGTTGTGAAATAGCGCTATAACTATGTTGAAGTGGAATTAAATTCTATTGAAAGTACAGCATTAATCTCAGGAATGTAGTGAAGTCAAATTATGAGGAAGCAGAAAGTAGAAATGCTCAGGTAAAGTAGGAATAACTCAAAGTTGTACTCAAATCTATTTTTGAAGCCCCACATGTTGGGGAAAAGTAGATGAATTTTTATCCCACTTTATCCAACTTTACTGGACATGATTAGTTACACTACACAAAGCTAAAATATAGGAAGCATTGAGGAAATTTTGTCATCACTGACAGATGACATTTACATTTGGTGAAACAACCACAAGAGATCAAAAAGAATTATATCGTGTTGGACAGTATGTGTGTGTGTTTGTATGTATGCGTGTTACCCCTGAGGTCCTTCCTGAGACGGGTCAGGTCTTTCTGAAAGTCGTCAAGCTTCATCTGTGAAGCCTGGAACAAGTCATGGGGCTCAGGGAGTGGATACACACACGACTCCCGGCCAGCATCCTAATGACAGAGAGACAAACACATTAAAACATTAGTACATTATTAATTATTTTTCATTAGTTTGCTTGCTGAAATACGCACTCATCTTAACTCTGAATATGAGCTACAAATGAAAGGAGAAGAGTACAGTGCATGGAAGGATGTATGACAAAACAGCTTACCTCGTCAAAGTGTCTGAGGTAGTATGCCACAGTGAAACACAGAAGACTTTTTGTGCTGTCCTACATGTGCAGAATAAATAAAAAAAACTTGTAAGTCTGTGATCTGTGCGATTTTTCAGCATTTCTTTAACACAGCTAACTAAACAGTACCTAAACAGTCATCATCCAACTGCTGACACTGACTCATGGATAGTTTAAAAAAGGTCTAAGTTGATGCAGCAGCAATATATATATTAAGTAAAGATATCATATATTTTTTAATTAGACCTTTAATTGACTTGCCCACATTAGCTATAATGTAAGTCAGAGATTTGAATGCATCATACTAGTAACAGCTAATGTGGGCTGGAGCATGCAAAGATCACCAAACCCACCAAAAGCATTGAATTTTAAGCAGTGGTTGTTTCTAACTTCTAGCCTACCATCATGTTTTCTATGGGTGTTATAGATGCCAGATCACCTAAAGGTTTATCATTCTAAAACAGATTCCATCCTTTCTCTCTTCACAAATTAATGGGCAAATGCTCTGCAAATGTTTTAAATTCCTATTTAATGGCCAACAAATTTCTGATCTGGGAGAAAAAACATTATTAGCACTATCTAAGCCCAGACAATTCCTGACCTGTTTGGACACTGAGATTATTTCTTACTTTGTCCAATGTTAGTCCAGTGATATCTAAATGATAAACTGCTGCTTTTATTATTATTTGTATTCTGTTTTAGATTTAACCTCCATTGTAGCATTTATTATGTAATACATTTCTTCAAATCACCAATTACATTTTCCTCACTTGCCCTGTTTCATTCCTTGGTGATTTGTTTTTCTGTGCAGATTCTTTCTTCATTTTCTTCTCTGGTTTACCATGTTTATAGCTCCTGAACCTTACTCTGCATTTTTATCTGCTGCATGTGTTTTTTCCTTTTTTACTTTTACAGCATACCCACCATAAACCACAGTGTGATTTCCATCATAGTTACAGCACTTGGTAATGATGATCATGTGAAAAATACTAAATAAAAAGGAAATTCTTCAGATTTTATGTGATGTATTAGCTACTGTTCATATCTATTTACTTTTAATATTTTTTTTCAGCATCAGTCCATCTTTACTCACAGTGCTCTTGACATCTTTGAGTTTGGGCAGGATGTCAAGGGTAAACCCATCAGCTTGGCCCCTGGTTCGATTTCCACCATTCATGAAGTTACCAAAGGCCAGAACAAGACCTAGAATCTGCTTCACTTTCTTACTGTCCCGCAATGCCTGAAAGGACAGGAGACAAAGATTCAGGGAACACACATCTGAAGGTTTTTGTTTGTTTGTTTGTTTCTTGTTTTTTTGATCCTGCACAGGGTCAGTAGCGACATATGACATATATATTACCTGCTGTTGTCTGATTGGGCATGCTATAAGTGGTCATTAACAAGCAGGGTTTGACTCACCTTACACACTCTCTGCAGCGTGTCCAGTTTTCTTGTTAGAGATGACATGCACTCAGAGAAGCTAGACTGGAAGAGGATGCAAAAGACTCTGCCGGAGAAGTTTGGGATCAGGGAGAGCTGGTAGAGAAATCTGCAACAAATTACATATACAGGCTGCAATGCCTATTTACAGAGTGACACAATACATTTAGCAATACAGAAGTGTCAGGAGGAAAAACTCACTGCTCAGGTTTGTCCAGAGGTTTAGCATTATCTTTGTCTTTAGAGGACTTTATGTGCTTATCAATCTTGTCCAGCTCCTCCTGCTGCGCCCTCTGAGGAAGACACACAAGATATGGCTACTACTCTGTCCTAATACACACTCCGAAAGAAGACTATAGAAGGAGTCAATTTCTGCCCCCCAAGGTACAATCTATAGTAATGTATCCCCTAGCGCAAATTATTGGACTTTAAGGTAACTATATATACATTTTTAAGTGGATTTGTGGATATGAGAATTTGCTATTATAATTATTAAGTCAATAATGCAATTATCATTAACTAAGTTAAATTAAAAGCAATGACATTAAAGCACTGAAGTGGCACGGTGCTGAATAATCAGTACAACTATTACCACAAAGGTACAAATAAGTACCCAATGTGAAGGGTACAATGTATACTATAAATAAAAGTCCTTCAGAGCATTGTTCACTTACTTTACAGCCACTGTGTTAATATACTGTTATTACTGTGAGTAGTGCAGCATGTGCCCTAGCTCGTGCCTGTCAGGTTACATATGAATTGCTTTATTTGGAAACTGCATAGTATTGTTTGGACTGTATAGCTGGTCAATGTGGCAGAAATTTCCTTATCGTCTTCATAACCATCATCTACTCAGGTTTTCAACCTTGGTAGGTACTTTCAGCCAAAGTTCATGATACTAAACCATTAGCTTCTGCATGGCAACAAAACCTGTGACTCTAAACTAAACAGATATCCTGCCATGTTTTAACCTTCATTAGCTGTTACAAGCAAGGACCAGCAGCTTCAGATGCTGCAAGCACAACCTGGATAAATATTATATGACCACTTGCTATTATTTCAAGGAACCAGTCAGTCAGAGAAATTAACTGCCCACTTATTGTGAAATCTGATTCCCGTGTGCACCAAAACTATACTCTATACATTTCCTCAAATTCAAAAAATTCTATAATTGACAGTATTTTTTTCAGTATATGTTACGTAAATGTTACAACAGCTGGTAATCTTCCGCTCTGTGCTGCTTGTGTAATATGTGATGTACTGAGTTAGAATGTAGAGTAAATGACTTAGTAACTCACTAATACACCATATACAAGATATACTGTACTGTATGTTGCGAGACAGATAATATGTGACTGCGTACTGTGTACCATGATTGCATGGTACACAGTACATGCCCCCTCCCCCTATGTATTTTGCATCATTTTGAGCCTGGTAGGCCCATTCAGTAATTTGCACGACTGTGGAGAGTGTGTTTCTCACATTTTCATAAAGTGCTTGCAGGGTCTCTAGGTCCACTACTGTGTTATCCAAGTTCAGGATGGCTAAAACAAATACAGAGGCAATGAGAAAGAGAGAGTGAGTGAGAGAGAGACCGAGAACCTAATCAAAGCTAATATAAAAGTTATATGCATCCACACACACAGAAATAAACACACCCAACATCCTTAGCCGGTGCAGAAAAGTCTAGTTATCCTCTTTAGGATAACTAGGATCATAATTACTACCAATTAATGGAATCAACCAATACCAAAAGAAGAAAAAACTAAACAACTGGCCTGAAGACATGCATTGAGAGGAGTTTTGGTTATGACTAGATGACTACTGATTTCACAGTATGTACACAGACATAAAAAGTAAGGTTGATGCCACAAAGAACAAGAAATATCATTTGCTGTGTAGTTATCAAGTTACAACAGGAACTGCAGACATCTTGAATTGATGAACTCACCATGTTGGATGTCTTTCATGTCAAGATGCAGGGAAGACATGAGGATTCCTACTGCCTGAGAACGTTTGTTGTTTAGGACCTTCACAACCTAAAAAAAAAATACCAGGTTGGATTCTAAAGCTCAGATGTCATTTTAACATTGTTGCACATCCCATGTGCCAAATGCTGTATTGCTTTACATGTAATTTTGTTTGTAACTGATATTATACTGACGATGATCCTGCATCTGCAAAAAAAAATTTACAGTGGTTAAATATGGTATTTGGCAGTAACAAATATATCATAGAATGAAACGGTCTGAATGGTCGACATTTCTTTAGTGCTTTACTACCTTATGAAATGAAGTTCTTTACAAAAATGCTTTTCATTCAACCAGTCTCACACACAGTTATATGGATTATGACAGGGCTGAAATACAGAGCACTAGTCTGACCCACTGGGAGCAACTTGGGGTTCAGTGTTTTGCACAAGGACCCAGTAGAAGTAGCTGGGAATCAAACAACTGACCCTGCAATACGTGGAAGACTGTTCTACCTCTTGTATTTTAACAATTCTAAAAGTAGCACCTGAAGTTTAGGATGTATCTGGTAATAGTTGCCAAAATGGTTAGTAATCCCCCCCCACCTAAATAATTTATACTAATGGTAATTAATGTGCTTTCAGTACCTGGTGTCCAGCAATAATTTCACTATAATAATATCATTCGACATTTCCAGTAGCTGTTGATCAGTCCTGCACATCAACGTGGAGGGGTTTTAGTCCTTTACTCCTTACATAACTTCTTCAGCTCTGGAATTTCAGTTTCCTTCCATGAACTGTCTGTTTCAGGTCCTTCCACAGCGGTTCTATAGGATTAAGGTTATGACTTTGACTCATTGACACTTCTGGAAAAAAAAAAAGAATCTTTATTGGTTTTCACTGAGTAAATATACATGTTAAAGTAAAACCTAATCCATCCTCCTGGGCAGAGCTGTGGGTAGCCACAGGCAGCACCAAGGGAGCTAGCACTGTGTTGCCTTTAAATATAAACCTGGTACTTGGGCTGGGACTTAATCGTGCAGGCTTCTCCATCCCAACGTAATGCTCATTGAGCCCTCAAACCTGTGTTTTCAATCATTTGTGATCAGACTTTCATAGTGAAGACCCAGTTTTTCCTTCTTTAAAAAAGGCAGAGCCTCTCAGATTCATATCTGATTGCCACATTACATTGATTTAAACACCTGATTCTAATTTCCCCTTTAAATAAATTGAGAATCCTAGAGGTTGGCATGTTGTTGGATGTATTTTTTAGTCCACTATCTATCTTTTGTGCTTTATTAAAATTTTCAGACATTTTTAGTTCTAAACAAATGGATTCTACAGGCAAAACTCATTATCATATGTAATGTAACTTCTGGTGTACCAGGCTAACAAGTCTCAAAATATGTTGAAATTTGAGAATGAATAGTATTATGAATTAAGAGTTGTGTGTACTTTTGAGTATTTATGATTCTATTGGGTCAGACAATATCACATACACCTCAGTGTTTACAGTACATGAAGCTGAAAGCGCTCATTATGGTAAATGGTCTGCACTTATATAGCGCTTTTCTAGCTATTAGTGCTCCAAGCACTTTACACAGCTTCTCATTCACCAATTTGCACTCACAATCACCCACACACTCACAAATCAATTGGGGAGAGACTATTCAGCTAGCCAACATTTAACAGGAGCAACTAAATTGGGTTTCTGCGGGATTGGTGGACGACCACTCTACCTCCTGCGCCACAGTCAACCACCATTATCCCACCTTACTTACCATCTTTCCTCGCACGTTATAAACAACTGGAACCAAAATGTCAAACTTGGATTCACTATTCCATAATACTTTACCACTGATCTTCACTCTAATCTTTGTGAGCTTTTGCATAACTCAAGCATTTTCTCCCTGTTCCCCATCTGTAAAGGTGGTTTCTAGGGTTTCCACAAAAAACATTCCTTATCAAGCTTTTTCAGACTGTGGAAAGATCAAGTTGGCATCCAGGTAAAACTAGTCTATTTTTGCTAAAGGTCTCAGGAAGAAACTACAGAAGCAGTTTTTTTTTTACTACTGTGTACATATTCATTATATTTTCTTGCTGCATTCTAATAAATTGTAATATTTATGTGTATGTGATCATACTGTGTATGATCACTATGGCATTGTATGATCACTATGGCATTGCTAATACAAAAAATCTAATGGTGGCCTAATACATTTGTACAGTACTTAATGTAAAAAACACAGGTAAACACAGACCTGTTTGGCCTTGGACTTGGTGATGGTGTCAGAGAGCGGCTGCTTCTTCTCCTTTACAGCTGTTTTCGAGAACAATTCTACAAACTCCTCAAACTCCACTTCAGGTTCTTCAATTGTTTCCCACACCAATGAAGAAGAAACCTCCCTGAGAAACACAAACAAGCACTTACAAAATCTAAAAAATAAGTTTTGTTTTCAGTTAGTTATAATTGTCCCACGGTCTTACTGGCCTCAAAATTGTGTTGCAGTTTTACATACATTTGCAATAAGTCTGTGGGTCATCCATTCCACACCCTGTCGGAAATCTGAACAAACAGCTCATTTCAGCATTGTTACTGACAAAGAATATTACACTATGGATGTATTTATTTTTTTATATTCAAATTGGGTGTGTTTAGTTCTGAAAGCTCAACAAACTGTGATGCTGCTGCTGAGCTGGAAATGCTATTTGCCTTTACCAACTGAGCTACACGCACCCCTTAGAGCTAACTTTAATTATCTCATCTAAACCAACAACCTATCTTCTAGGCCCTATTCCCACTTAACTGCTCAAGGAAGCTTAATAGATACGTTTGTCTTGACCCAGGTGTTTTAGCCAATTACAGACCAATATCTATTCTCGCATTTATTTCTGAAATCCTCGAAAAAGTAGTCGCAAAACAATTATGTGACCACCTTTACAGGATAAAGACTTTCAGTCAGGATTTAAAGTTCATCATAGTACAGAAACAGCACTGGTAAAAGTCACCAGCGATCTTCTCATAGCATCAGATAATGGACTAGTTAGATCTTAGTGCTGCATTCAACACCATTGATCACAACATTTTATTACAGAGACTAGAACATGAAATTGGGATTAAAGGAACTGCACTAGGTTGGTTTAGATCTCATCTATCTGATAGACTTCAATTTGTTCATGTTAATGATGAATCCTCCATGCACACAAAGGTTAGCTATGGAGTTCCACAAGGCTCTGTGTTAGGACCAATACTTTTTACTTTATATATGTCTCCTTTAGACAACATTATTAGAAAACACTCAAAAACAAAATTTCCATTGCTATGCTGATGATACCGAGCTAAATCTATCTATGGAACCAGAGGAAAAAAATCAGTTAATCAAGCTTCAAGCATGTGTACAAGACATAAAGGTCTGGATGTAACATATTTTCTTTTACTTCTAAACTCAGACATAACTGAAGTCATAGTATTTGGGCCCAAAAATCTCAGAAATATGATGTCCAACCATATCGTTACTCTAGATGGCATAAGTCTGGCCTCCAGTATTACTGCAAGGAACCTTGAAGTTATTTTTGACCAGGATTTGTCCTTTACCTCACATATAAAACAAATCTCTAGAACAGCCTTCTTCCACCTACGGAACATTGCCAAAATTAGGAGCATCCTGTCTCAAAGTGATGCCGAAAAACTAGTCCATGCATTTGTTACTTCTAGGTTGGAATACTGTAATTCCCTACTTTCAGGATGCCCCAGTTACTCCCTGAAGAGCCTGCAATAATCCAAAATACTGCAGCAAGAGTGCTGACTGGAATTAGCAAGAGAGATCATATTTCACCTTCACTAGCTTCTCTCCATTGGCTTCCCATTAAATTTAGAATAGAATCTAAAACCCTGCTTCTTACACATAAAGCTCTGAATGGTCAGGCTCATATATAGAAGACTTCATAGCACCATATCATCCCAGTAGACCACTTCGATCTCAGAATGCAGGCCTACTTGTGGTTCGCAGAATTTCCAAAGAATGGGAGGTAGAGCCTTTAGCTATCAAGCTCCTCTCCTGTGGAACCAGCTCCCAGTTCTGATATGGGAAGCAGACACCTTTTCTACTTTTAAGTCTAGGCTCAAAACCTTCCTCTTTGATAAAGCTTATACTTAGTTATAGTTATGCTGCTATAGGCTTAGACTGCTCACTTCAAAATTGTCACTACTGTATGACATTAACTCTGTGTGTATTCTCCTGTAGTCCTCCTCCGTCTCCCTCTCGCTGTCCACTCTGCAGGTGTCCCCGGGCTTTGAAGCTGTGTGTTTTCCAGTGTGCAGCTGGTTGACCTGTCTATATGTTACTGTGCATTGCCACCTGGTTGGTTTCCATTACCTAGACTTTCAATAAACCTCATCCACTGTGCCTGCCTCTCTGATGTATATTTGGGTCCTTTCTACCAGTTGTTTTACAACATGATCTGTGACAAGCAAATTTGTGGTCTTGACAATGTTAACTTATTTGTACCGGAGCACAGTTCAGATGACATTAGGGTGGATTATAATGGCTCATCATAGGCTTTTTAAAGATATTAGAGCAGCCTCATTACAGATACAGAATTTGAAAAATGAAGAACGCAAGAGGCAAAACCAGTGTCAACAGAAATCTATTACCCACCAGTCATTAAACCTACAGTTGTTTTACTTCTTGAGAAGTGGTTTTAGTGGCTGCTACTCCTCTGAGGAGATCTAAACATTTGTACAAAGGAAATAACATATCCAATAAGATGAATGCGCTTAGATTACATTAAACCCATAAATATTTTGGATTACTTTTACAAATTATAGCTTCTTGTGTAACTAAATCATCAGACTTTCTAATTACTGCAGGTTTACATTAAATTTCACATTATCACGGATTTTCTGTGTCATATTAAACATAACATAACAATGGCACCAATCTTATCTTATTATGTTATGGGTCTTGATTTTAACAATCAACTTAAAACTATTAAATTATTACTTTCACATATTACATCATATTTGGAATGGGAGATGGAAGATGAGAAAAAAGGATTATTTCATGGCACTCATGGCTACACTTGTTACCATCTTTACTTTTTGGTATGCAGCTGGATCCTGGTCCAGTATAGAGGCTTCATAGGTCTGGGTGGCTCAACCACAGCCTTCCTGGGTGGTTTCTCCTGAGTCAGACCCACAGCATAAAGCCCCACTGGCAGCAGAGGAGGGAGGCAGCCCAGAGCCCCTATTGGAGCTGAAATAGCACAAATGGTTCCTGGTGGAGGCGGAGGAGGAGGAGGCCCACACCCTGGAGGGGTGGTGGTGGTAGTGGTGGAGGAGGTTGACCTCCAAATCCTGGTAGCAGAGGTGGGGAGGAGGAGGAGGAGGAGGAGGAGGAGGAGGAGGGACTCTTGAAACAGGTGGTAGAGGAGGAGGTGCTGGAGGAGCTTGCACTGACCCTGGTAAGGGTGGAGGAGGAGGTGGGGGTGGACGACCTGGCATTGATTCTCCTGGTAAGGGTGGAGGAGGAGGTGGTGGTGGAGGAGCTGACATTGACCATACTGGTAAGGGTGGAGGAGGAGGGGTTTTAGAAAGAGCTGGCATTAGGCCTACTTGTAAAGGTGGAGGAGGTGGTGGTGGAGGAGGGGGTACCACAGTCTGACCTTGATGAGGAGGTACTGCTCCTCCTGTTAAGGAAGTCAAAGGTGGAGACTGCTGCTGACATGAACACGGAAAACCCTCAAGTTTGGGTGGGGGCTGCAGGAATCTGTTATCTCCATCCAACCCACTACAAGGCACTTTGAACTTAAAGCTGTCATCCATAGGCGAGGTCTGTACTGACTTGGCCTCCAGGCAGCCCTGCGAGAGACCGGCCTCTGTCTGCAAGTGAGCATCACACATGGCCCTCAGCAGGCCCTCCTCTCCTCCACACTCCTTGTCTGTGGTGAAGGTGGGGGATTTCATACTGTCCCTGTCCAGCAGAGGAGGCTGTCGCTCTAACTCAGCAATCTTGGTTCTCAGGTCCTCTATGGTTTGCTCCAGCTGCTGAATGACACTGACATGTTTTTCCTTCAGTTTTGCTGAAGGAACAACACATTGCTCCTGTAATAAGAGATGACAAAAAGAGAACAGAAAATGTAATATGGAAAATAACTATAGAACTATAGAAAAATCAGAAAGTAGTCTTTCTAGTCCTACCACTCCTACTGAAAGATTACACATTTAGGTCCTCTTTTTAGAAATAATTACCAACATGACGCTGGATAGCAATGGGCAAGAAGCTCTGTATGAAAAGATTGTTCATATTTACCAGAGTTCAATGTGGTTCGTCATAAACAATTTGTATTGATCAGTATCTATTGAAGGGTTTAGAGAATACAGAGAAATCTCTGTATTCCAAGGACAATGCCAAAAACCAATACCAATAATAAGGTCTTCAGGCAGCAAAAACAGACATGATTCTGCAGTAGAGGTCACTGCATTAGCTTAGAAACATATCTGACCATTGTCAGTGAACACAGCCATATAAAACTACAAGATCTAAAAACACAACCATCTTTTCTGAGCCTGAGCTCATTTAAAATGGACTGAGGTGAAGTGGAAAACTGTCCTGTGAGGGCGACTGTGGCACAGGAAGGTAGAGCAGTTGTACACAGTCTCACAGTTGTTGGTTCAATCCCCGGGTCCTCCGGTCACATGTCGAAGTGTCCTTGAGCAAGACACTGAACCCCAACTTAGTTGCTCCCGGTGAGTGTTGGCCAGCTGCATAGCAGCTCCCCCATTGGTGTGTGTGTGTGTGTGTGTGTGATTGTGAGTGTGAATGCCAATAGCTAGAAAAGTGCTATATAAGTGCAGACCATTCATCTAATGAATCAAAATTTGAAATTCTGTTAGGAAATTATGCTCCATACTAATGTGGAGAGGAACCATCTGACTTCTTGTCTGTAGTATGTGATGGTGTGTGGGGGGCTCAGTAATGCACACAGCATGGGTAATTTGCACATTTGTGAGGGCTCCATTGAGGCTAAATGATTGTAAATGGTCTGCACTTATATAGTTTATCTACCTATTGGCATTCAAAGTGCTTTACACTGCTTCTGCTTCACCCATTCGCACTCACAATCACACACACACACCGATGGGGGAGGTGCTATGCAGCTGGCCAACACTCAACAGTTGAACCTAAGTTGGGGTTCAAGGACATTTGTGACCGAAAGAGCCAGGGATCCAACAACTGCACGATTTGTAGATGAGCGCTCTACCTCTCTGCGCCACAGTCTCCCTGAATATAGTGCATTCAATTTTTTCAGTTTCGTTATGCTGCAACCTATCTAAACTCAGTACCACATAATCACAAAACAGAATTTTAGAAATGTCTGTAAATTTATTAAAAACAAAAGTCTAAAATATTATGCATACATAAATATTCAGACATTTGCAACAATGTAGCTTAGGTGCCTCTAATTTCTCTTGATCGTTGCTGAGATGTTTCTACACCTTGACTGGAGTCCAAAAGTGCTAAATTAAAATGATTTGACATGATTTTGAAACGCACACACCTTTCTATAGAAGGCCTCACAGCTGACAATGCATACTGTATCAAAGCAAAAGTCATGAGGTTAAATGAGCTGCCTACAGAGTTCAGAGACAAGATTTTTGCAAGGCACAGATCTGGGGAAGGCTACAAATCAATTTCTGGCACACAGAGGGTTTCCAAGAGCACAGTGGACTCCATAATTCTCAAATTAAAGAAGTTTGGCACAACCAGGACTCTACCAAGAGCTGGTCACCTGGCCAAACTGGGGGAGCTGCTATGCAGCTGGCCAACAGTCACTGGGAGTATGTAAGTTGGGGTTGTGTGTCTTGTTCAAGGATACTTCAACTTGATCAAGCTAACAACTGTGGGATTGGTGGACAACCACTTTATCTCCTGCGCCACAATCAACCCTGTACAGTATTTGTTTAAAACAACATATGCTGCCATCCATATAAAACGTTGCTCATTTTAGCAACACAATGTCAAACCACACATCTGCACATATTCCAGCATCATGGCCCTGTAGTAAAAGAGTCCAGGTACTAAACTGACCTGTGTGCAGTCCAAACTTTACACACTAAAAACATTTATAGGATTATGATGGGGAAATATGACAGGGGCCATTTTTAAATATATATGTTCTACATTATTCGTCGTTGCAATCAATCTTTACAAAAAAAAACAACAACATGCCAACCATTGGTATTATATTTGGAATTTTAAAACATTTGTTTTAAAATTCTTAAAATTCTTAAAAATCTTAAAATTTATTACATTTGTTATGTTGGTTTAGTTGTCATTAGTTTCAAAACAAGACATTTTAGTTTTATGTCTTTAGAGTGAATTAAGTTTAAATTTTTATTAACACTTTCAGCCTAAGGTTTAGGTTAAGTAAAGAATATTAAAGTAACTAACCTGATATTCTTGGACCTCCTTCGGTGGCTGCTTTGAACCTGAGAATGCTGCATGGTGTTCTAAACAAAGAGGCACATTAGCAGATCAGTGGGATACAGTACAACAGAAAATGCGGCTGGAAGTACAGAAAAATGTAACTTAAAAACTGTGGAAGCAAGGATGTAAATGCATCCTGTGATATGCATTTATTATATTCCTCAGAACTAATTTTGTACACACAATTAAATGCTTTTGATTCTTTCGATTTGCATAGGTTATTAAAATTAAATAAGGCAAACTCAGCAATACAGTACATTATATTTCAAGTTCTGGCATACAAGCAGACAAATCTTCACCTGGGGCCTAACACCAAGAGAAATCTGCTAGTGCCTCCACATTCCCAGGATTTAAATCAGCAAAGAAATACAGCTCACAATAACAAAAATGACTACAGAAATGACTACTGACCTTGATTGTTGTCTTCACACACAGAGAGATGAAGATAATTGAAGAGATATTATAGGGAAATAGAGAGAAGAATACAAAGGTCAGGTACCTTGCATCTTCATCACTATTATTTTATCAGGTGTTTATCCCACTGAGTGGCAAGTTATTGATCATTATCATGATATATGTTTTGGCAGATCATCTGCTTCCTACTAGTTATAGTTATTACGATAGGAATTGTGGAAAATTGATGCATTTGATGACATTTATATAAAGTGTTGGCGGTGCAGAAGGTCGGGCAGATGGTTGGATGACACTATCATGACAGACACATCTTCATGTCTCATTTGACCAAAGTAGCAACTTTGAGTAAAAAAATCTTTGTTGTTTGTGTATTTTAGTCAACCACACAATTTTTCCTTTCCCTAACCATCTTGTTTTTGTGCCTAAATGGAACAAAAAGTATGTATTTTTTATGCCAAAATAAAATGGCATTGCTAGTCTACTTGCTAGCATGATGTGCTGTCCAACCCAACATGTTCTCATTCCACAGCATCAGATAATGAGAGTTCCTAAGGCATCAAATTGTGCTGCCTTTTGAAGTACTTTGGCATATGATATTGATGGGACCCTTTGATGCTACTATTGAACTATCTGACACCATGGGAACAACGGCCCCTGATATTTATGCTACAGGTACACTTTGACATCAGTATTAGACTATACAATACAATGTCACATGTACTTCATACAGTATAGTAACCAAGCATGCCATATTTTGTTACAATTATCATTAAAGTGTCTCACACTAGAGTCAAACCCCAGTCTCCTGTAGAAAAGTCCTGTCTTGTTAGATATTGGGTTCAAAAGACTAGGACAGCCAGCCCGAAAACGTAATGCTTTCAGCCACACGTAGCCAGTAAAGAGACATTAAAAGTAAAACAGTAAAAACATGTATGTTTATGGTTAATTAGTAAGCACATTTACATCAGATTATAGAATTTAAAGTTTCTGCATTCCAGATGCACAGTAAGTGGAAGATCGAGGTCACACAAAAAGGGTCACCTCGAATATAATTTTGCTACTTCTACCACTGTCCGTATGTCTCCCCTTATACATACATTTTTAATGTTTTTATTATTCTTTTAATTTTATTGCAATTTTTAAAAATGTTTTGTTTATTATTATTATCATTTTAAATCAAGAGCTAACTAAATTTATTGTACTAAAGACATTGTACCTGTACATAATGACAATAAAGATCATTCTATTCTATGCTGGAAATCTTATCAGTAAAAATCTTGGGAATGGTTTTCTATAGTATATTCTATCGTGGGCCTTGAGACAGTTTGGACACCTGTCCAGGGTTTTCCCCACCTGACAGCTGGAGACTGGGGCTTGACTTTAAATCCAAGCCAAGGTGTCTGCTGATATACTGAGGTTTTGAGAGAAAATGAGGAAAACATTTGTGTAGTGTCTGTATTAATTTTTACTAATAGTCACAGACAACAATAATAACCTGCATGCTATAGAAAGTATGTACAGGATATGTGTTGGTATTACCAGCCTCTGTGGGTTTAGGTCCAGTCTTGGCTGGGAGCCAGGGACCCTTGATATTCGCTGTTAGCTTCCCATCAAGAGGATCCAGGGAGTGGGGAGGCTGGTTAACTGCTGCCCATGTATACAGTTGGTTATGCTGGTAAGACAAATAGAATTACAGCTACTTTAAATCAAATTTTCAGAAATGACACTGAATTTTAGAGGGGTCCAAAAGAAACTTTTTTTTTTGTCCTTTCGGCTTATCCCGTGAGTTCAGGGTCCCCACAGCGGATCATTGTCCGCATGTTGATTTTGCAAAGAAACTAAAGACCCCATATTTGAAAATGCTATGTGATTGTTAAGCAGTTTTTCAAATGTTTCACATTCTCATATCAGTGTATAACCCAGTGCAACCAGTTGCTTTTGTGATGGCATGATGCCTTGCCAAGGCTTCTATGTAGAGCAGAGGCTTGAAGTCTGGCTAAACCACAACAAGCACTGAGCAATGTAAAAGGTGATCCTGGTGGTTGTCCCTGTGCTGTTTAGGATCAGCAACACCTTACTAAAATTTTGTGTGCATGAGACTGGACAAGCTGAATACTGATTTTGTAATGTGAAGACACACTGAAAGTCTCTAAATTTACATTATAAACCACCATTTAGATGCAATATAAAATAATACATCACAGTAAGTATAAGCAACTATCAGGATGAAAACTGTAACAAAATCATCAACAATTGGAAAAACAATTAGGTGCAGTTATACATACATCAAATTTGGCTGAGGTTGTGGAGGGGATATGGGCAGTGCTGCCACCCAGCTGCTCTCTGAAGCAGTCAGTGAAAGGCAGCAGGAGGCCCATGGCCAAGATCCTGGAGCAGAGCCTCTCAGCCTCCTCTGGCTCCTCCTGTTCCTGCTGCAGGAACAGCTTCTCCAGGAGGGTTCGACCTAGACAGGCAGTAAACTATGTGACTTTACCACAATCATTGCATTTGATAAATTAAATTGCTGTGAGCCTGAAATATATTGTATATATAATGTATGTTTTTTTTTAATATTCTTATGTCATAAAAACCCTCATGGTCATAAGGAAGTTTCATTGTTAGATTTTCCTGTTTGCAATTGTATATACTATACATGTAATTTCTATCTGACAGGGCTAACTATGACAGTGATCCTTACAATGCTTACAGGGACCAGTGCTTACAGTACTGCATACAGTGACCAAGTTGGGGTCAAAAGGGTTTAGCACTTTTAGCAACTAGCACAGTGAGAACAGACAGTGCTATACTTCAC
The DNA here is from genome assembly GCA_020496755.1 of Channa maculata. NCBI lineage: Eukaryota > Metazoa > Chordata > Actinopteri > Anabantiformes > Channidae > Channa > Channa maculata. The sequence goes on along the minus strand of CM035605.1, from coordinate 2,667,337 downwards.
TAAGATAATGAAAGCCAAAAATGACATGTTCATAAGAAAATATATTCGAAAGAAAAGACACTGAAATGAAGCACTTGACTTTAACATACAGAGCAACAGGGCAAGCAGTTTGGCACCCAAACAAAAACATTAAATATTAAAATCTATCTATTTATCTTTTTAATTCTATTGGTTTAATAAAATAAGTCTGATTTGAGCCATATAATGTGACGTGGAATGAGGTCATGCCAACAAACTGCAGGAAAGTTGTAGAGGGGAATTATTTTTCTCTAGATGTTTGGTAAACTGTCTATCACTAAGTTCCACAGAACGAATTCATTCTGTTCACCTGCTGCCTCCCCTTATTTACCCCGTTCACCTGTCCCTCTCTGCCAGATCGTCTTTCATACCCTCCGAGTGACAAGTCTGTCTCTGGTCCCGAAAGAATCTACGTTTAAGGTCTAGTTTCGAGTTCCCAGTCTGGTTATTCTGTTTAGAGATTTCTTGTTATCTTTCAAGTGTCTAAGTTTTGTTTACTACTTTGTTATCTCCCTTCCTGGTGACGACGTCTTCATTCAGTTTTCTACGAGCGATTTTGTACTCTTTGCAAGTTAGTTACTTACCTAATGAATTACTCATTTTTGAAGCAAGTCTTGTGCTAACGTTTTGTCAGGGTCTGAGTTTTGGCCTTCTCCCCTGTATTTTTGTTGCTACTTCTTTTTTTGCTACTTGCCTTTCAGTTGTACTTTGTTCGGGTTTTTTCCTGTTTGCCCTCCTGGTTTCTGCCAGCCGCCTTTAGTTATTTTTACCCTCCGCCCTCCTGGTCTCCTGCCATTCGGTCCTCCAGTTCTTCCTGGGCTCCGCTGCAGTTCCGTTACAAACTCTGCCCACAAGTTCCCTACTGCTTTGTCGCATTCATGCATTATTATATACAAGTGTCTGTTTCCCTGTAGAATAATGGTTCTCTCTTCCATAGTTCTATTTTCCATAACAACTAGTCATTGTAAAAGTCAGTACATCCAAAACAGCACTCACAAACACACACAACCTAACACGCCAATGGGGAAACTGCTATGCAGTTGGCTTACACTCAATGGGAGCAACTAAGTTTAGGTTCAGTGTCTTGCTCAAGGACATTTCGACATATGACCGGATGAGGTGGGAATCAAACCAACAACCAACTGGGTTGTTGTGTGTCTCTGGATAGCAGCGCCCCCATTGGTGTTTGAGTGTGTGATGACAGAAGGTTAAAGACTGAGCTCCAGAAGGCTAAAAAGGAGAATCTACGTTTCAACTAATTTTACTTTGCACAGAAACCTCAGTGGTTCTGTCATCTTAATATTCTGCTCAGATTAATCTGACCCCAAATGATGGTACTAAATGTACTTCTTCTACATTGTACCAGAGACTACCACCATCTTCTTCTGTACTGCACACTTACAGTTTCTCTCCTCAAAATGCAGACATCAGATATCTAGATGTATTAGTATACAGTCATTTATTTTGGCTTCTTGCCCCCAGGAACCTGTAAAAATGTAACAATCTCAGTCACTAACCTGAAAAAACATCCTGGAAGCCGCAGGTAGAAACCTGTCCACAGGAGGATCCTCTGGTAGCACATATGGGCTGGCTGCCTCCTCCTCTGTAGCCCACCAGATACTCTCCTAACCCTCCAGACGCTCCCCCGTCCTCCTCTTTGCTTCTTAGCCTCCTTTCAAGCTCCTCTGTCCAGTCAGCCGAACGACTCAGAGGCCCAGCAAGGCTTCGAGAGCGCTGTCTATGGACCTGGTGACCCTCAGCCGTGGTCCTGCCAACATTTATATTACATAGAGTATATTACTTTAAACTAACTTTGGTATGTAAATGGGTGTCTTTTGTTAAAGGCAGGCCCTATCCATATGAACATCAGCTTTAAAAGACCTGAAACCTGCTTCAGTTAAGTAAACATCATAAAATTATAGTTTTACTGCAGACAGTTTTCTACAAAAAGTAGACCTCATGTTCACTATAATGGACTGATTATGTGTCTCTCCTTAGTGGTTATTGTAGTTGATGTATTTCACTAATTCCATTCAAGAAGTGAAACTTGTATAATGTATACATTCATTCCACACAGACTGATATATTTAAAGTGTTTATTTCTTTTAATTTTGATGATTATAACTGACAACTAATGAAAACCCAAAATTCAGTAACTCAGAAAATTAGAATATTACTTAAGACCAATACAAATGTACATGTAGAGCACTCAATACTTAGTTGGGCTCCTTTTGCCTGAAGTACTGCAGCAATGCGGTGTGGCATGGGATCGATCAGTCTGTGGCACTGCTCAGGTGTTAAGAGAGCCCAGGTTGCTCTGATAGTGGCCTTCAGCTCTTCAGCATTGTTGGGTCTGGCGATTTTCTATGGGGTTAAGGTCAGGCGAGTTTGCTGGCCAATCAAGAACAGGGATACCATGGTCCTTAAACCAGGTACTGGTACATTTGGCACTGTGGTCAGGTGCCAAGTCCTGTTGGAAAATGAAATCTGCATCTCCATAAAGCTGGTCAGCAGTAGGAAGCATGAACTGCTCTAAAACGTCCTGGTATAAAGCTGCGTTGACCTTGAAACTCAGAAAACACAGTGGAGCAACACCAGAAGATGACATGGCACCAAACCATCACTGACTGTGGAAACTTTACACTGGACCTCAAGCAAAGTGGATTCTGTGCCTGTCCTCTCTTCCTCCAGACTCTGGGACCGTGATTTCCAAAGGAAATCCAAAATTTGCTTTCATCAGAGAACATAACTTTGGACCACTCAGCAGCAGTCCACTCTTTGTGAATCTCCTCCACATTTTTGAATGGGTTTTGTTTCACAATTCTCTCCAGGGTGCGATTATCCCTATTGCTTGTACACTTTTTTCTACCGCATCTTTTCCTTCCCTTCACTTCTCTGTTAATGTGCTTGGACACAGAGCTCTGTGAACAGCCAGCCTCTTTTGCAATTACCTTTTTTGTCTTGCTCTCCTTGTGCAAGGTCTCAATGGTCGTCTTTTGGACAACTGTCAAATCAGCAGTCTTCCCCATGATTGTGTAGCCTACAGAACTAGACTGAGAGACCATTTAAAGGCCTTTGCAGGTGTTTTGAGTTAATTTAGCTGATTAGAGTGTGGAAAAATCCTTTCTTTGTATTGGTTTTTCAGTTCAGTATCTTTCTGAGATACTGAATTTGGGGTTTTCATTAGTTGTCAGTTATAATTATCAAAATTAAAAGAAATAAACACTAAAATATATATATCAGTCTGTGTGAAATGAATGTATACATTATACAAGTTTCACTTCTTGAATGGAATTAGTGAAATACATCAACTTTGCGAAGATATTCTGATTATTTGACCAGCACCTGTATATGAAAACAAATGGTTTCTGGAAAAAGGCAAGCAGCACAGTTATAGGATGACTTCAATAATTTTCAATTTGTATAGCAGTGCTTTTATAAAATACATTAAACTGCTCTCAACATTCCTGTATTACACTGTTGTTCAAAATTCCTCAAAATGACATAGTCATCCCCAAATTATGTAATTATGCAGCTAGAAGCTGCCAGCAGACAAGGCAGGCAGCTGCTTGGAGCCCAAGAACAAAGGGCTGACAAAAGTTAAACCATGTACAGAACTTACTTCGTGCAAAGTTTGCAATGACACTATCAGTCAGAGACCTTTCTAAGAGGGCCCTGACTCTCACTCCATTGCAGGTAGGGCATGATTCAGTGTAAACAAACTGGTCTAATGAAACAATGAAAACCAGCTGGTAAAAATGAAGAGGAGTTATTCTTCTGGGGTGAAATAAGAGAAACAGGAGAGAAAGCAAGATAGTGGTAAGTGGAGCAGTGTAGACAATAACGATGAAATATAATATACTAAATAGCATTCATTATTTTCCTTAAAATTCTACAAACACTACCCCATGATGACAACATGAAGGAAGTTTGTTTGAAATCTTTGCAAATTTCTTTAAAATAAAAAAATTACATTCACATAATTAGTCTGCACTTATATAGTGCCTTTCTACCTATTGGCACTCAAAGCACTTTACACTGCTTCTTATTTACCCATTCATACTCGCAATCACACTCATACAACGACAGGGGGCAACTAAGTGTCAAGGCACCGCTCACCAGCTGGCCAATACCATCCATAGAGTAAAACATGGTGGTGGCAGCATCATGCTGTAGGGATGTTTTTCAGTGGCAGGAACTGGGAGACTAGTCAGGATTGAGGGAAAGATGAATGCAGCAATGTACAGAGACATCCTTGATGAAAACCTGTTCCACAGCACTCTGGACCTTAGACTAGGGCAACGGTTCATCTTTTAACAAGACAACAACCCTAAGCACACAACCAAGATAACAAAGGAGTGGCTATGGGACAACTCTGTGAATGTCCTTGAGTGGCACAGCCAGAGCCTAGACTTGAACCCGACTGAACATCTCTGGTGAGATCTGAAAATGGCTGTCACCAAACGTCCCGCATCCAAACTGATTAAGCGTGAGAGGTACTGCAAAGAAGAATGGGAAAAACTGCCAAGCTTGTAGCATCATACGCAAAAAGAATTGAGGCTGTGATTTGTGCTAAAGGTGCTTCAACAAAGTGTTAAGCAAAGGCAGTGAATAATTTATTTTTATTCAATTTCAAACAAACTTTTTTCAAATTGTCATTGTTTGTAACACTTTCAGGAAAATAATGAATTTAATAAATTTTGAAATAAGGCTGTAACATGACAAAATGTGGAAAATTTTAAGCGCTGGGAATACTTTCTGGATGAACTGTATATTGATAGGTTACTGCAGTATCTTGTGGAGTTTCAGCTCCTCCTATGGTAGAAAAACAACACTGCAACTTTAAGAAGACACACAAACGAAAAAGCCCAACCAAAGGGTAACACACTGCAAATCAAAGAAAACATACAAAAGAAACACCAAAAGCTGTAGCTCAGCTGGTAAGGCAGTCTCTCATAGGCCACAGGGTCAGTGGTTCAACTTCTGTTCCATGCTGGCTATGTGTCAAAGTGTCCCTAGGCAAGACTAAAACCCAAGTCTATCTAGTGCCAGCTGAGAACCTTGCACACTAGCACTGTCATTGTTGAGAGTGTGTGAATAAGTGAATGAGAAGCCACATTTTAAAGCGCTATATGGACAGACCATTTACCAATATGAAAATAAACTGTAAATCAAATAACATATACAAAAATAAAAGCACAGACCTAAAATTTAACGCAAATTTAAATACATACGTAAGTAAAGGCACATGCGTTATGAAAAATTACTGTAGCTCTAAGAACGTATAGAAGTAAAGTAAACATAAAGAATAAGAAAACACACTTTGAAAACACAAAAATAAAATGTAACATATTTAAGAAAAATTATGACTCAAATATGTCAGAAATTTAAGTTGAAATAGAAAAAGCATTTCCAAAAAGGAAATGCAGTGTGAATGCATCAGGGCTGAAAGGATTTTCCAAACAATGTTGAAAAAAACATTTTTTTCTCGAATTGGTGGAATGTTTTACTTTTGCTGAAAGCTGAACAGGTTAAATTAAGCTGAAAGTTTTGCTTTTGCTGAAATAGCTGAAATGTTTATTGTATAAATGTAAAAAGGCTAAAATTTGTTAAAAAGTAGAAATTGAGATGAAATGATGCTTAACAAACACAGGCAACTGCCTTTTTGGTAAGAAGTTTTCTCCTTCCCTTTCTTTTTACCCCAAGCTGGAGATCATTTTTACTCTGCCCATGTTTAGGTGCTGTGGTTTTGTTATTTTAGTTTGTTATGTTAGTTTGGGGCTGGAAATCACCGGTAACTCAGTTATTAAATTCTATTTTTGTTTAGATTTAGTTTTCACAAATAATTTATTTTATGGTGTAAATTTGTAAAAAAAATAAAATAAAATTATACTAATATTATGAACTGACGCTTAACAGTTTTAAAAAAGCTGAATCATTTTTCCGTGAAGCAGCTCTAACATGAAATAGTAGCATAATAGTAGCAAATCCTTTAATCCCTCCAAATCTGTATATAATAGCTTTTTGCAGATTCATATACAAGCCAGCTGAAAGAATTGAAGCATGAATTTTAGACTGGTCATTTAGTCAACTGTAAAATTAGACTATACTCATAAAAATGATCAGTGGTCCATGCAAGCACCTTATTATGAGTTATGGGAGCAACAGAGTAAGTTAGGTGATGTCACTGAAAAATCAGGCCATTCTGTTGTCATACTTATTTGAACTTTGTCATGGCAAAAATCTAATCCAATAAAATACTAATGAAAAATCATATTTGACATGCAGCACCTGGGAACACCTGGGTACCTGTGGAGGTGAAGGTGGGGTCTGCGCGGGGAGAGGGGGCTGTGGGAGGGGGACAGGGATGGGGAGTGTCCTGGGGAGCTGAGCTGTCTGGTGGTGGTCTTGATATAGGAGGGGATAATGGGAGGGTAGGGCTTCACCACAGGGCTAGAGGAGGTGGAGGAGTAGCTAGACCTGAGAAGTCTTTTGGCCGAAGTGGGGCTCTCCTGCGGAGGGAGAGGAGTGATACAGGCACTGCCTGCTCTGGACTGCTGGTTAGAGGCAGGGATACTGGAAGTAACAGAGTAGTTAAGTTCAGAGCTGGCACTCAGGCAGTCCTCAAGGGACTCTGCACTTGTACCTGAGCCCAGCTGACCCCCACATTCTTCAAAGACATTTCCTGAGCTCATCCCCTCAGTGATTTCAGGACTTTTGTTGATGCTGTCTGCTGGTGAAGGATTGATATCCACATCCACCCCTGCCCCCCTCTCTACTTCCTTTGGGGATTCAACTCTTGCATCCTTCACATCCTCCTCCCCCTCCCCTGGGGTTTTCCCAGAACTGTCAAATGTGAGGTTAGGGAAGCTGTTACCACTGGTTGTCATGGTGACAGAGCTGACTGCTGCTTCCCCTTCAGTAGCCATGGCGATGGCTGTATTAGGGGGGTGCTGCACCCAAGCATGCTGGTCTTTTGTGCCTGTGGCAACACAAAGAGGTGCTTTTCTCTCTCTCTCCCTCTGTCCCCTCTCATTTACCCCCAGATGGTTCCCCTCCTCCTTCTCCTCCTCCTCTTTGTGGAAGGGGAGGTGTGGGGTTGGGGGCTGGTCTATGCACTTGACAGAACCAGACAGTTTTTGTGTCTCTAGGAATGACAGAGCCTCGGACCCCAGCTCTAATTCTGGGGTTAGATCGAGCACCTCAGTGGAAGTTAACTTAATTACGCCATTACTCTGCTTCCCTTTCCCCTCCTCCCCTCCTCCATTTCCATATGCTTCCATAATTGAGTTAACCCCCCCATGCTGTTGTTGATGCTGAAGCCTTATTGCAAGCTGGATGTCTGCTAACAAATCCTCATGGTCAGCCGCGGAGTGGAAGCTGTAAATATCTGTGTCTGACCCTGAACTCCCTGCCTTTTGCCCTCTATCCTCTGTGGGGGAGGTTGCTACTGTTGAGGCTTTCCGCTGCATTCCCTGCTTCTGCTCTCCTCCAGCTCCTTGTTTTTGCATTTGATCCAGTTTCTTTTTGTTCTGTGGGAAAGCAGCCTCACTGTCTGAGTGTCCAAGCTCATCTGCAGACAGATCTGGTGTTTTTGTGCTGTCCAGTTCGTCATGTTGAGATGTTAAAATGTCTTCCTTGGAGCCTGTGACTGATGAACATGTGTCTCCTTTTCCTTTTAGGTTTCCTTTTCTCTTCCGGATGGAGAAAACAGAGGACTTCGACTCAGATTTGTTTTTCTTCTTGCCTGCTCCTGTGCCATGCAACCCCCCTCCTCCATTTGTGCCTGCTCCTTTGCCCCCATGCTTACTGTGGAGTTTCTTTCCTACCTTCTTCGTTATGTCCCCTCCTCCCTCTCTCCATCCTTCATCTATTGATGGGTAGCTTCCATTACCCGATGCCGCTGCAGCTTTCTTTTGCCTAGCCTCCTGGTTGCCCATGTTGATGGAGAGCAAATAATGGCTGCCAGCCTCTTTCAGGTCATGCCTGGCAGAGTTTCTCCAGTCAAAGGGAAGGTTTAGATGCCTATGCCTGACGAAGGTAGAAATGTCTTGGCCTAATCTGTAGATGCACGTTTAGTGGAGCTGCTTCCACTGCTGCTGATTGTTTTTCTTTCTTTTTTTCAGTTGTGTGACGATCTACCCTGTTGTTTCCTGGTGACGAAAGCTGGCGTGGCAGTGATGTTGCCGCTGATGCAGGGAAAGCGTAGATCCTTCTATTCCTCCTCCCCTTTCTGTCTGTCTTACCCTCCTCCTCTACATCAGATAAAAGGAGTGACGCAGGCACTGCATGCTCAGTGGATCTTTAACAGTGATGCAGACTGGGAGTAATGCAGAGCTACATGGATGGGGAGACAAAGCCAGGTCCACTGCTAAAAATAGCAAAAAGAAACTGATCAATATAGGTGTTAACCCTAATCCAACTCTCACGTTTGTCTATCAATATAATCATGCAGTTCCTACATTTCCCCGGATTTCCAGACTTCTGCCTACATAACCCATAATGCTAAGTGTAGGCTATATTTCATAAAGACACAACCCTTAAAGTGGTCACTGCAGAATTATAAACAATACCACACACACAAATATTATTCCTGTACTTATTCCTAATAGAGATTAAAACCAAGTTTCACCTATTTTTGCATGTCTTACAACAATATTCAGGTGCCCACTTAACCCTTTTTATGCTGTAATCATTCCCCCTGCTCATACTGTATGTTCTATAGACAGATCATTTTAAGGCCTGTTCCTGTAATTACTGAGGACCAACATTCGTAGTATGTCCATTTATTTAAATATGTAAATCTAAAGCTAATATGAGCCTTTAGCAGTATGAGTTAATAACAACAACAAAAGGTTTACAATTTTATACTGTGAAATTCCCACAGTATAAAACAATTTGCACAATTCCCAAATGTAGTCCTTGACAGAATTCATGTATGGTTTCCACCCTCTGCAATAGATTTTTAGGTTGCATTTCTAGATGCAGCAGTGGACTGTATTTTATGATAACACATTTTTAAAGTACTCTAAACTGTGACTACAGTGACAGGAAATAGGAAATGAAATGAACCTTTTGAAAGGACCCAGATAAATCACAAACCTTGAAGGTCCCTGGAGTACCTGACTCTTTTCAAAATCTTATTTACTGTACACTTGTCAGGTACTGTAGATGTATAACTATCATTTTCTTTAAAGACTTTAGTGTTGTCAGAACTTTTACGTTTAAGTTAACATAAATAATGTGTAGTCAAGTTTATTCACACCATTTTGTGCAGTTGCCTCCTGTCATAAGTATCTTGTGCATAGTATTAATCTCAACAGTTAAAGTCCAGTAAGTCAATACTTTTATCTTGAAACCTCTTGATGGTGCAATTGCACCAATGTTACAGTAACACACAATAGTGTTGCACTAGTAAAACCCAACACATCTTTGCTTCTTTAACAATATATCCCATAATTACACAGAAATATCTTAATGGTTACCCATTTTAATTTATTGCTATTCAATTCATGTATACTGTTCATGTGATATGAACATCAGTGCAAACATAAAAATCTTGTACAAAATTAAGTTGCACACATAAATAAACACCACAGCAAGGTAAAAATACCAAAAAAGAAATATATCCCCATGTTATTGTCATGTGGCTCACACATCCAGTTTGGAAGAGTGTGTGTACGACAGTGTTGGTGGGATTTCATTTTGACATTTGTAGAAAAATCTATACAGGAAACAAAGCACTGAAGAAGGACATTTAATTTGTAGGATATACAAAGGGGGATGAGGTGGGGGGGACTGTTTGTCCATTGGTTTGTGACAGATTTTACTTATTTGGGTAGTCGCTCAACCTGAACCAAACTTGCCCAGAATAAAACTTGTTTATATACATGTCAGACTGTGCTGTTTATGTATACTTTTCCTTTGCTTTTTGTTATAATGATTCCTTGGGGGTATTGTACTTGCTATTTTTAAGATTTTGAAAATCCGTGACTAAGTGACAAAAACTGACACTAGCTGTGCATATACACAGTAAGCAACCTATAGTGTGATATGAGTTTAAGTTAAAATTAGGTATTGTGTCCAAACCACAAGCAGATCCAAACAGAATGTTAATTAAGGGACAATACACACAGGATTTCACAACAAGACACAGCAAGGCAGGTTATGAAAAACATTGTGACATTGAATCAGACTGTAGTAAAATATTTTAGTTATTACCAGTTATACCTAGCAAAAATGAACAACTAATGCACTACTTTTAGATCGGTGAACATTGGGTAAATATTACAAACAACCCCTAAAAAAGAGACAAAAGAGTATATAACATAGTTCTCATTCTGTGTGTTTTTTGTTTTATTCTATGTGAAAAACAATCATTCACAAACCATAAAGTTATTACCAAAAGAAGGTAATTAAATAAACCACATTAAAAAAAGAAAACAGTGACAATAAAAAGCAAAACTCCTTTTTAAGATAAACTCTAAGTTGTCTGTTATTAATACCAGAAATTGTGGATTCAAACTCAAATCTGTGGGATGACACCTGTCATCTCCTAACCTTCACTGGAACATAATGATACTTTTATTGTGTTCCAGAGAACAATAGTTGCATAGGATGCAATGGAGGCATGGTTTCAGCAGTACTGAGTGTATGCATGTGAAGGGTGGCACCAGTTTAAAGACCCCAGAGTTGTTTAAAGAAGTTTGAATTTTTTGCATTGCCCAATTTTCATGCAGAATTTTCTAATTTTGAGATTATGAGAAAATTGCCTTGCAATTGCCAGTTGAGTTAGGGTGACACCTATATTGGGTTTGTTGGAATATCCTAAATTTAAATTGTTTATCTTCTGAATTGATGATTATTCTTGGTATCTGGGAAGATTCTCCTTCATTGTGCTACTCAGTGGCCACGTCTGTGTTCTGTAAGAACATGAAGCAAGTCCATTTACAATTGTCATTGCCTCTGTCACTGTCATGTCATGTGAATCTGTCCATCAGATTTTCATAATTATGATCATTGTTATGTACCATGTTAATGTTGGCCTAATGGTATTACTACACAAAGGCAAAGTTTCACCAAAATGTAATAATTTATACTCTGAGGAGCATGTAAGTTCAGCAATTAGTATGAAATCTGTAGTGGCCCATTTGACTTGTTTGACCTCATTCTGCAATGGAAGGTTCAAAGGGTCATTAAGGTTAAAAGGAATTATCCTTTAGGGACCGGTAATATCCATTTTAATACTGTTCAGAAGCTGTCAAGACAGTTTTTTTTTTTACAGACTGATAGACTGGCTTTAAGTTCCTCTGGCGCTTCTTAAAACTTGAGTGATCAAAATTGAATTCATCATCTTTCCTCTGGGAGATGAGACATGTATTGAGCATCTCAACTCTGAACATGGATCAGGAAATGCATTTTTAAACAAAGATCCAATAATAACTTTGCCCTCTACACTGGGTCTTTCTTCCGGAAAGCCACTGCCTGTCTCTGATGAAAATGATGCTTGTTCTTCCTTTGATTCCACTGGCACATCAAAATATCCCTGAATGTTGTTCTGAAGGTCTTGTTACAAAGGGCGTAGCACATGGGGTTGACTGTGCTGTTTACATAGCACAACCAGTAGCCCAGAGCCCAAAGAGTTGCAGGAATACAGTCCTTACAGAAAGTGTTGACCAATACCATGATATTATATGGTAACCATGTCATAATGAAGGCAAACAGGATGGCACTAAGGGTCCTTGCTGCTTTCTTCTCATTTGCCTTTTTTTCATTCTTGCGCTTGTTGAGCTCTGTTCTGGCCTTAGAGGCAAAACGTTTGGCCATAGCTGCATCTTTCATGGAGATGCCTGCTGGCCATTGGTCCAAAGGTAATGAGGTAATTGGGCTCGATTGTGATGATGGTTGTTTATTCCCGTTTTTCTTCGCCTTTTTACATTTCTTACCATCTAAATACAGTAGATAGATACATACAGTATATTAATAGACAGACAGATAGACAAAGACACAGAAAGATAAATAAATACAGTGTATGTTTGTGTTATTTATATCAGTGTTCGAATTACAGGGGATCCAAATGAGACCCAATCCTCCCAAAGTGTTTGAATATTATTTATGGACTTGATGTCAAATCAGTGATTCTCAATATCCAGGTAGAGCTCACATTTAGTTCAGCAGACTCCTCTGACAATTTTGCCCAAACAATGAAGAAAAACTCATTAATAATAAAAACAACTAGAAACAGGACTAAATGTATTGATATACCGTGAGGTTCGTTCTTGTAATGAGAAAAGATCAAGTCCCACCAAAAACCCACAGTGTAATTCGAACCTTGATTTTTATAGAACAAAAATGGCCATTGTAGAATTCTCCAACCTGTTGGAGACTTTGATTGGTCTGCACCATCAGCTTCCTCCTCTGAGCGATCAACATCATTGTTGTTAAAGCTATCGCAGCTGCTCTGCTCTGCCTCACCAACTACAGTTGTAATGATGACAGACTTTTCTGATGCATGGTGACCTGGAAGCAATGACACAATATGGAAGCAGCACTTGTCACATCTTCCTTCCCTTCCTTTTTCTCCTGGCTTGCTGGCATTGTCATTGTTGTACTTTTCTGAATCCTGCTGATTTAATTCATAACTGCTACAGCTTTGAGAGCTCATATGGCGCAGCATGGCTGACGAGTTCTTCTGGTTGTTGGTTGCACCTTCTCCACCAGCTCTTCCACTGCTGCTTCCTGGAGTACTCTCCTGAACCTGGCTTGGGCTGTTGCCTGACCCAGATCCCTTCAGACCCTGCACATCTTTAGCTCGTTTCTCTGTTTCTTGATAGATCTTCCAAAACAGGAAGGCCATAATAGTCACGGGCAAGTAGAATGCAGCAATAGCAGTGCAGAAAGTAATGATGGGTTCAGACAGGAACTGGATGTAGCACTCATTAGCTTTAACAGTCCGCTCACCCACAATGTACTGCCAGAACAGAATAGCTGGGGCCCACAGAATAAAAGAGATGGACCAGGCCAATCCAATCATTGTCATGGCACGCTTGGTTGTACGCTTGGCCCGGTAGGTCAAAGGTCTGGTCACAGAGAAGTACCTAAGAGGAAACAGATAGTATTTAAGCTTTTTACAAAGTTCTGTGGGTTTAGCCATACTTTGAGAAACTTTTTTGTTGAAACTGCTTGTGAACGTGTTTGTGAAATTACTGCTCTTAAACTTGTATTGTAGAATAAGTCCGTTATCGGCTAAGTTGATTAATAAATACAATAAATGTTCAATATTCGTCATACAAAGATCTCTGGAGTAATCATTGGACCATCAGAGTAAACACGTGGATTACTACTCAGCGACTAATGGAAGGAGAAATTGATCCAGCTAAAGTGGAAAAACGATTTAAGTCTTAAGCCCATGGAGAATGCTTTGCAAAGTCTGAAAGAAAGGTCAAGTTGGACAAGCTGGCTACTAAATGTGGAGCTGCCCAATGCATTACAATGTTCTGTGTTGTCTTTTATTCAGAAATGTTCAAAAACCATATAAGAGACTTATGTCCCTACTATAGATCCTGATTTACATGGCTAATGACTTAATATCACCATGATATTAGATGGAAGTGTATGCTTTTTGTGATTTGGATATTCTGTTTCAATTTAACATTACACTTTATGTACTGTACGTGAATAAGAGATTGGGAAATTAACCTTCTGCTAAGTAATCAAATAAGCCCTTTTTGCAAACTAAGAACAACAATAACAACCAATAGATGTCAGCATACAGGTTAAAATGATAGCATATCTAGGAAGAGTTTATCAACAAAATAGAGATTCGAGAAAAAGTAATGGCACTGTAGCAGTTTCCATGTTTTCTGCATAAATCAAGGAGATGTTAATTTGCATATAGTTGGAAAGGTTTACAGAGTAATTTCAAATACTTTAGATATTAGTTTGCATTCATCTATAAATTGAGATGATTTGGTACTGTGGCTCCATAAAACTCAGCCATTGGCATTACAGAATGATCCATAAGGTTAATAAAAGGCCTAGATTAACACCCTGATTTGAAGTGTATCAGCCAACCAGGGTTTCCTCCGTTTTTTGTTGGTGTTGTGTATTGTAAGGTTACTCAAATTAAGCAGCATAAGCATGTGTACTGATCATATTGCTTTGATTTTTGCCTTTGTAGTTTACCCTTTCAGTCCAATTGTCAAGGAAACAATGCTTAGGAATGGTTGTTACAAGAGAGTTCAGTTTAGCTCTGCTATTGAAATGAACAGATGTGGACTACAAGAGACGGTAACTGGAACAACGGAACTGACTACAAGGTAGTGCTGACCGCAACAAGGTTAAGTGAAAGGTTCAATGTGTAGCTGTGGAGGCACACTGTTTCTTACAGAGTTCTGTGGGTTAAGCCATACTTTGAGAAACTTATTTGTTGAAACTGTTTGTGAACGTGTTCGTGAAATTACTGTTCGTAAACTTGTATTGTAGAATTAGTCCGTTATCGGCTAAGTTGAGAAACGAATACAATAAATGTTTAATGTTCGTCATACAACGATGTCTGGAGTAAAGTAATTAAACTATCAGATTTGTTTAAGATCGCCTCTACATTAGTAAGAAACCATCTCTACACGGACTAAACACGTGGATTACTACTCAGCGAATAATGGAAGGAGAAATTATTCAGCTAAAGTGGAAAAATGACAGGCAAAGCCAAGTCTTAAGTCTTATGGAGAATGCTGTGCAAAGTCTGATAGACACAAGAAATGTCAAGTTGGACCAGCTGGCAAAACAAAGGAGCAAGATACACTGTTTAATAGAGGATGACTACTGCGTGGAAACTAAACTGTTGAAAGAGTTCAACCAACTGTTTGGTGAGTTTTGTGATATAAATACCTTAGTCAAAGAAATACTCCATAAGCTTAAATCTGAAGAGGATATGAATAGTGACCAGCAATGCTGAATTGAACCAAGGGCAAGGTTATTCAGAGCATTTTGTGTCGATGTTGCCCTTTGGTTTAAAGAGGCACATCAGCGCATTGAGAAAGCAAATAAGGCAAATGATGGCATATGTCCTGAAGATGTCCCGAAGCATGTCTGTGGTGTCCTCAAGGGGAACCAGGAAATCCAAAGTCCTGTTCGCTCTGTAGCATCTTCAGCTTCAAACGTATGCATTAAAATTGAACTAGAAAGAGCGGCTTTGTTAATGAAGGTTGGACTATTCAGGCAAAGACACGATCTAGAACAGGGGTCTGCAACACGTCGCTCGCGAGCTACCAGGAGCTCGTAACCACTTTCCAGGTAGCTAGCCAAAGGGTTAATGAATCCTATAGAAATTTGCAAACGTGATTAGTTACATTTAATTGTCATTCTGCAAATGAACTTACATGTATATCCAATCAAATTCATAAGTGTCACGCGTCCAGACAGCAACTGAAATGAGACGCGCATGCACAAAGCTACCGCTGGTACCCATAGCAGTAAGAGAATACAATAAATGCAAAAATATAAACAAAAATATTTTTTGTCAACACATAACACATAGGTAGCTCTCTGCCATTTTCATTTCGTAAAAGTAGCTCTCAAGGGGAAAATGGTCAGAGGCCCCTTATCTAGAAGAACAAGAAGCTAAGCTTAGGGTACAAGATGCTAAGCATAAGGCAGAAAGGGAGCAGCTGAAGGCTAAGCTTCGAGCAGAAGAGGAGACGATAAGAACAAAAACCATTAGAAATTAACACTGTTCTTCCTGATGCTAACGCTCAAATTCAGATCTTAAGGAAACATGGATGCTCAATGGTTTCACATGGCTCAAACATCAGCAATGACAGACAACAAATGCAAGGGATAAAGAACCTGTCAATACAGCTGGACAGTGTGAAGAAGAAAGAGGTTAACCTATTATGGAATGTTTTGGAGACATTCCACTGTGATTTCTAAGCAAGTGCTGTCAGCCAGCTTCAAAAGGAGTCAGAGTCAAAAGGTCAACATTCTTTGTTTTGGGATAATCAGTGTCAGAATGATAGTACTGAAATTCTGGATAAACACCACAGGGTTTTCACTCTACCTCCTCAAAATATTCCTAACTTTAGTGGAGATCCTCTGTATTATAGACTCTTCATCAAAGCATGCGAAAACAAGGTGGAGAGTAAAACTAGGGATGACAGTGATTGGCTATTTTTTGGAGCAGTATGCATGCAGACAACCTGGGGTGGCTGTAACTCAGTTGGTAAGGCAGTCGTCCATTGACCACAGGGTCAGTGGTTCCATCACCGGTCCCGCCTATATGACGTAGTGTCTTTGGGCAAGACACTTAACCCCTAACAGCCCATTCCCATGCCCAGCTGCGCAGTGCCAGTCCAAGCCCGCCAGAAACTGGGGAGGGTGTCGAAGGGTATCCGGCGTAAAAACTGCCAAATCAACATGCAGACAATGATCTGCTTGGTGACCCTGAACTCACGGGATAAGCCGAAACGACAAAAAAAAAATGAAACAAATACAAGCGGACAACCTAGGGGGTGGTGTGAAGTTGCTTTCATATGGAATTAAGCCAAGGCAAACAATTAAGGCTGAGGATAGTGAAGCGCACAACTCATTCTCTCTTTTCCTGACCAGTTGTGTAAATTGCAATGGTCGATTTGGAATATATGTAAGAGCCTAATGCTGCATCCAGCATACAAGGGTTTCTTTCTAAGCTTCCATATGAGTTGAAATCAAGGTGGAGGAAGGTGGCTAATGGCATTTATAAGAAACACGAGCGTAAGGCTAAATTTAAAGATGTAGTCGAGTTTTTAAACGAGGAATCCCAGGTCACACTGCACCCTTACTATTGGGACATAATAGACAAACCTAAAGAGCACATAAGGTGTCCTTCAAGTATCAAGCCAGGAGGGCAGGTGATAGTAAAAAGAGCTTCCACACTACTGCAAAGCAATTGAATATTCAAAAAGATGTAAATGTAGAGCTTGGCTCTAACTATAAAAGGCCCTTCTAGCATCATAGAAGCCTCGCCTAAGTTTTGTCTTTTTGCCTTGAGAACATACCTTTGAACACTGTAAAAAACTCCATAATTCTTCTCACAATGATAAAATAGACTTTCTCAAGAGCAAAGGCTTATGAAACCAGAACATATGAGTAAGCGCTGTCAGGAGGAAGTAAACTGCCAGATCTGCTCAGGGACGCACCCTACTTGTAGGCTGCATATAAAGGTTAAGTAAAACATACCTGTTAAGGAGAAGCAGTCGGTGGATGGTGATCATCAGTGGATTTGTAAACAGCAGACGTAATCAACACTTCGATACTGGGCCTGGGAGCACAGAGGGCATTCTTGCCATAGTTTCAGTCCAAGTGAAAGCAAAAAAGGGCAACAAAGTAATTACTTTGTATGCATTCTTGGATTCTGGCAGCACAGCTACATTTTGCAAAGATAAACTTCTTGATGAGCTGAATTTACATGGGAAAAAGGTTAACCACCTTCTCCTTACAACTATGTGGGAAAACAAGGTTGTGGCTAGTAACATGGTAACAAAGTTGGAAGTAAGCCACCTGGAATCAAATAACTTCATAGAGCTAAACGAGGTTTCTTCACAAAAGGATATTCCAGTGAGCAAGGACAAGAAGACGTAGATAAGTGGCTGCTTCTTAAAGGCGTCACTCATCAGTGCAGAAATAGGACTGTTGATTGGAACTAAAGTTACATTTACATTTAGTAATTTAGCAGACGCTTTTATACAAAGTGACTTACAAGTCAGGTACAAGACAAGCCAAGGCAATAGAACCAAAGGAAGTCATTCCTAGCATCAACAATGGGCCTCATGCAGTCAGAACTATGCTAGGATGGACGGTCAATGGGCTACTGAAAGAAGGTGGTTGTAACAGAACCAAAAATGCAAGTAATGTAAGTAAAATGCAAGTAATGTAAGTAAAATGCAAGTAATGCAAGTTGCATCAAATTGTAAATCAGGTAAAGGTCCTGTCAGACGAGCCTGACCTACTTAGATTCTTGTGATGCCCAGATGGTGACACTAGTTAGCTGATGGCAGAATACAGAATACAGGATGGAGGCGCATTTGTTTGGAGCCACTTCATCGCCTAGTTTTGCTAGCTATGCTCTCAGGTGATGTGCAGAGGACAACACACATCTGTTTGATGGCTACACACTAAATACGGTGCTGCAAAATTTTTACGTTAATGACTGTCTAAAATCAGCTGAGATTGTTGAAAAGCAGTCTCAGCTGACCACAGTTTGAAGACTGTATGTCAGGTTGGGCGCTGTCACAGTTAATGTTCTGAAGAAAGCACAGATATAATGCAAAGGTTGATAGAGTACTATTCATTATGGACATGCTTAAAATGGGCCGCAGCATGGCTCCTCAGATCGAAAGATATGCTTCTAACTTCATCCAGAAAGAGAAAGGAGCTATTAGAAAATATTGTCCAAGATATTCAGCTTCAAAGAAAGATGCTGAACTACAAAGAAAGAAAGAAAAACCTAACTGTGAATGAGCTCCAGGAAGCAGAGGCGGAACTATTTCATCACTGCCAGTGGAAGAATTTTCAGGAGGAAATTACAGCTCTGCTAAAAGAAGAGCCAGTGAAACGGAGCAGCCACATACATAGACTTAACCTAGTGCTTCAAGATGGAATTCTTCGTGTAGGTGGAAGGTCCAGCCGAGCTGCTATGCCTGAGCAATATAAACACCCTGCTATTCTGGCTAAAATCATCTAAGCTTATACTGCAGGACATCCATGAAAGGATAGGCATGATGGTCGTAACCATGTCTTGTCTACTTTATGTCAAAGATACTGGACACCAAATGTAATCACAGCAATCAGAAAGATTCTATCTAAGTGTAGAACCTGTCGAAGATTACATGGAGCAACTAGCCAACAACAAATGGCAGACCTCCCATTTAGCAGAGTATCACCTGATGAACCACCATTTACTAGAACAGGTGTTGATTGCTTTGGTCCCTTTAATATTAAACGAGGAAGAACAACTGTTTTTTAATGCGTTAGTCCATTATCGGCTAAGTTGAGAAACAAATCCAATAAATGTTCAATGTTCGTCATACAACGATCTCTGGAGTGAAGTAATTGTTGAACCACCTGGAATCAAATAACTTCATAGAGCTAAATGAGGTTTCTTCACATAGATAAGTGGCTGCATCTTAAAGGCGTGCAAATACTCAGCAGTGCAGAAATAGGACTGTTGATTGGAACTAAAGTTAGTCAAAGATTACATGGAGCAACTGGCTGGCAACAAATGGCTGACCTCCCACTTAGCAGAGTATTACCTGATGAATCGGCATTTACTAGAACAGGTGTTGATTGCTTTGGTCCCTTTAATATTAAACGAGGAAGAACAACTGTTTGTGAATGTGTTAGTCCATTATCGGCTAAGTTGAGAAACAAATCCAATAAATGTTCAATGTTCGTCATACAACGATCTCTGGAGTGAAGTAATTGTTGAGCCACCTGGAATAAAATAACTTCATAGATACGGACAAGATCGCCTCTACATGAAGGATTTCACATTCCAACATTTAAACATCCAGAGGCTGCTTTGATGCCTCTGGACCTGAACTGTCTGTTCCCAGTTCCTAAGTTTATCAAAGTATCCTACACAACAACATCAGGGTGGCTATCTTAAGGTTGAGTTATTAAACATTATCACTTTGCATTAATGGTTGTGTTCAACAAAGGCATGAAAAATCTAACTTTTGTTTTTTTATCAGCTTAGAATTATTATGTTTTTTTGATATGTGTAACTTTGGTTAAGATCAAATCATTATCATTTTATAGCAGAATACCAGCTAATTGCAAACAGTGCCATTACTTTTTTATGATTGAATGTAAGAAATTGCATTAATTTACCTGTCAAAGCTGATAACAAGTAGGTTCATGACCGAGGCGTTACTGGCCACATAGTCAATTGCAAGCCACAAGTCACAAACCACTGGCCCCAGCGCCCACTGGTTCATGATGATGTAGGTGGTATACAGGTTCATTGACAATGTGCCAATGGTTAGGTCAGCAAGTGCCAGGCTAAGGAGGTAGTAGTTGTTCACTGTCTTCAGTGCCTTATTAATCTTGAATGACACTAACACTAGGATGTTGCCAACAACAGTGGCCAGAGAAAGGGATCCAGTCAGGAAGACAATTATGATGACCTGAGGATGAAAAAAAAAAAGAGTGATTAACTTCCTTTTAAGTCACAGGAGGCTACTTTCATAGGGATTTTTCTTAAAACTCAAAATGCTTTTGAGGAAACAATGATACTGTCCTGGGACAGTGGAGGTTCAGTCTTGAAGCTTTAGCCAATTCTAACTTATATTATCTGTATTGGATGGATTTTGGTAAATTCAGTTAATGCAGTGCTGATACTATTATCCGCAATACATTTTTTTTTTTACCATTGGCAGAAGCAGAGTTCAAAAAGTCCTACTAGTGAATTTCAAGCTCTGGACATGTCTGATGACTGGACTTTCTGATGAATAAAGATGAAGGATTAAAACTTAAGTAGTTATGATCTAGAGCATCTTAGTGCACGACAATCATGGGTGTAGCTCAGTTGGTAAGGCAGTCATCCAAGAACTGCAGGGCTCTCCTGGCTATTTGTCGAAGTGTCCCTAGGCAAGACACTGAACCTCCTGGTTGCTCCTGGTGGGTCAGGTGAGCACCTTAGCCACTGTCATCAGTGTGTGTGTGTGTGTGTGTAATGACAAGCAACATTTTAAAGCACTCTGGATAAAAGAGCTGTATCTTCTTTTTTCCTTTCGGCTTTTCCCTTTCAAGGGTTGCCACAGCAAATTATATGCCTCCATGTAGCCTTATCTTCAGCATCCTCTTCTCTCACACAAACTAACTTCCCTGCTCTCGCTACTAATCACAATGTCATCTGCAAAAATCATAGTTCATGGAGATTCCTAACTGGAGATTGTCTAACGTCATCTGTCGCCAACCTGTACAAATCCACATCTCCCTCTTTAGTGTCCAACATAGCATACAAGTCCTCATATGCACTTTGTTTGGCCCTTGCCACCTTTGCCTTCACCTTATGCTGCATCTCCCTGTACTCCTGTCTACTCTCTTCAGTCCTTTCAGTGTCCCACTTCTTCTTAGCTAACCTCTTTCCCTGCATACACTCCTGAACTTCCCCGTTCCACCACCAAGTGTCCTTGTACACTTTTCCAAGTACCCTCCTACCCTTCATCTTCCTCACCACCAGAGTAATTTTACACACATCTACACTACACTCTCCCTTACCAATACTTTGCAGTCACTGATCTCTATCAGATTACAAACGTCTACACAAGATTTAGTCAACCTAAGTGCTTCTACCTCTGCTCTTATATGTCACCAATTGTTCCTGCCTCTTCTGGAAGAAAGTGTTCACTAAAGCCATTTCCATCCTCTTTGCAAAGGC
The DNA here is from genome assembly GCA_020496755.1 of Channa maculata. NCBI lineage: Eukaryota > Metazoa > Chordata > Actinopteri > Anabantiformes > Channidae > Channa > Channa maculata. The sequence goes on along the minus strand of CM035605.1, from coordinate 2,645,901 downwards.
TACCACATCTTTCCATTTGCATTCCTGTCCTGAAGACCATCACATTCTCATCACCTCTGTTCCCTTCACCTACCTAAATCTGCACCAATCACCACTCTCACACCTTTGGGGATGCTCTGCATCACTTAATCTAACTCAGAATTTCTCTTTCTCTTCTGACTCACATCCTACCTGTGGGGCATAACCACTAACAACATTGAACATCACGATGCCTTCAATTTCCAGCTTCAGACTCATTAACCTGTCGGATACTCTTTTCACCTCCTGAAAACATTCCTCAGAAACATTCCTCTTTCAGGATAATTCCTACTCCATTTCTCTTCCTATCCAATCCATGGTAAAACAACTTGAACCCTGCTACTAAGCTCCGCGCCTTGCTACCTTCCACCTGGTCTCCTGGACACACAGTGCATCCACCTTCCTTCTCTGCATTAAGTCAACTCTCTAGTCTTCCATGTCATAGTCCCAACATTCAAAGTCCCTACTTTCAGTCCTACACTCTTGGCTTTCCTCTTCTCTCTCTGCCTATGAACACTCCTTCCCCCTCTTCTTCTTCGACCAACAGTAGCCCAATTTCCACCAGCACCTGAAGGTCAACAGCACTGGTGGCCGTCGTGGTTAACCCGGGCCCTAACTGATCCAGTTTGGAAGTCAAATTCAGTGTGGAAGTCATGATGTGCATGTTTAATTTGGTATATGTATTACATCGGAGGCCCTTCCTGTCACAACTCTCTGCATTTATCCAGATTTGGGACTGGCACAAGAAGACACTGGCTTGTGCCTGCTTGTGGTTGCATTAGATAAAAGAGCTATATAAGCACACACTTCACCACTTCTTATTTGTAATGAATAGTAGGTAGTGCTCTGAAGAATTACTATACTATTACAATACAATTATTTTTTTACGTTCTGCCACGGGGAACTTAGGATGGAGTTAAAAATCAAGTGCTATTAAAGTTACATTAGGTGTCCTACAAGAGGACATCTTCTGGGTTCTTGTCACAATCTATTTTATAAAATCTAAAGTAGATTCTGCCACTCCTGTTAAGAGTCATGTTGGGCTGGAGTCGATCCCAGCTGTCATTGGGCAAGAGGAGACAGAGAACCATTCACACTCACATTCACACCTAAGGGCAATTTAGAGTCACCAATTAACCTAACATGCACGTTTTTGAACTGTGGGAGAAAACAAGCATGGGGATAAGATGCAAACTCCACAGAGAAAGGCTGCAGCCAGATGTTAGACAGCAGTCTTAACCACTCCATCGCCCAAAACGATAATTATTTCTTTCATATTGATACTGATGATTGCTAATATATCCTTTTAATACATTAGCAAGAAATGATACACATTCAGTATGATTGTTGGATTTTAGTGATACTATTTATTATTGTTAGACTTCATGTAATATTTCTTAGAAAGCTCCAGTGGGTACATGTTTATTCAAATTTTAAATTATGTGTTTCAGTTTAAAGCCAACATGGTGCATGCAGATCCAACCCCACAACAGTCTAAAATCTCTTAATTTCACTATTACAAATGTAAAATTAGCTTTGAATATTTGCCATAAATATCTGTGATATCTGTGAATACTCAATAATACCTCAATAATCTGGACAAGGCTCATAGATGCAAAGTTTGTCTTGGAGCACCAACTACTGTATAAGAAACAGTTTCCAATGAACTATAAATTCCTTGGAACATTAGAGCAGCAATGTGAAGGACTGAATGGCAGTGTATCCATGTTTGATAAGTTATACATGTATAAAACAAAATGTACAATAATGGGCTGTTGAGGGGTTATACAATGTCACCAGCAAATTTGATTACAACTGTAAAGTTTGACTTGAGTTAAAAAAACAACAACACTGATTTATGTTACCTGCCAGATAGTATGTCCTCCCAATGGATCAAACTCTTCTAATGTCATGTTAAGTAGTGACTCTGTAAAGTTTCCTCCCTGAGTCAAGACATGACTGATGTTATGCTGTTTCCAAACTTCAACACTGTCAAATAATATGGCCAACTCCTGGTGGGAGCCACCTAATGATTTGGGGGAAAAATACACATCTGTTATTAAAGCCACATCTCAGATTGCATCCTGTGTAGAAGGATATAATAAGAAATGCAACAAATGTGGATATTCCAGAATCACAGAAGTCTCTAAATTCTAAATTAAAGAAGTCTCTAAATACTCTCTCTAAAAGTCTCTAAACCACTTGGTTGTTTTAATGTTGTGGTTGATGTGTATATGTGTAAACATATGGTTGAAACATTATAGCATGAGCTGATAAGGTGATCTCTCATACCAGAAGAATTGTTGGTATGGAAGTGAATGGGAGTATAACTGGAAGTCAGGTTCATGATGGATGCACACCTGGAAGAAAAGTAAAAAAAGGAAAAAGTGTGCAGCATGATTATTTATTCAGTTTGCAAAATATTTGGAACAAAAGTGGTTATTTGGAATATGGAGTTGTTATTTTAGCCAGTGGCACCACTGCATTGCAACTAGACCTATCATTTACTGCTACAGAATCCCCAACCATTCCACAACTTCTTCCATTTTGTCAATATTTGCAATTGTTCAACCTTTTTCACATTTAATATTTTTCTTATTCTCAAGCACCTGTGCCTCATGAAGATTCCTTGCAGCATAAACTCGCATGTGATTTCTGCCATGAGAGAAATGATCCAAGTATGCATTTTGCTTAGCATAGTAATAATGTTAACAATGCTGTGTGGAAAACATCCCATCAGGCTTCAGTCCACAGCTTCCATTGCATTGCTGATTCTGGCATAGATTAGCATAGCCTGTAAAGAACAGATGACATTACTAATACAGGCTGTACTAATTAACGCCAGAACCATCATATCTTCTCAGACCCTTTTTTCAGTGAGTGCCCTTATCTCCTGTATATTTAATGGTAAATGGTCTGCACTTATATAGCGCTTTTCTACCTATTGGCACTCAAAGCACTTTACACTGCTTCTTATTTACCCATTCACACTCACAATCACACACACATTCATACACCGATGGCCAACACTCACCGGGAGCAACTAAGTTGGGGTTCAGTGTCTTGCTCAAGGACACTTCGACATGTGACCGCCATTTCTGATAGTGTGTGTGTTTAGCAGTGGAAAGCTTTAATACTGTACGTGGTACTATTATAGCTACACGATTATCAATAAAACACATTAAACTGAACGTAGAAAACCTAAGAAATAAACAACAAAATACACAACAAATCCAATCAATTCCATGTAACCATGTATCCTCTGGAAATAAATAAACAATGGGTAATTAAAGGGTAAATGAGTTTTGTAATTCCTAGTAAGTTAAACTGTTGTTAAACTCTTGACAGACGTCTAATAATGATCCTAAATTATAGGTCTTTTTTTTCAGTGTAACATTCCACTAAAAAAGTTATTAAGTCGCCATAATTGGTGCTCCTTTCCAGACCGAGCTGTGAGGAGATCTTTCTTAAAACTATTTTAGTGTAAGTGATGGGGGACAAAAATCCACAGCACTCTGTCAGTGTACAAAATACCTTGTAAAGCTCAGCCAAAGACAATATGAGACTTCAGCAGACTGCAGTAGACAAATGAAGTGGATCTTCCAGTCACAGCCTTTTGATATTCAGTCCCCTTGTTTTTTGCTCAGACCAACTAAGATTGTGTATCTATTAACTTCTGTTGAACATAAAAATATATTGTTGCAAAGAAAAATTATGTTTGTCCTCAGTTTTTTGCAGACAGCAAGTCTTTCAGGGGCATGATAATTTTAAGATAGACAGTCATGGTTTGTTAACCAGGAACAACCCCCCCAAAAAAGACAGACAATACTATTGTAGCAATACAACACTATACCACAATATAATACTGTTATATACTATCCTACTAAAGTGATACATCTGTCCTTAGCAAAGGATTTTCCAAGAGCAGAAAAAGGTCAATAATCCACTGCAATGGGTTTATGAATTGCACCAGGAGGCTTTGATCTCATTAATACTTACCTTTATGACCCTGTTAATACCTTTCTAAAAGCATCATAGTAGACTAAGCATGTTTTTGTGAATTGCTGTCTCCCACTGTTTAAGTAGTGTCATTGCCTCATTTGTTGTATTGATGTACTGTATTTGATTAATTCACTCAAAAAAAATAAAAATAAATAAAATAAAATAAAGGGAATTTTTCCCCCTGCAATTACCTCAAATTTGATTGAAACTAGTAAGGAGTGTATTTTTGATAACAGTAAAGTTAACAACAAAAAAAATCTAAGTTAGGATTACTATTGGAATTTACAGTGTGCTATGTCATCAAAGCTGGTGTTGATGTGTGATATTTTTAAGCAAATCTGCAGTGTGTTCAAGTGTTCAAGCAGTAAGTGAATGGGAAACACTTACCAAATACTGAGAACTGGTTTACGTGGTTTATCATATAAGACCCTGTAGAAGAATTTATATATTGTTGCATAATGTCTGAGTCGATGCTATTTATTTGCAAATATTTAAATTAGTATACAAAACATAAATAAAATAGATAAAAATTGAGTATACATTTTAGCCTAGACTCAATACTAATAAACAAAATCCTGGTGTTAAATGTGACATTTTAGCTCAAGAATCCAAAATAACTTTGTTTAAATGCCACAAAGATGACATTAACCTTACTGTTCTCATAATGGACTAAACTAAACACTTTGTCTATGCATTACTCTAAATTAGTAACCAAATATTAGTGTGAACATGCCAAATGCAAAAAACAAGAAACCTATCAAATATACAGTTTCTTACTGTATTTGTAGCTTGTAGCATGATAATAGACTTTAATGTAAAAGAATCATGGCACATTCTCCTCATGCTGATTGCAAATTTACTGTTAGTTTTTTTATTTGCTTTGTCCAATATGTGTCATTGTGAATATTTCTATATTTAAAAGTTTCTTGGAACATTTGTCACACTTCATAGGGCACCCACTGAAAATTTAAAATTTCAATCCTGGACTGTTATTGGTGCATTTAAAAGAAATGTTTTCTTTTTTGATTTTTAAAAAAGCTTTAGATATAGGCAGTAAGTCAAAGTCAGTGAATACAATAATCAGCACAGTTCCTCACCCACCTAGGTTAAAAATATTTTGAGTAGTATGTGGATCAATTATTGTAAAAAATACACTTTTAAAGATGAAGGAACATTTATTTCAAACTTCAGACATTTGTCTTACGGAACTTGTAACACTAGTGTCAAAATATCAAGCACGCGATAAAGTGCAAAAACAACTGCAATAAGTCACTGCATGTAACCAAATAAATAGTAAGAATAATTTTAAACCTGTTATAAACACTGTAAACAAATAAGTGCACTTTCCAAAAATCCAACTTTTAAACACAAACCTTAATAACGTAATAATGTAATCTTGTTAGAAACCTGCTTTCAAACAAGACAACTCTGATCACCTGTCTAAGTCAATTCCAGTATAGTCCTGCTTCATGGTACTTTATGAAGCAGTTTGAGAGATGTGAGAGTGATGTTTTTAAAGCCTGTGGAAGTTACCATATATGGCTTCTTCCCTGATAAAGGGTTAAGAGAAATCTAAAGGGATATTTAAGACATCAAGGGTTTAAGAGATGTGTTCATGCATTTTCCTCATCTCTTTCTCTCTCTTTCTAGTTCTTTGAAGTTAGACTATGATTGCTAGTGTCTGTATAAATAAGAATGAGTGCTCCTGAAAAGTGAAAATGTACTTACAGTTCACAGTGTTGAGTATGATGTCCTGCTGGGAAACTCAGCTTTGCTCACACAGTCTGCTTCTCTCTGCTGTGGCTCTGACTGCTCAGTTGGTTTGACAGGAACCTCCTGCTCCGCCTTTGATAACAGCTTTGCTACTGTGTGCAGTAAAACCTCTTACATCTAGACTGTTACAGTACATGACTCCAAGTAATTCTAAATCAAATCAATACTTGCTGTGAGCAGCCAGCACCTTTATAACAGTGCCAGTTCTCTTCAGTGCAGTTTTTCATGGTACACTAAAGATTGAACTAAAGTAAATATCAAAATTTTGTGGTTTCAAGCCAATTCGACTTAGTTTTTCAACTTCAGATGTAGCTCTCCAATTCACACCACCTGTTTTTAAGGAAAGCCACTTAGGATGCCTATGATAACAGTTCAATCACTTCCTCACTTTCCTCATTTTACCCTCCTCCAGCTTATAGACAATAGCTAATAAACTAAGTAATCATGAGGATAAGTTAATTAAAATGTAAATAACTAAAACAAAACCATAACTTCAATCCATGTCAGTCATAAGGGTCATAGGCAACAGGGTAATCAAGAAAAAAACAAGACAATTAAACAACCACAAAACAAACTACATAGGTCACTCTGCCATTGCAGAAGCTCCTAAAAAACAAAAACAAATAGAGGAACTGTCAGCACTGCAACAAGCCACTATGCTTCTGAAATGCTCCTGGTCTGACTGTGTACCCTGCCATTGCACAGTTACAGATTACACCACAGATCCATGCCTGGTGTAATTGCTTGGTTAGAGGCTACAAGTCACTGGCCCTGATGGTTTTTGAGGGTTTCAGTCACGTTTTGCATGGACCACATTGGGTGCTATGTGACTCTATGAGAAGCACATTCATCATCTCTAGTGTCCTTGTTGCACTGTATTGGAGTATGACCTGCTTTATGCAGATTTAAACTTGTGCCATATTTTTTTTTTTCCATTTCTTAATGGATTTAACTGTATTCCAATAGATGTTTAATGACTAGAAAATGTACACATCCACCTGACTTTTGCTGTCTTTTGGTTAAGAGTTTTGGTTAAGGGTGAAATAATACAAAGTCTGGATAGTAAGAGTCAGGTTTTCCAAGAGTTCAGAGTGTAGGCTGGGGGTAGGATGACGACGAGGATCTGGCAGAGAAGAGACGGGAAGACTGGGCTTAAAAAGTGAGGGGAACAGGTGCAAACAATAAGGGACAACAAAGGTAAAGGTGGGGAAAACAACCAGGCACAGGAAATGGGGAGAAGGGGCCACAAAATAAAAGTACCAAGGACAGGAAGTGTGTGTGGGATCATGACATTTGCTTTTCAATAATCTTTTCAGAGTTGATTAGACATTAATGGCTTTCAGGTGATTGCCATTTAACCAATTGGCTGCACAAGGGATTTGATAGTCACATTAAAAGGAGGTAAATCTGTATGCAATCACCTATTTCAGGTTTAACATTTTTCCTTAATTTAAATTAGTAAATATCCATTTGTCAATATCAGTTTCTCATTTTACATGACAGTCTTTTGTAAATTTTGTCAATAAAAGCCAAAGCAAATCAACTGATTCAATGTTTTAAAAATAAGGTAAAAACTTCTAAGGGGGTTGATTTTTTTTCCCCTATACCCATAATATGCATACGCCAGAAGGTGTATATCATGAATACTTAAATGTAATAATGTGGCATTACTGCATGAAACCTTACAAGGATTTTGTCTGTTGTAATAAAGTACTTGCCTTAAGTAGTAGTTATGATGTGACCAGTTGGGGAGAGTGGATAGTAGAGACAAATAAGAAAACCCACATAAAAAACCACCAGCAACAACTACACACTGGGCAAGCTGGTCGGGCCAGTAATTACACACTTCTACAGTGCATCACAAATAAGAACCCTGAAAACAAAGCAGGACACAAATTAGGATAAGACAGTTCATTTCAAATAAGGGGAATAGATGGAGGAGCAGGCGGTTAGCTGGAGGAGGGGGTTTCACGCTGCAGGAAACAGGGGAACTGGCAATGTAGCGCAGATCTAGAAAAGAGAAGAGGTAAATTATGGCAGGGATACAGGGAATTAGCAGGAACAGAATGCTTACTGTGAGACTGGCGACGGGAAATCCTCTGCAGCTTGGTAGGGAAGAAAGCCAGGGCAGGGGGGAGAATTAAAGGTGGCTGTGAAGACAGGAATAAAGCACCACAGGAAATAAAGTAACAAACAGTACCAACTAATACCATCCACAATGAAGTAGTCCATGTAATTTAACAAAAAAAACAGAGAATAAAGTAACAAATCAACTAATATCGTCTACTACGAGATAATACGCTTGTGCAAAATCCACTTAACAATCAAGAAATAAGTAAAAAGTCACTTACTACCAGGAGGATTGAACAATAAATTACCGGGAGCAGGAAATGCGAAATAGGGAATTTTGCCAAACGGTTCTGAGGCCAGACAGAAGACTCCAGTACAGGAATCCCAGAAAGCTCGGAGAAAATTCACAAGGAAAATAACATAGCAAACAACCTGGAGACGTTCTGGCACAGAGGAGCAGGTGAGAGGAGCATAAATAAGGGAGGCAACAGGTGAAATCAGTAGAAAGTGATTACACATAACGGAATAGAGAAAGACAAGGCAAAGCAGAGCGGAGGAGAGATAGGACCAGTAAACAGGACTTCTTCTTTTCCTTTCGGCCGTTACCTTTCAGGGGTCGCCACAATCATGTGCCTCCATCTAACCCTGTTCTCTGCATCCTCTTTTCTCACGCCAACTAACTTCATGTCGTCTCTCACTACATCCATAAATCTCCTCTTTGGTCTTCCTCTAGACCTCCTGCCTGACAGCTCCAACCTCAGGATCCTTCTACCAATATATTCACAGTTTCTCCTCTGAACATGTCCCAACCACCTCAATCTGGCCTTTGCTGACTTTATCTACAAAACATCTAACATGATGTACTCTGATGTCCTCATTCTTGATCCTGTCCATCCTCGTCACTCCCAAAGTGAACCTCAACATCTTAAGCTCTGCTACCTCCAGCTCTGCCTCCTCTTTTCTTCAGTGCCACTGTCTCTAAGCCGAACAACATCGCTGGTATCACCACCATCTTGAACATCTTTCCTTTCATTCTCGCTGATACTCTGTTATCACACAACACACCTGACACTTTTCTCTACCCGTTCCAACCTGCTTGCACTCACCTCTTCACCTCTTTTCCACACTCTCTGTTGTTCTGAAACGTTGACCCTAAGTACTTAAAGTCCTTCACTTTCTTCACCTCTGCTCCCTGTAACATCACCGTTCCACTTGGGTCCCTCTCATTCACACACATGTATTCTGTCTTACTGCATCTAACCTTCATTCCTCTGATTTCCAGAGCAGACCTCCACCTCTCTAGATTTTCCTCCACCTGCTCCCCACTCTTACTACAAATTACAATGTCATCTGCAAAAATCATAGTCCATGGAGATTCCTGTCTAACCTCATCTGTCAGCCTGTCCATCACCAGATCCAACAAGAAGGGGCTCAGAGCTGATCCTTGATGGAGACCCACCTCCACCTTGAACTCCTCTGTCACACCTACAGCTCACCTCACAATGGTCTTACAGCTCTCATACATGTCCTGCACCACTCTAACATACTTCTCTGCCACTCCAGACGTCCTCATACAATACCACAGCTCCTCTCGTGTGACCCTGTCATATGCTTTCTCTAAATCTACAAAGACACAATGCAACTCCCTCTTCCAGTCCTCAGCATCCTCTCACTCTCCAAGATCTTGTTAAATAAACTAGTCAGAAACTCTACTGCCACCTCTCCTAGACACTTCCATACCTCCACAGGTATGTCATCAGGACCAACTGCCTTTCCACTCTTCATCCTCTTCAACATCCTCCTCACTTCACTCTTACTAATCTTTGCTACTTCCTGCTCCACACAGTCACCTCTTCGTTCCCTTTCATTTTCCTCGTTCATCAAGTTTTCCTTCCATCTTCCCATCACACTCCTGGCACCTGTCAATACATTTCCATCCTTATCTGTAATCACCCTAAACTGCTGCTCATCCTTCCCATCTCTATCTCTTTGTCTGGCCAACCTGTACAAATCCACCTCGCTCTCTTTAGTGTCCAACCTAACATACAAGTCCTCATATGCTCTTTGTTTGCCCTTTGCCACCTCTACCTTCACCTTACACACCCTACACAACATATTTCCTTTTTCAACTTCGGTTGAACTTCAGTTGAAAAAGGAACCAGGACAACACCAGGACAACACAGATCAGAATCACAGCTGTGACACAGTTTCTATATCTGTGTTTAGTCAGCCTAGTTATTGCAGTTTTTATGATCGTTAACTCATAATGGGGTCTTTGCCAGCATGTTGCTTAGCACAATTAATCTCAACATAAACCCAGGTTACATCATAATGAAAGGAGGGACAGTTCATTACTATGCGGACTGTACCACATTCAGTTTTCCACAGAAATAATCAGAAATGCTTTCTAGCCATTGCTGTGTAGAGTAACTCTAAGCGCACAAAATGAAACTTGAATAAATCCAATAATGCAATACAGAACTAGACATATCCATTATATTTTCATACTATTTGTATCTGATAGGCACAGATAAAAATACACCAATGCTAACCTTTCTGCATTTCAAAACTGGTTTACTGACTATAGCTTCTCTATTCTACCTGGGAAACAGCCTTGTTTCCCAAATTGTGGGTTATCTTGCAAAATTGTGTTAATCCACCGTATTTGTGGTTGATGATCCTAATTAAGAAAAGATTAAATAAATTTGAAAGATGTGAAAAAAATAGGCTAAAACCACAGCATTGGCAGGGTTCCTTAGGATTTAAATCAGGAGTTTCTTGACTTGTATTTTTTGACTTATTAGGCTTGGTGTAGTGTTTGGGTTTACAAATGTGTACACTACCAGCATTGTGTTTGTGGATGCAGATTGTACACCCAAATAAATGTTTAACGTAACAAGTGATTTGTGTCCTTTTGTAGGTGATTCCTTCATAGAAAAGCTGATGCAGAAACTTACTCACTCTGACCATTATCATGCAGGATGGATTAGGCTGAGGCTTCACCTTATAAACTGGAGACAACCAACCAAGTTAAAACTGGTAACAGGTTAGGAGACAGACCGTATAGCCTATAACTCCAGTCACACATTTTGATTGTTTTGCCTCTGTGCTTTATCAGATTTAACTGAAATGTGAATAAAGCACTGGCTTTAGGCTCTTTTATCAAATTCCTATCAATACTAGTTCGTACAAACAGCTAATGTTGCCAGGGCACTTATTATAGCCCACCAGTGGGATGACCTTGATTTGCAGGGTCACTTGACCTCTGTCCATCTGTACAGGTGTATGCAGGCTAAAGTTAGCAAGTCTCTTCTGAACTATATGGCTCAGAAAGTCTGTGTATGAAGGGCTTTGGCCCCAAAGTTTAATTATCATGGCTAAATTGTATCATAACTGGTCAAATTATCTTTGCTCTACTAAAGCTAGAAGTATCACAAGTAAACTCTATAGCTACATGCCCTACACTGATCATATGTGGATCCAAACCTCCAATTTAGACAGGTAAGATTAACCTCAGAGCTGTGGGTGTGGACTGGTTTTCCATATTAGACTGGCCTTATTAAACCTTTCCTCATGAAAAGTTATTATTTCTTGTTTAGTAGAGCCTTTTATAACAATCTGACTACTGGAGTTCTACAGGGAATATTGCTTATGTGTTTCACAGGTCTATTTGTCTGAAGTCCCAGACCTTGTTCAGCTGTTACACGTTGGCAACATGTACAAGCATCTGAGATAAATTTACTACACACTTTGAGAAAAATGTCCACTCTGAACTCACATTCACCATCAATGTAAAATAATTTATCTCACTATAGTGTTTCAGAAGACCAGAGCAGAGTGCTGGAGGCATCAGGGATCAGAACTTTGGGTGTAGTGTCACTTACCCGCTTTTTTTATGTTCTTTTGTTTTTTTTTTGTGCATGTGTTTCGTCCACTTATTCTTATGTAGATGGAGGCAAAGACAAAGCCCTAGTAGTCAATCAAATGTGCAGAACTTTAAACAAGCATGCTAATGTGCTAAATCTTGACAGAATGAAAATATTTAATTTCTGCTTTAGCCACTTGGTTGCCTCCAGGGTTTATGTTTCTGGCATGTTTCCATTTATTTCAAATCCACTTTGAATACATTTAAAGAGGGCTAAAAGAGCTACTCACAAAGGCACCTTCATGATGTTTCTTCTTACACCCCCAGTGTATGAAGGAGCTCTATCGCAGGTCGTTCTCCCCACAGACAACGACCGTACAACACATCAATACAGTTATGTATATGGTTATTATGGAAGAAACTTTTGTGTCTGTTATAAAACTTTTTTGGGTGAGGGGAAATATTTTTGATTTAATTTGTGGTGCAATATCTGGTGCTTGTCTTTTCTCCACTGAAATTTCCTCATCCTGGGATCAATAAAGTCTTGTGTTTTCTGAAGGAACCGCCTACAAAAACAGTAAACAAATCATTTGTTACTTTAATTAAACATTTATTTTGGTGTACAATCTAGATCCACAAACAATGTTAGTAGTGTAAACCTTTTTCTCAAATTTTTAAGCTGAAATACAATAACTTACAATAACTAACAATAACTTACTGAACATCCAGTGCTTTATGTCTTATGGGAATAAAGTTTGAATAATTCATTGTTAAATAATTGGTTTTGTTTCAGCTTTCATCTGCATAAAAATTGAAACGTATGTTTTCAAATAATATTGCCTAAAGGAGACATAAAACAAAAGTATCAGGTGTCCTACAACAGAGCCCTGTGAAACTTAATAGTTGTTAAGTTAACTTTGAACATGGAAAATTCATCACTAACATAAAACAAATTTACCTACCTTAAATCAAGTACCTTTAATCCTAATGACATGTTTTAGTCTGTGTAAATAAATGTTATGGTGATGTGCACACCTCTCAAATCTCAACAACGTGTTGCGCCAAGCTGAAAAAATAGAAGAATGGAAAAGTAGAACAGCAAATGTAACCGTTCTTACCTGTCTAGACGTTCACACTAATTTTATGTAATATTTATTTATCTTAATAAATTCTATTTGAGTCCTTTCTATTTGAGTCTTTGAGTCCTCCATGTTGTACCCAACAGGAAGTAGCCCACAGGAAATGACCTAATGCCATTATGTCAACGGGTTAAACAATAAATTGTAACAAAATATTTGAACTTATATTTATTACTCTAACACTTTACTAAGTAATGTTTACTACTTAACTACTTTAAAGCCCATTTTTTATTTACTTTAACAAAATAAATGCCTCGCTTGACCTACATGAGGTCAGTGTTATCACATGTCTATAAACTTCAACCTCTACATCATTTTTTAGGTAAAAGCAGGATAACTTCTGTGATTGGCCTTAGAAAGGTTTTTTAAAAGCCTTGGTTAGTTGTTTTCAACTCAACTTTCCTGAAGAGGACAGTCCATTCCAAGGAATGTGGTTACAACTCTTGCCATAGGCCACCAGTTCCAGGCAACTTGCTTATCCCTGAGCAGGATCAGATCTCCCACTACCTATGAGGTTCAGTCCACTTCTGTCTGTACTGCAATGTGGGTAAATATTCCCGGCTCCAGCAGACCCAGAACTGGTTTACTAGAGCCTGAACTTGTCTCCATTGCTTTCTGTATAAAACCTTGTCTGAGAAGTCTCCAGGAGGAACATGCACTCCCATTTTCCATCCTCCCATGTGAGCAAGCGTGTGGCGTGTTGAATTCCCAAGTGCATCCCTGCTCACTTAGGTACTTTTGCATGCCTTTATCCATCCTAAGCTCTTTACATGCTCCAATAAAGTGTGTCAACCTTGGTATTTCACCTGTTCATGGTGATGCCGTGTGAGATATGACTGTTTTTATGCAGGATTATAGTGTTCTTAACTTCTGATGTAACTTCACAGTGCTGTAGTCGACCTCCAACACAAATTCAATTGTTTTCCAGGAAGTTTCTTCAAAAGACAACGTCCTTTGCCTCAGCCAATTCGTCTGGAGTGCGGGGTAAGTCACATTTGTGACATCCCTTTCTTTTGCTCTATAATAGCGAGTGATTGTAGGACTTGGCAATGTGCAGAAGGAAAGCTATCCCTTTGTGTTAGCATAGATTTTGCCAGGGGGCACAGATTTGTACCTCCGGCCAAATTTCTGCGTCTTGTTCTGCTTCTACGAACTCAAATGTCTTACTTGTTTGTGTTACCTCCATAGGTCGGTCACTCAGGAAAGAAAGTCCGGCAAACCAGAAGGTTTGTGCCAAACAAGATGCAGGCTAAAGGATGGATGCATGGTATTCTGGGTTCTCCTTAGAATGTACATAGTACTATTGTTCAGGCTTTGATGACCGACGGATGCGCTGGACCCTATTGTGAATGTACAAATAGAACTTTCTTGATTAATTACAGATATAGCCAAGCACCAAATTGTTGTCGGTGTAGAACTTAATGACATCAAGCTCTAGATCGAGCTCCTCTCATATGAGATCTGCCATTTCTACTGCTAAAACAGCTGCACACAGTTCAACTCTTGGGATTGTTGGCTCAGGCTGTGGTGCTAGCTTTGCCTTTCCCATGATGAATCCCACTTCTGATTGACCATTTTCTTGGACTGGTCTGAAATATGCCATTGCACCAATAGCTTTGGTAGATGCATCTGAGAACATACACAATTCTTTATAAATTGCTGTGCTAAGCAAGGCTTCAGTGTACATGCGTGGGATGTGGAACACTTTTAGGTCTTGAAGTGAATCTCCAACATTCCGATTTGATCAGCTTACCTTTCAATAGTAGTGTATCCCAGCCAGAGAGCCCTGAAGTAAGTTCTCTGAGGAGAGCTCATCCCTGAATCTTGACAGATGCCAACAAACCCAGGGAATCATAAACAGTGTTGACACGTGAGAGAACTACACAACGACTTGTTGATGGTAGTTACAGAGTAGGTAAATGTGTCAGTTGTGATCTCCCACAGGAGGCCCATGCTCCTTTGTAGAGGTATGGTTTTTCCACTAAGATCTAAGTCCTTGACTGCTAAAGCACAATCTGCAGGTAAGAAAACCTCCATGACTGCTTGGTGGTATGAAACAAAGTTGTGTAGGTGAAGGTTCAACTCAGCGAGCGAAGCCTGTGTTTGTTGAAGAAAGTCAATTGCCTCATTTTCAGTTGGCACAGATATCAAGCCATTGTTAACATAGAAGTTTCTTTCAACAAACTTGACAGTCTCGTCTCCATACTCCTGTGGCTTTCCCTGATGGCTCTTCGCAGCTAGTAGATAACGACTGCAGGACATGGGCTGTTGCCAAAAACATGGACTTTCATCCTGTACTCAATAACTTTATTATTGATGTCTTTTTTCTTGTACCTTTAAAAAACGAAAAAAGTTGCAGTGGTATTTGTCAACTAAGAAGCAGTGAAACACGTGCTGGATGTCTGCTAAGATTGCAACTTTCTCTTTCCTAAAGCGTAAAAAGACACCGAGGAGATTGTTATCGAGGTCAGGGCCTGTGAGAAGCATATCATTGAGGGAGATGCCTCAATGATGCCTTTCAACTGCGGTGCTGCCTCAGCATGCCCATTGTCGAAAATCTTCCCCATAAATTCCACATACTGCTATCACATTTCAGGCTTCCGTTTCAAGGTCAGTTGCATGGATGATAACCGGTTGGTTGCTTGCTCGTTGTTGTTACGCAAATGTCGACGTGGTTCTCAGAAAGGCAGGGGGGCGACCAACTGTTACTTTCATCTCTGTAGACCAGGGGTCTCAAACTCAAATTACCTGGCCGCAGGAGGCAGAGTCTGGGTGTGACTGGGCCGCATCAGACTTCTCAAACATCACTACTAACAGTTTTTTAACTTCAAGGGGTTCTTCTGAACATGGCTTCTCTTGCCTACTTCTTGCTGCCAGAGACCTGGCAGCACTTCCTTTCACACAGCTGAGCCACATTTGGCTTGAGGGAGGAAGCAGTTGAGACCCTAGTAATGGCTTGAAGATGATCGTCAGTAAGTCTGGACCTGTACTTGGACTTATTGAAGTTCAAGTTTGAGAAAACCTTTTTGCACAAATATGTGCTCACAAAAAGGCACATGGCCCACTTGAACATTGGAAAGCTCAGGGGAGCTGGGGGTCAATTCTCTCAAAGATTTCCCAAACTTGTCTGCTTTTCCACTCTCGTCCCTTAACTTGGCTCTGAGGTCAGAGTTGCACTGCAGGTCAATGAGCTCCATTTGAAGCACAGGAAGGGCATCTTGCACATTAGAAGAAGGGGTCATGTCTTTCATGATGACATGAACATCATAACATTTGTAGATGGTAGAAAGTACCAGGATAGCGAGCGCAAAAACAGGCGACTGCTATCGGGCTGTTCATTATAAGCTGGGACAGTGGGACACCATTATTTATTTATTATATACAAACAATGGGATGCAGCCATGGAGGCATTATTTACTGGCTTTTATTTTCTATAATAACCCCATGGATTCAGCGGTACGTCATAGCCAACACTGATGTTCCGTTGACAATATAACCGAGGCAGGTAAGCCCCTGATGAGGCTCCAGCCTGACTCCAAAGCGGGAAGGCGGGCGGGAGCTGGCCCTTTGGAGGTCCACTCCCCTCGGTGACATCGTCAACAGAACATCTGTGTTGGTCGTTAATTTGCAGATTTGTCATGATAACAAATCGTCTGCATGGACAGTGGCAATCATGTTGCCATCAACTTTCAAACAAATCAGCCCATTTCAAATGATGGAAAAACAAAATACAATCCGCACGACGCCGAATCCAAACCCAGTAACATTGACTTTATGCAGCTAGAAGTCAAACACGCTCATTTCAAACACAGTAAGAAGTAGTAATACTATGACGGTTATGTGATGTTACTAGGGCGCCTCCACAGCTGTGCAATGTTTCTCTGCTTGCATCAAGCCCGGCCGATGGCTCGCCCCGGGGAGCCATATAGTGTGATTGGTAGGTTCGTTCAGCTCCAACTTGCGCAAAAAAGGAACCTTCCGCACACAGAATGCCATTCATGTAAAACCCGCGGGCCGCACTAACATTAAACTTTCATATCGTCCTGCAGGCCACAAAATATCATCTCGCAGCCCACTATTGGCCCCTGGGCCGCGAGTTTGAGACCCCAGCTGTAGACCTTTTTGTCCAACAGCTTTAAAAAGACAGTGTACTCAACTGGTGCAGGATTGTTGTCATGCTTTGTTTTAGTGAACACCAACTGTCCCGACTTATTTTCAGTTACTTTTGGTAATAGAGTGTTAGTCCTTGATGAAATTTCTGCAGGGTTCCAAAATTGAGTGTCGGCCACTTTCTAGCACGTTGGTCTTAAATGTATTCACTGTTGGTTTGCGTACACTGCCAAGACTCACGTCTGGTATTACAACCCAGCCTAGCTCCAGACGTTGGGCAAAAGGAGCGCTATGCCGCCCATGTATATGATCCCTGACTTTGGATGCTCTGAGAACATCTCTCCCAAGTAGCACTAATATTTCTCATGTTGTCATATTTCCTCATGCCATTATGTAAGCAGGTTAAACAATAAATTGTAAAAAAATATTTTTAACTTATATTTATTTACTAAGTAATGTTTACTAATTAACTACTTTAGAGCCCATTTTCTTTTTAACTTCAACAAAATTAAATCTGAGTTAAATGCTGTGTTTAGACAGTTACCTTCAACATTTACATGAATGTTAGTCACACACTATAATGACTTGTATCTGTACTGAGCACACAATCAGATATTTTAAACAGAATTTTCAGTAGAAAGAAATAGGGTTCTTTTTGTTTTCCACCTTGGGTGTGACTGTATAATAATTCTCACTCTCTCTCTATGTTAGCATGTAGCTGTCACTGAGAAAATAAGTCTGATTGATTGAACAAGTCCTTTAAACCTCTAATGGTTCATATATAGCGCTGCATAAATATGTTTTTTGGCACATAGCATGTTAGTGTTGCTTCAACTTATTCTGGCTAGAGATCAAAACAATATTAAACTACTTGTACAGATATTGTCACTCAAGTTTCACAATTAAAACATTGATACTCCAACCTGTGCAACAAAAGCTTGCAACTTTTGTTTCAGAAGTTTCATAATCATCAGAATTTCTCTGTTAACAGTGATGGAGAGTTTGATTTTTTATTTTTCTTCATTCAGTACATGGTTTTTCAGTGTATGACAACAAGTTAAACCGTAAGTTCACATTTTTTTCGAGTTGCAGATTTCATGCTGGGTTTTTATGAAGGAAATACCCCTCTTGGTATACCTCTCTACAGAGATCCAGCTCACCTGGTCTGGATACAGTCTGAAAACTAGGGACAGTCAGTCTCTCTCATTTACTGGCCTGCATGCCAGCAACAGCTGGGGCTAGAGTTTTAATGCTTTTTTGTTACCTGTCAAAGATCATGAATGTTATATCTCAGGAGGGCCTCAAAGTAATTTCTTGAAACTTTGTCCACTTGATGAACTCAGAATATTGGTCTGGGCAGACACGCATAGACAGCAACTTGACTGGTTGGCAGAACAGAAACCACAAACAAATGAAGAAACTTCAGAAATGTTGAATCAAGAATATTTCCCTCTTTACAAGTTAAGAAATAGTTTTATTTTCAAAATCATGCAAATCTTTTTTATCTCTGCCCTTCTTTAAACATTTATCACTTAGAAGTGGCAATAGCTTACTGAAAAAGTTTTCTTAATGTACTACTGTGGCAAACTAAACATTTCCCCTCTGTGTTAAAAATGGAAAATATTTATTTATACATGAGCAAAATACAAGGGAGTAATGGCATTATTGTCTCTAATCTGGTATTGCAGTAGTTTAAAAAACATTTGCATGACATTCAAATGGTATAATGAGCACAATGCAATATACTAACACCGACACTGTTTGGTTGCAATTGTAACATCCACTGTCTTATCATACTTGTACAGTCAGTGCTTAATGTAAATTGCACATGCATCCTCACCAAAAATTAAAGGTGCAATTAGTAAAGATGGCTTGTAGCAGCCTCTAATGGTAGCTTGAACCAAATTAGCATAGCAACTTCTGCACAACCATTGGAGTAAAATGTAACCAAATTTAATTTACATTATCTGAGGAAACAGATCAAGGTATAACCCTTCACAATCAAATGTCATCCATGTTTTGCTCAGAAGGTGAACTGATGTTATGCAGGAAGAACCAAAATTAGCCAGCTAAGGCTAACTACATTGAGCTTTAGGTTGCTTATTAAAGACACCCAAAATGTTAAAATAAAAATAAATAAAACAATTGTGTCTATCTGATCACTGAAACAGGTCTTCAGCATTCCTCCTGTTCAGACTAACCTAAAGGAAGATAGCTTTCTAAAGCCCTTTACAATGGAACTTATGGGGGCGAAAATCCACAGTGCCTGTTCTGTTAAAAAAAAAAAGTATTCAAATGTGTTTTAAATCAAGTACATATTTTTAAAAGTTAAAGTCTAAAGCCTTACTTGGCGTTCACATAATTAATACATTTTTGAACAGATGGAGGACTGTGGATTTTGGCCTTTATCACTTCCATAGGAAGCTTCTTTTGGAACCCCAGTATTAACTGGAAGAAAGGCTATGGCAAGTAAACACTGTTATTCCATGGTTTAATTACCATGTTTTACTACTATATGATGATGACTGATGCAATAATGTGTGTCTTCATAGAGTAGGTTACTGGCTACTAACTTTTTTATAAATAGTATTTCAGTCTAAGACTGAATTCAAATTTTACATACTCCTCTAATGATCATTTGTGAAACCAAAGCAAGTGCACAGTGATTCTGAGAGAAAGCATAACAGTGTCTGTAACATACAGGTCTACCTCTACCTGTTATGAAGCTTAAAGTAGAAAGCTGACCTCTATGTGTATGTTGTGGTGGTTGTGTGCTAAGAGCCAATAAACATTACATATCACACCTTTAAGATTATATGGGGAACTAATTAAACAAAATCTCAAATGCATTTCTTTACTCTTATTTGGTATTTAAATACAAATAAATAGATAATGAATAAATACATAATTTTATTTAAATCTGAGACAAAGTTAAGCAAGCTTGCAGTATTTTTACCTTTTTTTGTAATGGTCATCTCTCATACACTCCCTGAAGCGCTATTGCTTGAGCTCAAAATTAAATGACAAACCTGTTGCTTATAGTATTTTAAAACAGAAGGTGTTCAGTGAGAGAAAAGTAGGAGCCACATAGTTGTTTTTTACCAAAGGGATGCAGTTGTGGCAAATTATCTTAACAGTTACAATGAAGCCCACAACACATATACACAATATTACAGAAATCTTAATTAATCTTAAATAATCTTATTAAAAATGTTATGGGTGACATAGATTTTGTTTAATTATTATACGTAATCATTAATCCTGCACAAAAGGCATGCAATTTTTGGACAATGTTTGTATAAAGAGATTAACGCCCTATTATAAAAAAAAAACAAAAAAGAACAATCCTTATCTGATTTTAAACACATGATGAACATTTGTCAGTTCTGACTCAATTAACACACACTTCTTGTAACTGACAAATATATTAATAAACCATAGTGCAATTGTAATTATGCTATAAATTCATTATTTAGTTTCAATAGTGCCATTTATTTGGACTATATTTGTGCATGCTGACCAAGTACTACAAGATCGCAACTGTGTTGAGTTGTGAAATGTGTACTAAGGATGGTCTGCACTTTTCTCCCACTGCAAACACAGTTGTGTTCTTGCTTTGCAGTGAGGGTGCCATGATTAAAAGACAAAGAAAAACAAAGTGAGCATACAACCCAACTAATTGAATTAGATGACGGAGTTCGGTTTCGCTATATGGATACATGTCCTGAAAAGCTAAATAAATAAGACAAATTTATCTTCTGAATAAATTACATAAATTACAAATACTGAAAACTGTCAAGTAAACTGTTGGTACTATTAGAATAGCCATCACACATGTAGCTTGTTCTGCCCCATATACTCAGATGGCACTTTATTAGGTCCTAGCAGTCTTATCCAACAGCTATACGCAATGAATTCTGCTAGAAGCTAGTCCTCAGTACATAGTATTACTTTAGTATAATACAGTTGTTGCATCAACACCTCTCACAGTTTAAATAAAAACTGAACATTTGTACTGTAGTGTAGTGTTTTTGTAGTCAGGGATGTACCAAAGCTCCCTAAAGGGTGACTGTGGTGCAGGAAGGTAGAGTGTTTGTCCACCAATCTCACAGTTGTTGGTTCAATCCCTGGCTCCTCCAGTCACATGTTGAAGTGTCCTTGAGCAAGACACTTAACCTCAACTTAGTTGCTCCCGACGAACGTTGGCCAGCTGCATAGCAGCTCCTCTATCGGTGTATGAGTGTGAGTGTGATTGAGTGCGCGAATGGGTGAATAAGAAGCAATGTAAAGCGCTTTGAGTGCCAATAGGTAGAAAAGCGCTATATGTGTAGTGCAAAAAAAAATGTAGTGCAAAAGAATTCAGCATGCAACTGTTCAAACTATCTCTAGTGACAGACAAAAGGCTAAATCAGGTCCATTCAATATAGTCTCTGTATGGGAAGTGTTGAACACATCATTCCTCCATCACTCTTTCTTCTATATCCGTTTTTCTATACTACTCACATTTTATATATTTCTCTCTTTCATAAATAGCCCTCCACAATCAGCTCCAGATCTTTACATTGTGTTTATGTGAGCTATTCAACATCCCGTTTTCCTTTCCTGACTTGCATAGCTCACAATAAGGCACTACAACCCTGTCCTTAATTCCCTCTGCCTTCATCTATTTACTCACCATCCATCTTTAGTCTGAACTTTGCTGGGCATTCCTACTGTTGGAAACATGGCTACTCCAGTCAGGCTGATAATTTGTCTTAACTAACAAGCATACACAAACTTTTTATGCAGCCTTAAGTAGATAAAGTTTGCTGTTTGAGTATTGCTTTAAAAAAAAACATTTATTAACAAATTTACCAAGCAAACCCAAATTAAGTAGCATTAATTATGAGAATGACAATCTAAAGTGCCACCAGTGGCACCTAGAAATTTATAACTCTTACTGACCATGAGCCGGAAGAGTTGGACAGAACAAACATGCTGAGTACAAGCTGGTCTCACATCGATAACAGGGCTAAAAATATCTAGTTTGTGTAGATGTTGGCTTAAGAGGAAAGGTTATGTTTTCAGTAAAGTTAAAATGTAAGAATGAATGTGCTCTGGAGTATTTCATGTCCAGTACTTGTACACATATATCAACCTGGAGTGAGACAGGTGTTTCTGTCTGTAGGTTTGCTAGAGATGAAATAAAAGACAACCAATTCAGATTTTTTTAAGGATATTATTAACATATTCGACTGTTTTGCAAGTATAGTATAGTTTAGTTTAATTTTTTTTAATTTCTGTAATCTAAGGAAAAAAGATACTGACAGGCTGATTGGACTGGGGATTGTGACCTACTGACGTCGACACTTTGGCTTAATTTCCGGCTCTACTGAACAGCATGGACTTGTTGATCATTTTGATATCAATATGAACACTAAGTTAAAGGAGACCTTCATAAACTCTGTTGGCATTTACATGGTGTGGACACGGTATCTATAAACTGCTATAATTTAGTCCAATATTAGAGTCCTATTAGTGAAGATCAGTTAGTGTTGTGACTGAGCCAGGTCTCAAATCTGTGATACTTCAGGAACTAGTTGACATGTTAGATTAGATTATAATGCAGAGGCACATTAAATCTTTCCAACTAACATGTACCACAACTAAAAAGCCTAAGAGTGCCCTAAGAGTTTATTGACAGTCCTAACTTCTGACCACAAAAGCTACTAAAGGTTCAGATTAATTGCAGAACTGTTGTGTTGGATTACAGCAGGATATAGAGCTGTTGTTGTGTCCAACCCCTGTACTTCACATGCAACGTGCACTGTACACATGAAAAGTCAAAAACATGTCTGTTCTTTCACTATTCGTTACTGTCCTGATAGTCTTTCAGGGTTGTTATCTCCCTTTCACTCTTCACCTCTGTCCATCTTTGTGTCCTTCATTTGCAGCCAATAGTTTCTTTGTAATTTTTGCTTGTAAGTGTAGAACAGGATGAAGCAAAGAAATCTTCATCTGAGCTGAAAAACTTGACGTGCCACTAGTCAAATATTGTACATCATATTATCTGATATTTTCTATGTACAAAGTCTTTGAAGCATTCCAAACAGCATGTGTTGGAAGTATTGGCAGGGCTGGCGATTTGACTGTGTGAGAATAGGAGAGCTGGTAGGAAGCCTTGGGATATGAGGAATGGTTGCCTGCAGGTCCTTCTGGACTGGGATGTGAAGCAGAGCAGAGAACCTCATTTGGTCATTCCGTAGCTCCCATTAAGGAGCAGTAAGACATGTTTAAGGGGAAACAGAGACGCTGGCTTTAGAGGGCCTTGGACATGTTAGAGTATGAAAGGGAAGAATCTGTTTCTCCGAGAACAGATCAGTTGAGCTGATCCTCATACTGTTTCCGAAAACAGTCACCAGCAGGGAAGAACTCCCAGCAACGCTCCTGGTACATTTTCCATACATACGACTCCTAAAAGAAAAATTGAACGTTAACTTTGCATATGACATTTTTAGAAACTATTTGGCTGATATACATTACATTGTCCACTATGGAAGATAATAATAGCAATGTTAGCCTCAAATACTAAATTAATAATGACCACAGTTTGCTTCAAACAATGTCACCTGATCATCTCTGAGTGGTGTAGCAAGGACAAAACAAGGCATACCAGAAAAAAAAATCAGTAAATGGATATTTCCAAAGTTTGCTTACTGACCATTCCACCCTGAGAGAAAAAACATATTTGTGTTTTGTAGCAGTGGACACACTGACATCTCCTGACCATAATGTGTCTCATATCTCCTCTAGAGGCGATTCAAACTCCCTCTAGAGGAAATATGAGACTGGGATTTGTAAGATTTTTATCAATATATTTCGTAGAAATTTGCTTAAAATTTTGTCTTATTGTGGTAAAGTACTGTCAATGCTTCCTGTGAAGTTATGCCGATTCTATTCAGAAAACATTCTCAATGTATTTCTCTATTTTCTTGTAGCTCTAGCTTTTGCATACGTTGATTAAAAAAATGTGCATTTAGGCACTAAAAATGCTTTGTGACATGACTTAGATGTATGACAACATGCATTCAATAAAGACAGTTAGACTGATTAAAATAGGAAGGTACTGGCTGTGTGACATAAGTCTTTAGCAGCAATGCAGGAGTATTTGCATTTAAATGTTAAGTGAATTGCCTTCTCACAAATCAAAGAACTTTAACGTTGTCTGCTAATACCGTGAGGGCTGTGCTAGGCATGGTGAGCCGTAATAGATGGTAAACAGGTGTAGTGCAGCAGAGAATGGGAGGGCCAGGTGGAGCAAAGTTAAAATTCAAAAATCCATAATGAATGTGTATTACACCTTGCAAATGTATTAAATGAATATATTTGCAATCACCAATATCAATATTATAAAATATAATGTGTTATCATTTTGGATGGTGGAGTAAGGGGGCCTAGTGGATCAATGGGTAGAGTATTGGGTTATTCAGTTACACAAGTACACATCACTAAGGGGGGAGGTTATTGCTGATTGAGAGCATTTGAGCAGTGCTTTGTTTGAAGCACACTGAGACTTTAACAATGCAAGCAGCCAACAGCAAAGCTCAGAAACACTGGAGATAGCCAAGCTCTGAAAAACTTTACAATTGCATAGGGAAGACAAGCTGGTTTACCTGGCCTGTGTGCTCTGTTTCATCTTTGTTGATGAGGTACATTACAAAGAATCTGAGACAATTACAAACACATTAGTAAAACATTAAACATTCTAACATTAAGTGAAATAAGTATATTTGTACAAAGAGATTAACTCCAATTTTATAGTGCATGAGCCCATTATAAAAAACTGAAAAGAACAATCCTCATTTGATCTTATCACATGTTAAACATTTGCCAGTTCTCAACACACAACTTTTCTGTGCAGCAGTTTTGATACACTTTGAGCCATGGTTCTTCAAGCATGGGTTGTTATTGTTAAACATATTATTTTGCAAAACAAAATAGTTACACAAAATATAAGCTTTTATTACTGCCACCCTGATTTTAAAATATATGTTGGCACAGGAACACACACAGAAACTCCAGATATACTCACAGATAATTGGCTAAGTTGTGCTCCTGTAGCGTGTGCGTTTCAAAGCCATGTGGCACTGTGTCAAAGTAGTCATTACCTATTCCACAGATAAAACATTTGGTCTGGAAGAGAAACATGAAAAGGTTAAGTGAATCATTACACAAGACTTTTACTTGGGGGTTTTTAATTATTGGTGCCTGCTGCAGCACTACTGTTGCTGCTTGCATCAGGATCCCATGCAAATATGATTTAGAGGTTAGGTTAGGATATTTATTATCTTCTAAAATAAATTGGTTTACAAAATGGTTCAAAACACAACATATTGCACAGTTACAAACAGTACAAAACAAATTCAAGTACATACTGAAAATAAAAATCTTTTTAAAAAGAGAGTGGTGTGTGTTTGTGTGAGAGATAGAGAGAAAGAGTGTTTACCTCCATATCTTCTTTCACTTGTTCCTGCTGGTCTCTAAGCTCTCCAAAAGCATCGATGATCAACCCTAAAGGTTCACACAGCATAGATGGTAGCATAGATGCTAAACAAGTTAATCCACACTCTTTAGTTTTTCAAGCCAATAGCTCAAAGTCAGTAAGTGTTCTCTGTGAACTATAACTCAGTAGAATGTTCTTTATATTATTTAAAACCAAATTTAAAAACATGTTTTAAAATTATGTAACCACTGAGTTTATTGGTGGTTATGCTCAGTGTGTTGCTGTCTTTCTTTCTACTTATTTATCTAATTAAATATCATATTTTGTTTTATTGGTTATTGTTTTCACTATGTTATAGTATCAGGTTGTTTGCTATTGTTTGTATTCCTTTTGTTGTGAGACCTATCAAAAGGCTTGTGAATGAAAATTTGATGACTCTGTTTTTTATGAGACGGACACTTGTTATTAGGCTGACGCTGTTTGTTCTTTCTGCTTTCTTTTCTGTTTAATCTCTAGGGTTCTTTTATGTACTTATAATGTACTTTACCTATTGCCCCTCAGTATGTGTTTAATCCCGATGATTTAGACTTGATACTTTTAATGTTAACTGTCTAGAGACTCATCTACTCACTTAAGGAGTGTTCACATTACGGCAGAAAAAACATGTTTGCAAGTGCCTTGCAATTGTGGTTTATGTAGTCTGATGCACCAGCTCTGCAAAAATGTCTGCATTGTGCCAAATGGAGCAGGAGGTGATCACTGTTTGAGTGGAGGTAAACAGCCATTTTAATTGAATTACAGATCAACATAGACGCAGCAACCATAACTTTCAAAAAGACAGTTTGAGTATCTAAATTTTAGCAATGTACTGTTGGCCAGACTAGACTTGGATCTAAGGTAAAGCATTTAGTGCAGCCATCCCACGAAGGGGTAAACACCACCCCAATCAAAGATAAAAACTGCAAGACCCAAAACGATCTGTAAGAATGTGAACATGCCTTTAGCTACTAGCGCACGGTTAAAGCTATTCCATACTGTATTAAAATAGTTTTTTTATATGTGCAACAGAAATGTGTCCATCAATTACAGTAGCTTAACTCTCCTGAGGTCACTTTAAATGTGATGGATAATACAGCTGGCATAAGTCTCAAACTATAAAAGCAGACTATTAGCACCAAAACAAGCATAACTCCGCAAGCAGATAGTTTGCCTTTGTTCACTGGGGTGGGAAAATGGTTAGGTGGCTTTGTCCTCAGTCACCACTCCTGAATGTACACTAGTTCCTGACCGACATCAGCTGAACTGAAAAAACATGCTAGTAATATCGGACTCCCCCTACAACGGTAAATTAGCTTTGCCAGCTTCTGCTTTCATCTACCTGGAATAAGACCATCCAACATAGCAAAAAATCTTAGGTTGGGCTATAAAGACTACACAGTGTAAAACCTAATTGAGCAAGGATGTTTGAACATGCCAGAAAGATAATTGGGAAACTCTGAAACCTCTGGACCTCTGTGATAATGTACAACAGTTGGACCAGATCTTGCCCAAATTTTAGTACTATAGCCATGAATGAAATTTTAGGACCATTACTAAAAGAGTATTGAAGGGAGGGCTATTTTTGTATTTGGCTGTTGAGTTCAAACATCAACAACATTTGGCAAGACTCAAGGGCTATGTTTTACACCAACTATCTTCCTTCCAAAGATATTTACTACTGAATTTATTTATTTATCAGTGACTTTCACACGAATATGAATAGTCTCCTGGACTTGGTTTTGTTTGTACCCCTCATTACTGGAGTTCAAGACATTCACAGAGGTCTACACACTGTATGTGTATGTCTGGAATCTCTCACCCTGGATGATTGCCAGAAGGATCACAATGACAAAGAAGAAGAAGGTGATGTCGAAGATGATGCGATAAATCTCATACTCGTCACCTGCTGGGTCCTCAATCTGGTCACCAATCCCTCCCCCTGCTCGCACACCTACATACATGTGAAACATGTAGCACTGGGAGAAAGGGAGTGGAGAGACACACAGTTGGTAAAGGAGAGCGAGAGAGAGAGAGAGAAAGAGAGAGAGGACAGAGATGAAACTTAATATGCTGGAATTGAAATGGGGATCAGACAGTATTCTCTCAAATATTTCTATGAAATACTCTTTTAACTAGGCCAATTACAGTAATGTATGTTTCTAGTACAACAAAGATAAGACCAAAAGATGAATAAGACAAAGGTCAAAAAAAGACAAATTTAGGTGAGCAAACATACTGTAACATATGACAGCCAGGTATTTCTTGTTACCAAAGTATGTTCTTTAAGATTGATTCTTGATTCTTACAATAAGTAGTTCTGAGTGTCTACTCTTTGACTCTTTAGCTATGAATTTAACTGAAAGACAATAAACCAAAATACACTGCCTACTAAACAAAAGTTTATATCAGAGGGATGGTTGTGGAAGGTTTTAGTGAATCAGCAGAACATAACCCAACTGAAGATGTGTTTATCTTGCTAAAGGGAAGATTGAAAGGAAAATGCCCAAAACAAAATATGAAACTGGTAAAGCCCTTGTGCATGTGCTGGCTGCCTTCAGAAAAAGAAACATGTTATACAGTAAAGCAACTGTTGACAAAATTCGTAGTTTTATAAATCAACAGAGACCACTCTGCCAAAGTTCTCAGCAAAGGAACACAGAGTACAGAGAGAAAAAGATGACAGCTAAAAAGTGAACAAAAAAGGAGAGATCAGCTCAATCCTAAAATCCTGTTGTGATTGTTATTATAAGGGATTTATTCACATAAAGGGAAGAGAGGAAGACAGAACCCTCCCAGGGGCAGTGGTCCTTCATCAGTCTATCCCTTAAGTCCACTAAGCCTGTGTCACCTTTCTATTGACCAGGCCGAGTTGCCACCTGCGGCCCTTAATAGGAAACAGAAGAGCTCTGTGGAATGCCATGGGTGGCTGACTATAGGGGATTAAAGTGTGTGTGTCCTGAAATTTCCGAGTGACAGAACCCACCCTCCCATCCTCACACCCCACACCCAACAAACCACAGAGCCCTTATATAGTATTTCTTTTAGATGGTTTAGCAGTAAAAAAAACAGCATTATTACAGCTGTAATTCTGTCTTTATTCTGACCCCCTTCATCACTCCCATAATGGCCCTGCATATTTGACTTTTATGATAAATACTGAGCGTCCTGCCTTATCATACCTGTTAAGCTCAGATCTATCACAGCCTTTGTGCAAATGAAACGAGTTACACCAGCTTCTTTTAAAACTCTCATATATGAATGCCTAGAATCACTATTATTGGGCTTCATAAAACCAGATAATGTAACCAATCAGTAGTAAACCCCCAGTTCTGTTGTCATGAGCACTGTTGTTATTCCTGAAAAGCTGCCTGGAAAATAAACTAAGCAAAAAAAGGCCACATAATCTTATAGCAGCTCAGCTACAGCACAGATGAAGCCTGAGGGTGAACACTGTCAGACTAAAAGCTCTGACCCATGATTTTCTGTCCATAATTGGAACTAGATCTTCTTTACTGGCACACTCCAGAGGATATCTCAGATTTTAAATGAGACAAAATTGGTGAAGCCTTAGAGGATGTTCAATAAAGAATATATTTTCCCCAACACTCTGTTTTTCTGAGGGTGAACATAGGCTATAAATGCCTGATCTAATTTCCTTCAACTTCCCCACACTGTTGAATTCCCTCCTTTTACAATCCTGACACCACTGGGTGAGACCAATGAGTTTCTCGTCTCTGTTTCTTGACCCAATCAATCTGAATGCTGTTCTTTAAGTATCATTAAAATTCTGCCTGTCTGTCTTCATGTTCACATGTAACACTAACTTTGTTCCAGAGAGGAAGAGGATGCTTTTTCCTTCCTTTGCTCACTACGATTTTGGACAATATACTTCTCATACTCACTGTCAACATGTCGTCACACTTCATGTCGGGCAGTTCTCCATCTTCACTTTTGTTGTAGAACTTCCTGAAGAAGTTGAAGGCCACTACAGTGTAAAGGTACACCACCACTGCTAGCAGGCCAACTGTTAACACAAGCTGCAAGACAGGAGATGAGACGAGGCTGCTGGGATGCATAAAATAATTCACATAAACATAAGTGCTGAGATTTTGTTAATTTATTTAAATTAATAAATTAGCACTGGTGAGAGTGAAGAGATTTTATTTGCAAAATAATTTACTGCTACTGCTTTCTTTGGATGATGATAAAAAAAATGCAGGCAAAATTAAATAATCAAGTAGAAGTGTGAGTACTCCTCTTCTTCTTTTCCTTTCAGCTGTTCTCTTTCAGGGGTCTCCACAGCGAATCATGTGTCTCCATCTAACCCTGTCCTCTGCATCCTCTTCTCTCACACCAACTAACTTCATGTCCTCTCTCACTACATCCATAAATCTCCACTTTGGTCTTCCTCTAGACCTCCTGCCTGGCAGCTCCAACCTCAGCATCCTTCTACCGATATATTCAGTCTCTCCCATGAACATGTCCAAACCACCTCAATCTGGCCTCTCTGACTTTATCTCCGAAACATCTATCATGAGCTGTCCCTCTGATGTCCTCATTCCGGATCCTGTCCATCCTCGTCACTCCCAAAGAGAACCTCAACATCTTAAGCTCTGCTACCTCCAGCTCTGCCTCCTGTCTTTTCTTCAGTGCCACTGTCTCTAAGCCGAACAACATCTCTGGTCTCAGCACCATCTTGAACATCTTTCATTCTTGCTGATACTCTTTTATCACACAACACACCTGACGCTTTTCTCCACCCGTTCCAACCTGCCTGCACTCGCCTCTTCACCTCTTTTCCACACTCTCCATTGCTCTGAACCGTTGACCCTAAGTACTTAAAGTCCTGCACCTTCTTCACCTCTGCTCCCTGTAACCTCGCTGTTCCACTTGGGTCTCTCTCATTGACACACACGTATTCTGTCTTGCTGCGGCTAAGCTTCATTCCTCTGTTTTCCAGAGCAGACCTCCACCTCTCTAGATTTTCCTCCACCTGCTCCCTCACTACAAATCACAATGTCATCCGCAAACATCATAGTCCATGGAGATTCCTGTCTAACCTCATCTGTCAGTCTGTCCATCACCAGAGCAAACAAGAAGGGGCTCAGAGACGATCCTTGATGCAGACCCACCTCCACCTTGAACTCCTCCCTCACACCTACAGCTCTCATACATGTCCTGCACCACTCACATCACCATAACATACTTCTCTGCCACTCTAGACGTCCTCATACAATACCACAGCTCCTCTCTCTGCACCCTGTCA
Source organism: Channa maculata (assembly GCA_020496755.1). Taxonomy (NCBI): domain Eukaryota; kingdom Metazoa; phylum Chordata; class Actinopteri; order Anabantiformes; family Channidae; genus Channa; species Channa maculata. Next base: position 2,615,137 of record CM035605.1, on the reverse strand, counting down.
TACGCTTTCTCTAAATCTACAAAGACACAATGCAACTCCCTATGACCCTCTCTGTACTTCTCCATCAGCATCCTCAAAGCAAATACTGCATCTGTTGGACTCTTTCTAGGCATTAAACTATATTGCTGGTCACAAATGTTCACCTCTGCCCTTAGCCTAGCGTCCACTACTCTTTCCGACAACTTCATTGTTGGCTCATCAGTTTTATTCCTCTGTAGTTGCCACAGCTCTGCAAATCTCCCTTGTTCTTAAAAATGGGCACCAGTACACTTCTCCTCCAGTCCTCAGCATCCTCTCACTCTCCAAGATCTTGTTAAACAAACTAGTCAGAAACTCTACTGCCACCTCTCCTAGACACTGCCATACCTCCACATGTATGTCATCAGGACCAACTGTCTTTCCACTCTTCATTCTCTTCAACGTCCTCCTCACTTCACTCTTACTAATCTTTGCTACTTCCTCCTCCACACCAGTCACCTCTTCTACTCTTTGTTCCCTTTCATTTTCCTCGTTCATCAACTTTTCAAAGTTCTCCTTCCATCTTCCCATCACACTCCTGGCACCTAATTACCCTAAACTGCTGCACATCCTTCCCATCTCTATCTCTTTGTCTGGCCAACCTGTACAAATCCACCTCTCCCTCTTTAGTGTCCAACCTAGCATACAAGTCCTCATATGCTCTTTGTTTGGCCTTTGCCACCTCTACCTTCACTTTACGCTGCATCTCCCTGTGTCTCAGTGTCCCACTTCTTCTTAGCTAACCTCTTTCTCTGTATACACTCCTGAACTTCCTCGTTCCACCACCAAGTCTCCTTGTCCACTTTCCTCTTTCCAGATGACACACCGAGTACCCTCCTACCTGTTTCCCTGATCACATTAGCTGTAGTAGTCCAGTCATCTGGGAGCACTTTCTGACCATCCAGCGTCTGTCTCAGCTCGTCCCTTAAAACTACAAGACATTCTTCCTTTTTCAACTTCCACCACTTCGTCCTCTTCTCTGCCTTAGTCTTCTTCATCTTCCTCACCACCAGAGTTATTTTACACACCACCAACCTGTGTTGTCTGGCTACACTCTCCCCTACCAATACTTTACAGTCACTGGTCTCTTTCAGATGACAACACACAAGATGTAGTCCACCTGAGTGCTTCTAACTCCATTCTTACATGTCACCCTATGTTCCTGCCTCTTCTGGAAGAAAGTGTTCACTACAGCCATTTCAATCCTCTTTGCAAAGTCTACCACCATCTGTCCTTCTGCGTTCCTGTTCTGAAGACCAAACCTGCCCATCACATTCTCATCACCTCTGTTCCCTTCACCTACATGTCCATTGAAATCTGCACCAATCACCTCTGGGGATGCTCTGCATCACTTCATCTAACTCACTCCAGAATTTCTCCTTCTCTTCTAACTCACATCCTACCTGTGGGGCATAACCACTCACAACATTGAACATCACCCCTTCAATTTACAGCTTCAGACTCATCAACCTGTCAGATAGTCTTTTCACCTCTAGAACATTCCTCACCAACTCCTCCTTCAGGATAACTCCTACTCCATTTTTCTTCCTATCTGACCCATGGTAGAACAACTTGAACCCTGTTCCTAAGCTTCTAGTCTTGCTACCTTTCCACAAGGTCTCCTGGACACATAGTATATCCAACCTTCCTTCTCTGCATCAAATCTCTAGACTTCCCTGTCATAGTCCCAACATTCAAAGTCCCTACTGTCAGTCCTATATTCTTAGCTTTCCTCTTCTCTCTTTGCCTACGAACACACCTTCCTCCTCTCCTTCTTTGACTTCGACCAGCAGTAGTCCAATTTCCACCAGTACCATGCAGGTCAACAGCACTGGTGGCGGTCATTGTTAACCCGGGCCCCGACCGATCCGGAAGTGTGAGTACTCCAGTACTTCAAAATCTTCCAGCTGAAGTACCACCTCAAAAATATATTTTAACTGCACCCAATTTTTTTTTTTTACTTTATTTATTCAGGGTGCCTCTCAGTCACAGTCACACATGTTCACACACGAACTGCTGGTTTAATGCTGTGTTCACAGTGAGAATAATGAAAAAAGTCATATTCAACTCATTAGTTGTGACAGGGACCACCATGTGTGTTTTTTTTAATCAACAAGTTTTTCAGTTTCTTGTTACCCCTTCCTAAACAAAATGACCAAACATTATACTATTAACCATCAAACATAGATTTCAAATAAAAAGCAACTTTTCTGGAACTGGGGTTTGTAAACAAACTTTGCCCACTAGATTAGTGTAAGTCAAAAGCTGGTATGTACTGTAGTTCTCTACCTGCTTGCCATTGTGTGTGACCGAGGACAGGATGGTACGGAGAGTCTTAAAACCCATAGCAATGTCAAGCAGGTGGGCAGCAAAGAAGAAATTGTTGTAGTGACCCAGGATGGACATGGTCATATACCAAGCCAAGTAAAGAAAGGACTGAAGAAAGAAGAAAAGACATTAATTCAGGTGATGTAATGTGTTCATCTCTTCCAATGCAACAATGTTAGGAAACAGTCTGTCAATGGCATTTGGCTGGAAATGTCTAAAAATGTTTGTATGGTAAACTTAAAATAATAATTAAAAAAAAGAAGAGTTTCAGAATCCCTGTTATTTGTGCACAACATCCACCATGAAGTCAGACATGCTGGTGCTTCTACATACTTACATTGTCTGTAAAAACAACCCCCAGCTTCCACATCTGGTACTTGACATCAATAGAGCTGAGTCTGTCAACATACAGATAAATTTAAGAATATCCTCTATATTCGTATTGGTGTGATCCTATTTGCAGTGCTGATCAGAACGGCATACTGTAAATCTTTCTGTTTTTTGGCTGATATTTTTTTTGCATGCTCAGACATTGACACTGACACAGAACACTCACACAGCAGCCAGTGAGCTGTCCCTTCTGGGCTTCCTCTTCTTGTGAGCGTCACTGAAGTCCAGAGCAGCCTTATCCATTCCCAGCAGCTCACTAATGCGATCATGCCCATAAAACTCCCCATATTTATCCATAACCTGTAGAAAAGCAGGATCACTTTAAATTTAATGTTTTAATCACCTTTTCTAAAATTGAATTATTTTGAAATAAAACTTCAGCTCAGCTATGCAGATAACAAGTTGTTAGGGTAAATTCCGGTAGTAACACACAAGTTTTACACAAGAAGCTGCCCAAGCTGCACACTTGTTCTGAACATTTAACTGCCAGTAGCAATCCACTGTGTTGTACTTTTTCTCCATGCTTAGAGGCTTAAGATGATTTAAATTCACTTTAAAACTCACAAAACTGGAGGGGAAATGTTCCCCCGAGCAATATTTTCATATAGAATAAACTGAAAGGTTTTCAGATCAAATTAAATGTATCCTCAACTGTCAGACCTGGAAAGCAGCATCTTAACATAAGAAAGAAAATATAATTTGCCTCAATGAGTCACAACATTGATAACACCTTGCGGCATTAATGCTGTGCTTTAAATGTGGTGGACAAAGCTCAGCATGAGAACAGTTTAATACTAGCCATTACTGGCACACAGGGTCCCCTATACACATCATAGTGTTTAATGCATATCTCTGTCCAACACCAGGCGGTATAAATGCTGGGCCGGATCAGCACATGGTAGCCTAGGTGTGCACAAATATTGAACTATTAATGTGCAGAATTGTTATGCAACTAGTAAATGAAAGTTGAAAATTTTCCCATCTCACTTGTTTATTTTCATCTGTTAAGGTGAGCGTAATAAAAAACACTTCAAAATTTAAAAATAAAAATTTCTGATATTTAAAAAAAAATCATTGACCAATATAGCCACCCTTCTTTTTAATACCATTAATAAGACTTCCATTCATTGAGTCCATCAGTTTCTTGATCTGTTGACGATCAACTTTCTGTACAGAAGCAACCACAGCCTCCCAGACACTGTTCAGAGAGGTGTACCGTTTCCTTCCCCTATATAAGTAGGGTTCAAAAGTTCTCTTTAGCTTTTAGTTCAAGTAACGAAGGGGGCCATGTCATTGTTCTTTTAAGTCCATCTTACATTTACATTTACATTTAGTCATTTAGCAGACGCTTTTATCCAAAGCGACTTACAAGTGAGGTACAAGACAAGCAAAAATCTAAGTCAATGAGAAAACATCAAAGTGAAGTCCTATCAGAAAAGTGTTTTTCATGAGATGCAAGTGCAAGAAAGAATTAAGTGCATAGGAAGGTGCGGAAGACTTCTGTTTATAGCAGTTTTTTGAATATTGGGAGTGATTTTGCTAAGCGTGCAGAGTTTGGTAGATCGTTACACCATCGTGGGATCATTAAGCTAAAGAGTTTTGCTTGGTGTCTTCTGTGCAGTGCTGGGACCACCAGACGTCGTTCGTTGGCAGACCGCAAGGAATGAAGACTTGAATGACAGAGTTAAGGTAAGCGCAGGAGCTGTTGAGGTGATAACCCTTTGGGCGAGAGACAGAGCTTGGAACCTGATGCGAGCAGCTACGGGAAGCCAGTGTAGAGATCTGAAGAGTGGTGTGACATGAGTCCTTTTTGGCTGATTAAAAATGAGGCGTGCTGCCGCATTTTGGATAATCTGCAAGGGTTTGATTGTGGATACTGGTAACCCCATTAACAAAGTGTTGCAATAATCAAATCAAGATACAACCAGTGCCTGTACAATGAGTTGGGTTGTATATTCCGTGAAGTAGGATCTTTCTGATATTGTAGAGGGCAAATCTGCATGTTCTAGAGAATGAGGAGATGTGGTCCTTAAAGCTCAATTGATCGTCGATGATGACCCCCAGATTTCTGGCCGACTTAGTGGGGACAATCACTGTAGATTCTGTCACAGCATCCACCCTTCCATCCTCCACTCCTTCTCTCTCTCTCCCTGTCTCTTTTGTGTTTTTTTTTCCCTAGAGCACCTGGACCGCAGCGGCTGCCACACCTGCAGGCAATCACTCTTCCTAATGACAGCAGCTCATATACGGGTCTCCTTCACACCACAAGACGCCAGATCATCTTAGTAACCTCCTTGAGCCTCCGGCCACCCTGCTGTGTTCAGCGATCCCTTCGCTTCCTCGTCTCCACGGCTCCTTCCCCGCGATCGCTATTCCACCTCCTCCTGTGACTCGCCGCTCCATCGCTCCCCCCGCACCGGGCGTCAAGGTCCTCGGACCAGGCTCTCCTTCCCCCGGACATCACCCCCCGGCAGCGCTCCCCTTTCCCCCCGACCCAACTTATGATACCTTCCCCTAAAATAAATCATTTATGCCTTCCTAACTCCCTGTATCCATCTCTCTTTCTGGGTCCGCAAAACATTAACTGCACATCTAAGTGTGACGAGATCCAATGTTGATGCTGATGTTGTGTTGCATCTAAGGTCTGGCTGGGAAGACTTCCACCTTGTTTGCATCTGAGTTGAAGCAGAGCTCTGTGCCCTTTACTGATTCAGCCACTTGGCCCATTCATCTTGGGCCCATTCATCTAGTCTGTCAAGAGTCTGTCTAGAGTCTGTCTCATTCCATCAGTCCATAAAACCTTTAAAAAATCTGTCTTCTGATTTTTGTTGTCCCAGTCTTGACGCTTCAACTTTTGTGTGTTAAGTAGTGCTCTGGTTTTAGCCTTGTATTTCTGGGCACTCCAGTTATGTTGCAGCTCTGGAAAAAAAGCACTGGAGTACAATGGGTTCCAGGCAGCTTCACATTGGATTTTTCTCAAATCTTTGGCAGTTAATCTGCATATTTTTTTCTCAACATGTTTCTTGTGCAACAAAACGTTTGATGGTTCTGTAATCACACACCAATATTTTAGAAATGTCAAGAGTGCTGCATCCCTCTGAAAGAATTTTAACAATCTTTTTAATTTTCAGAGTCAGATAAATCTCTTTTTTTGCCCATTTTGGCTGAGGAAAAGAAGCTGGCTAATAATTATGCACATCTTGCAATTGGATGTTTATATACTCAGGCCACACTCTTACTCATTATGCAAATACACAACCTGATATGCTTAAATTCAATTAGCATTCAAGTTTATACAGCTTGGAGTTGGACAATATGCATAAAAATAATGATCAAAATGCTCACTTGCCTAATATTGTGGTCACAGTGTAACTGACTCATAAATCCTGTTCAGCAGTTAAATTGACTTGATGAATAAATTCTTATGCTTTACCTTCCTCTTCACAAACTTATCCCAGTAGTTGTTGGGGAAAGATCTGAAAATCAGAGGACAATAGCCAAATTAGTTATATTCGCTATAAAGATGTATTACTTGTAAAGAACTGTAACACTGCTACCCCCTATAGATGTGAATGGGGTCTAACACACAGCTGATACTGCCATAATTCATGTCTTAACATATGCAAGGTTCTAGTTCTAGCATGCAGGTGCTGCGCTAAGAATGAGAACCCAATGTGCTCCTTGATGCATGGTGGAGGTACATTCCAATAGATGTGAACAGGATGTACCTCCACCACCAAGTTAATTTCAACAAAGCACCTCTGCTGAATACATTTTTGCATAATGTCATCTTCTTATCAACTAGTTCTTTACAAGGTTTTCATTCTTAATGGACACTGTAGCATTAGTACAAATACTAAAAAACACAAGTTCATGTATACACGAGACACAGAGTCTACTCACTGTGTATTGATTACCAGTCTGTCCCATTGTCCTTTAATGTCATCCTCAGATGGCTGTTCTGTGATATAAAGACCATCAAATTCCAACTTCCTGGCCACCTCTTTCTCACGCTTAAAGATCACAAGTGGAACCTGCAACACACACAAACAAAATAAGACTGCTGTGTGAATTAAGACAACATTTCAAATTATTCCTGCCATGTATTAATCATTAGTATCCAGCCTTGAGACAGTAGTATCCAATGATGCAGAAGAAGGAGATGACAGTGTGCAGGATAGCCAGGATTCGTAACATGGGCTCCATGTATCCACTGCTCTCTTCCAGGACAAAACGGACCATGACGGGCTTCAGCTGCTCTGGAGATTCATCCATCACATCCACTTTTGTCTCCACTGCTTCTCTAGCTAGTGGATCCCACTGTATGTTCCCATCATGTTGGCTGCCAGAGTACCTTACTTCTCTTTGCTCAACCACAGATGAGGATGAAGAAACCTGTTAGGGACAATTTATTAGTCCTTAAGCTATGTAGATATGAAAGAATTAGACAAAATCCTACTTGATTTTGGCTTAGGAATGCAAATGCAAACCATCAAACCTTTTAAGTAAGATTTTACTCATTACATTTTAAGAAGATTTTAACTGTAAGAAGGTACATCTTTTAAAGAAATTAAATTAGTAACATAATCTTTCATATACTTGTAAATTAAGTTCCTAACTTTTAGAGGCATGGCATATGACATGGGAGTGAGTCTGCTCATGCTGCCATTTTTCATAACAACACCATGATGCACTATCCACCTTACGAACTACCTAAAGAGTGGTCTTTAGGCTGAAAATAAGCAACTTCAGTTGTCAACTTGTTGTAATGTTAAAAGTGGAACTGTAATAGGTAAAGGAAATGCTTTGTCCATAAATACTAAACAATACTGAAGACTCCCAGAAGAGGCGAAATGAACAGATGCTGGACTGTGAAAAGAGATGTCTGACAAGTTGTCTTGACCCAAGTGCTTTAGCCATCTACAGACCTTTATTTCTGAAATCCTTGAAAAAGTCGTTATGTGACCACCGGTGGAGGAATAACTTAAACTTAAAAATTTCTAGTCAGGTTTTAGACTACTTCATAATATAAAAAAAGCACTGGTCAGAGTGACCAGTGATCATCTCTTAACTTCAGATAGTGGACTCTCTCTGCCCATCCTGTTAGATCTTGGTGCTTCATTTGACACCATTAACTACAAGAACATGACATTGGGATTAAAGGAACTGCATTTGGGTCATGCTATTAATGAATCTTCTTTGCACACACAAAGTAGTTATAGATTCTGTGCTAGGACCGATACTTTTTACATTGTATGTCACCCTTAGACAACAGTATTAATAAACACACCATACATTTGCATTGCTATGCACACCTCACCCATCTATATTCATCTATAATTTAGTTAAACTTCAGGCATGCCTAAAAGACAAATAACTGGAAGTCCTGTAATATCCTACTTCTAAATTCAGACAACACTGAAGTTAATATTTATTTTGAAAAAGCGAGAGGAGCATGAAATATAACTAAAAAGATATGAAACACTACCACAAGGAGCCTCATAACAACCTTATAGACAAAAAACTAGCAAAGACAGACCAAAATTACTTCAACCCTAATTTAAAAAACTAGGACAATGTGTAAAATGTAAATAAAAACAGAATGCAATGATTTGCAAATCTCATCAACCCATATTTTATTCACAATAAAACAAAAGCAACATATCAGATGTTGAAATCGAGACATTTTACCATGTCATGGAAAATATTAGATCATTTTGAATTTGATGGCAGCAACACATCTCAAAAAAAGTTGGAACAGGGTGATTTTTACGATTGTGTAGCATCCACTCTTCTTTTAGTAACTGTCTGTAAACATCTGGAAGGTGAGACGACCAGTTGCTGGAGTTTGGGAGAGGAATGTTGTCCTATTCTTCTCTAATGCAGGATTCTAGCTGCTCAACAGCCCTGGGCCTTCTGAGTCCTTCTCCTGTGAAGCCATGCTGTAGTGATGCATGTAATATGTGGTTTACCAATGATCTCTCTACTTTTAAGTCTAAGCTCAAAACCTACCTCTTTGGAGGTTTCTTCCGTTAAAGGGAGTTTTTCCTCTCCACTGTGGCCTAAGGGCTTGCTCAAGCCAGAGTTGTTGGGTTCTCTCTATAAATCTTTATAGTCTTGAGTTTATTCTGTAAAGTGCCTTAACATGTTTGCCCTGAAGTTTAGCATTCTCTCTGATAACAAGCTGGATGGCCCCCCTCCTCTTTAGTCCACAAGACACAGCGTCCATGGATTCCACAAACAATTAAAAATTTTGATTCATCTGACTACAGAACAGTTTTCCATTTTGCCTTAGACAATTTTAAATGAGGTCTGGCCCAAAGAACACAGCAGCATTTCTGGATTGTGTTGAAATATGGCTTCTTATTTGCATAGTACAGCTTAAAATTTAATTTGTCAGTTGTATGGTGAGCTGTGTTCACAGACAGTGATATCTGGAAGTATTCCTGAGCCCATGCAGTGATGTTAAGTAGAGAATCATGCCTGTATTTGCTCACCGAGATTCATCCTGATTTTCTAAATCTTTCAATATTATATACTGTAGTTGTTCAATGTCTATTAACCTTTTTCTGGAATTTTTAGACAGTTTGTCACAGATGAATCTGCCCATCTTGCCATTTGTTAAGCTATGCCTCTTTGAAATGCTGCTTTTATTCCCAGTCATGTTTACTGACCTGTTGCAGATTAACCTAATTAGTTGTAAAATGCCCCCCCCCTTTTTTTTTTTGCACAGCAATTACTTACTAATCACTTATTACTCCAGCCTTTTGTTCCAACTTTTGAGATGTGTTGCTGCCATGAAATTCAAAATGAGTTAACATTTTCCCCGAAATGGTAAAATATCTTCGTTTCAACATCTGATGTTGATGAAATATGAAATTTGCAAGTCATTGCATTCAGTTTTTATTTACGTTTTACACATGGTCACAACCTTTTTTTAATTGGGGTTGTATATAAATGTAATTTTTGAAAGCAAGGCATATTTACTTTACTCAAGAACGTTATAAAAATAAACTTACTGGATAATTGGAGACCTATAACACTTTTATTTATTGACAACTTGTCGGCAAACATGGCCTCAAAAATGGATGAATGCCAGTCTGCCTTTGTGAAAGGTAGGAACATTAACAATCACACGCATTAGATATGCTTGATTATAGTGAATTAATACCGAGGGATGTGTTCCTAGACTTTCCAATTATTCCTATATGGAACCTTGAAATTCTTAAGATTTAGTGAAATTTCTTGTAATATTAAAATTGTATGCAATGTCAAATGCAGTGCTGTATCTCTTAACCCTGGAATGCCCAATTTCTCCAAAATTATCCTAACCACTCAACTATTGACGATGCTTATTAAGAACGACAAATTTAAAAAAAAGATTACAATGCTCGATAAAGAATTTAAAATTAGTTTGCAGATGAGACAGCCATTTTTAAAAACCCAAAGCAAGGTGAAGATTACAATAGTCCTAGTCTCCTCCAAAGCATCAGGATTAAGCCTAAAAAAAAAAAAGCAAATTACCTCCCAGTCACACTTTGTTACTCTTCTGTAGCCTCAATTGATGTCAAATCCTAAGTTAAATACTTGGGTCTAACAATATAAAAGATACTTTAAAAGAGCATACTGATACCAATCGTATAACTGATATGGAAAAATCTTAGTCAATGGCTTGCTAGAGATCTTACCATTTTTGAAAGGGTTCATTTATTCTTTATACGTCTCCCCCAATAACATTAGAAAGTTAAATTCAATTATCTTCCAATTCTTATGGAAAAACAAAACACATTAAAAGGAGGAGTATGGAAAAGGAGGTACAAGCGCACTAGACTTTGAATCTTTGCTTAGAACCATTAGAATATACTGGTGTCAGGTTGGGGATTTAGGGTGGACCCAAGAGCAACAAGGCCAGAGGTGTTCGGCGAGAAGATAAGCTTCATTAATAATAACAAAAAAAAAAAAAAAAAAAAAAAAAAAAAGAAGAACTACTAATAACATAATCTGACTCCTATAAAAGGAGGAAAAATCTGGCACAACCCCAGAGGGGTGAAACTAACCCTCATAAGTCTATAAATCAGAAACCTAAACATAAACATGAACCAGGGGAGTAGATACTAAGAGTCTCAAAAGGAGAACTGAACATAAACCCAACAAGGATGAGGCCAATTAACCAAGGAGAAAAATGAGGGAGCTAGCGAGAACTAAAAAAAGACACCAGGAAATAACAAGTACAGGGAGAGCTAAACATGAACGTAACGCCTTAACTAGACAAATAATAACACATAATACTCAAATGAAAAGCGACCACACAGAAACCAAACAATTCAAACCTCAGACCAAAGATACAAGTAACAGAGTCGGGAGTCCAAAAACCATGAGATAGATGAGCCAGGAGGAGTTGCATGTATAACTAGGGTAAAACAACGCTGACGCAACAGCTAAACATCAAAACAGCGTGTTGCACAGATGACAACAAAAATGACCTGACAGGGAATCAAGGGGAGTAACTGGGTTTTTAAAAGGCGGGGGAACAGGTGAAAACAATTGTGACTGTTGATGGCTGGTAAGCCGGAGAAATTAACTGGGGGTAGGAAGTGGAGAAAAAGGGGGACAAAATAAAAGCCCAGGGCAGGAAGTGAGTGTGAGGGCCAGATCATGACAACTGGTTAAAAACATGTTTCTCGCTAACCGACTATATGATTTCATATACCAAGGTGTCTATTTAAATACACTTTTTCCTCCTGTTGGAACAACAGGGCAATAACAATTAATAGGAAATCCTTGTTTAATAGAAACTGGGTTGACAAGGATATTATGTTTGTAACTGATTTGTTGGACTTTAAAGGGGATCTTCTGGCTTATAGAGCATTTTCAGATAAATATGATTTAAAATACCCTATTATATTTTAAAGAGGCTACTAAATTTAATTTAATCAAATATTGGACACTGAATGACAGCAAATGCAATAACAAATACATATGTAATGCCTTTAAATCTATTATTTCATAAATATAACAAAGGTGTTAAAAATCATGTCGAAAATCATGTCATTCATGTCTGCAATTTTGGACTGAACAAAAAATTATGAAGGTCCAGATCCCACAAAGTAGGAGTGAAACAGAACTGGCTTAACTTGATTTGACTAATCGCAACTCATAATTTTTTGCTTTTCCATCAGGCAAAAGCTGTGGATAGTACCTGCTACTTTGTACTTTTTTGGTATTGAGATCCAAAATGGTGAATAAATGGTGATTAGAAAACACTGCAGAATACTGACTGGTCAGTACTTGCCCAAACTATTATTATTTCTGGTCTTTGATCTTGTTCCCTTCAGCCTCTTCTGAAAGTAAATTTGTCTCCTTAAGGTAATGCCTGGTGAGTCAGTGGTAGAGCATTGGGTTAGGATGCAGAAGGCCATCAGTTCGAATGCCACTACACCACGTGGCCCTGCCCAGCCACCAAGTGCCACCTTGTTGCCAGTCCCGAGCCCGAATAAAATGGAAGGTTTGGGGCAGGAAGGCTATCTGGCTTAAAAACTCATGCTAAATCAATGTGTGGAACACGTTCCGCTGTGGTGACCCCTGAAGCCAAAAGGCGTTGATTTTCTTTTTCTCTGTCTTTTCTCTTGCTACCTCTTTTGGAAAAAATGTGTACTTGCTGTGTATAGACTTTCAAAACAGCGACATACATACTGACTGAAAGTTAAGAACAACATTAATTCAATATTAACTTTTTTCTGCGTGTTGCATTGACATCATTGTGGCTTCATGAAGATTTGAAACCACCAGGTAGTATTATATTTGCAATGGAAAACAAAGCAAAATGAGTAGCGTTGAGTTTAGAAAGTACTATAAAATAGAAGAGGCCTAAAAGGTTAGTGAATAGACACAGTTGTCAAAACTGTAATTTAGCCAGATCAGACAAGCTTCACCTACGGGACCATATAGTACAAAGACCATTTGACATGAGAAAACACAGTAAAAACTGATCACACTTCTTCGGGGTATTAACAGTGCGAAGTACCACAGCCCTTTTGAACCAAAACAACTGAATTTTGCTCAGGATTGTACTGTGTAACTAATTAGCTTACTTAAACTAACACGAGCAGAAGTAATAGCAACAGTGTGGTTGAACTACTGTTGGCAGCAAATTAAATACATTTACTTCTTCACATTGCCAAATGTTCCAGTTCCAGAGCAAAGCAACCGTGATGCTCTCTCCACTTTTGGGATGATGCTGTCTTGCTGGTACATGTTAGTCTTTTTATGCATATGTAGTGTTGTGTGTGCTAACTGTGGACTGATGAACATCTAAAGTATTTGAGATTACTCAAATTAACAACTCTTGATAGTAGGTCTTCCAAGATCTCTTTCTGTCAAAACATAGCTAACATCAGTTGATGCTGCTTGTAAATAGTACACTGACACGGTTTGAGTGTTTTTATAGGTCAAAGTAGCTCTAAATCACAACTCTAATCTCATTTCATTGATTGGATTCCAGGTCTGCTAACACTTGACTCCACTTAGTTTAGTGACATTGAGGCCTAGTGTTGCAATTACTTTTTCCACCATAACTTTGCGTGTTTAATTGTTCCTGACTGTTTGTGTTTTATCAGCACATAAATATTGTTTTTGTTGATATTTGTGACTTTGGTGAAGATCAGATCATATTTCATGACCAATTTATGCAGAAAACATAGAATTGCCATTAGTGCCAATTCCTTTTAGTGCAACTGCACACTAGATCTAAAAAATGTGGGCCTGGATGAAGTACCTTGGATATTCGCAGGCATCTGAATATCACATTTAGTTGTGAACAAACTACAGTGACATACTGGATGTAGCCAGGCCTGGACTGGCCGACTGTCCAATGGCCCACAGTCAGTACTACTTACTGCTCTTTGGTTGCTAGACAGACATTGAGCAATACTTTTAAAGTAAATAAGTTTCTTTCAGTTACAGCAAATGCCTCCTGGATTGATTTTGTTAGAGTGCTAAGATTGTCTGCGAAGAAAAATATCTATTTCTTAAGCTCTAGTTGTATATAACAACAGCTCTAATATACTGTAATATTACCTTATAGAATAGGAGAATAAAGTTGATAGCAAAGGCAACAAACAGCGCCAACATCCTCATGTTGTAGAAGTTCCTTGCAAAGTAGTTCTGTAGACAGAAAGTGTGTTACAAATTATAATCAGGTTTAAACTGTTGCCGTTCATATTATCAGTGACATGATTATATGAAAACATCATGCAATTCTTTCACAGCATTACTGTCAAATCTAATGTATGTCTTTAGCTCATGTTTTAACTTCTTGATTAGTTTCACAGTCTAACAAAAAAAGTGTAATGTACCAGTAGTCTCCTCTGGTAGGCTATAATTTTCTTCAATAATGCAGACTCCTGTAGGTCTGGTTCATCAGACTTTGAGGTGTGGTGCCTTCGAACCTTTGGCTTCACCTTCTCATTTGTCTGTTCTTTCTCTTGTTTCTCAATGTGTCCACGCCTGAAATTACAACAATTTATGCACTGAGACATAGCTGACAATACAAATCTGCTTGATTTTTGATATGAGAAGGATTTAAACACCAAATGACGATTTAGCTATGGCCTTCATCTATTGGTTGAATCATGACATTTCATCAAAAGAAAGTCAACCAACTAGGGTTTTCACAAGAACTGATACATCAGAAAAAAGTCAATAACAAAATTCTAAAAATATGACAGTACTTATATGAAAACAATGGCACCAGATGTATTTATAGTAGCTGTGGTAGGAACATTTTATTTGTCATTATTCCACCATAATAACCCTACAAGTATAAGTTGACATTAAACACACAAAAAGTTAGTGCTGTTAGTGCATCAATAGTTCCACTGCAACTCGATGGAGGAAAAATATTATAATAACACCAAAAGTTGAGTATGGAGATATTTTGCATTTGGATAAGTTATCAGCTGAAGGCCAAAAGCCAATGTGGAAACATTGTCTCTGAGCTTTTGGAACAAACGGAAGACACCTCAAGCTTATCTAAGCATCTCAAAGACTGAAATCCGGATTTGTACTAAGAATTTAAGGTGAAATAGCTTCCGTTATTTATTTTATATAGACAACATGTCAAAATCTTCACATGTTTAAATGGTATTAGCTTGTTTAGGCTAACAAAGTGATAGTTCATAATGTAAGTTATAAGGTGGGTGCTGCTTCCAAACATTGCTATGTGAGCTATACCCTACTGGTGGCTTCTGTCAGGAATGCAGTGAATTTAACTCTGTAGTAGGTTTATGAAATCCAACTTGAAGTTCTCCTTTCAGCCTCCAGACATTGCTGAGTCCTTGTCCCCAGTCCACAATACTGAATCCTACTGTCTTTGGATGCATTAACAGCTACTTGGTGAACACTAGTTTCTGATCACACAGCTGCTATTTATGTTGACTTTGTCACATAATCTAATGGGCATTAGATTTCCTATACATGATGAGATTACATTACATGTTCCCTCACCCTGTCTCTTAAAAGGTTCCTAAGCAACTAAACTGCAAAGGGTATATGATTTTGTAGGGAACATTTGATACTTGGATTATAGCCCACTGCTACATGTCTTTGGATTGAATAAAGCAATATATTTACCTGCAGAAATTTAGAGAGAGGTGTATGCATTTCTATTTTATACACCTCTCTCTACTGTTTACACCTCTAGATGCAGAAGGCAACACTTTAATACCAGAGATAGGAGTTCAACTCCAATATTTTTTCACAAGGCTCTGTTACTTTTTTCTTTCCTAAGCTATATAATGATCATTTAGCTTTAAAGTAATTTAATTATTCATTTGAGTACTTCTCCTTTCTTCCTCTAGCTTAACCACAAGCCTACAAGCTCACCAGTGTTGGAAAAACTACACAGTTGCTCGTGGATAGAAATTCTGCGCACTGGAGCATCTTCTTCTTCTTCTTTTACTTTTGGCTGTTCTCTTTCAGGCGTCGCCACAGCGAATCATGTGCCTCCATCTAACCCTGTCCTCCGCATCCTCTTCTCGCATACCAACTAACTTCATGTCCTCTCTCACTACATCCATAAATCTCCTCTTTGTTCTTCCTCTAGACCTCCTGCCTGGCAGCTCCCAACTCAGCATCCTTCTACTGACATATTCACAGTCTCGTCTCTGAACACATTCAAACCACCTCAATCTGGCCACTCGGATTTATGGATTATGGCACTGATTACCGATCTGTTGACTGTCAGGTCAGCTGAGGAACTTCTGTAATGAGCTTGACATGCTGTCCCACTTTCCTGAAGACAGCACTCATTTTATTATCTTGGGAGACCTGAACATCCACCTGGAGAAACCTCAGGGAGCTGAAGAGTTTGCTCTTCTAAACATGTTTACCTGAGACTGGTCTACCCTCCCCCAGCCCAACACAAACTGGACCTCTCTCTCGCACCTGGAACTGCACCACAGGCAACATCTTACTCCTATGCATTTATCGTATCACTTCTTCATTCAGTTTACAGCCTTCGTACCTAGACTTTCACATTCTCCTACCACACTTGTAACATTCTGACACAACCACAGGTCTCTCAATTCGAAACAGCCCTTTTCAAGGGACCCTGCAACTCTGCCACAGGACCTTTCCACCCTCCATACAGATGCAGCCACGGACAGTCTCTGCAATACACTTTCATACTGTCTGGAAAGTCTCTGTCTCTTCAAGAACTGTTCATCCCTCAGCTTCTTCATGGCTCACGTAAGCTCCATGTTCAGGAGCTCACCGAATGGATGCTCCATGTTCAGGAGTGCTGAGAGGAAGTGGCATAGATCCAATATTCCATCTGCTCTTGCTGAGTATCAGGGTCTGCTTGTGTCTTTTTTACAGACCCGTCTCTCTTCTTCAGTTTCTGCCCAAGATAATGGAACGAGCAGTCTTCAATCAACTCTGACTTCTTTCCCAGAACTTGATGTCAACCAGTCTGGCTTCAAGAGTGGTCACTCCACAGAAACAGCATCCCTAAAGGCTGTTGTAGAATCTCTGCAGGCTGCAAAAGCCGCAGGTCAGTCTTCTGTCTTAATCGTACTCTATATATCTGCAGCCTTTGACACAGATACTCTTGTCCGTATTCTGACTTGGGCTTGTCTGGATCAGCTCCTGCCTGGTTTCAGTAAGTATCCTGGCAGGGGCATGTTTCCAACTCTAATAGCCTCTCTATCAGTGTGCCGCAGGGCTCAGTTCTTGATCCTCTTCTTTTTTCTATCTATACTACATCCCTGGGTTCTATCATCTGCTCATATGGCTTTTCCTATCACTCCTATGCTGATGAGACTCAGCTCTTCCCGTCCTTTCCACTGGATGACTCCACTGTCTCATCACCCATTTCTGCCTGTCTCTGTGACATCTCTGCTTGGATGAGAGAAAGACATCTTCAGCTCAACCTTTCCAAGACAGAAGTTCTTGTCTTCACAGCCAGATCTTTAACACAACACATCAGCATCAACACTGGATCTGCAGTTATTGTCCCCACTAAGTCGTCCAGAAATCTGTGGGTCATCATCAACAATCAACTGAGCTTTACGGACCACACCTCCTCTTTCTTTAAGGCATGGAGATTTGCCCTCTACAACATCAGAAAGATCAGACCCTACCTCACAGAATATACAACCCAACTAATTTAACAGGCGCGCCAATCTTTTTTTTGATTACTGCAATGCCCTGTTGATAGGGTTACCAGTATGCACAATCAAAGCCTTGCAGATGATCCAAAATATGCCTCATGTTTAATCAGCCAAAAAGGACTCATGTCAAACCAGTTTACAATGGCTTACTGTAGCTGGCCACATCAGGTTCAAAGCTCTGTCTCTTGCCTATAGGGTGGTCAACTCAACTGCTCCTGCTTACCTTAACTTCCTCATTCAGGTTTACCATTCATTTCCTCTGCTGTGCTCTGCCAATGAACGATGCCTGGTGATCCCAGCACCGCACAGAAGACACCAAGCAAAACTCTTCAGCTCAGTGATCCCATGATTGTAGAATAAGCTACCAACCTATGCACACTTAGCAACCTCAATCCCAATATTCAAAAAATTTCTTATGCACTTAAATCAAAATTTAAAAAAGCTCTAAAACTGCAGGTCTGGCCTGAACCTCAGTTTATCGTTTTTTTCTGAACTTAAAGTCTTAAATTTGACACAACGTTTTTAGCCCCGTAAGATCTGTGTTGATCTGTGTTGGTGATTTCAACAGTCTACAGCCCAATTGAAGTGCAGCGTCTGGTCTATTTCTATATCTCACCAAGGGAGACCAGCAAGGAATGATGCATGGTGGATCAGCTCCCCCATTGGTATGTAAGTGTGTGTGATTGTGAGTGTGAATAGTTGAATGAGAAGCAGCGTAAACTGCTTTCAGTACTAGTAAAGTAGAAAAGAGCTATATAAGAGTAGACCTTATATAGATTGATTTAGGTGCTAAACTGTTTAATTTTCATCCTAGGGCTGCTGCTTTGTCAAGTTTGAGTGATTGATTTCCACCTTCATTTCCAGGAAGCAAACATTCTTATTTCAGCAGTTTACCGCTGGGTTGTGTTCATATCGTTCTAAAATGTTGTAATTCATTTTTGAAGATAAAAGCTAGTGTCAGTTGTTGGCTATACTACCCCAACCACCTGCCACTGCTGTCACTGAGCTTTTCATTATCAAATTTAAATTTTACGTGCACTGTACTGAATGTTTTTATCACTGTACGTAGAATTGATACATCTAATGTTCTTCATGAGGCTATCAAATTACAATATCAAAATGTATACGTACTCAGACATTTTCTCAGGGTCACATTCAGTCTCTAGTGTTGTTTCTTTCTCCTCTGATGAAGAGGTCCTTGACTGAAAAAAGAATAGACAAACAAGCCTTTCAGCTTTCTTCCATGACTGAAAAGATGCTACACATGAATACTGTCACAGCACGTACTCCTCCATCTTACTCTCCCCTCCTTTCCCCCAATCCTAATCTGTTTTTGTGTGTTTGTGTGTGTATGTGTGTGCATGTCTTTGTCCTTTTAGTACACCTGGAACCGCAACGGTGGCCACACCTGCACTCAATAACTCACGTTGATGACAGCTTTTCATATACCGGTTCCTTCCTACACCCCCTTCTCTCCTGTTCCTACCAGTGCTGCAATCCCCAATAAACCGTCCTTACCGGCTCAATTGCTCGGTTCCGTCTCTCTGTTTGGGTCCACTCAAAATAGTATACACTCAGTTAGTGTGACAAATACACTGTTTTCTGAACTTGGTTAACAGTAAATTTTCTGTCTATTTTGTATTAAAAGAAACAAATATACAGAAAAAACAATAATTTTAATGTTATTTTTTCTTCTCACCTGATGCCTCTGCCTGAGCTCAGGTTGGGTTGCTGTTGGTGGTTTTGGGGAAGGAAACGGTGAGTTAAGAAGTTCTGTAAGGCTGGCATTAGGGTTATGAGGAGTGATCTTGTACTGGCCTCCTTCCCTTCTTAAATCCAGACCAAAAATATCTGAGAGCAGCTCAGTCTCACTGGTGTTGACTGCCAGGTCAGCCAAGTCCTCCCTAGGGGAGCCGTGGTCAAATGGTCTCTTCTCTCTGTCCTCCCCTTCTTCTCGCACTTCGTCCTGGGTGGGGTCAGGCATGTTGGCAAGCAACTCAGACACCTGAGGAAGAAGGCAGTTCAGGTCATTAGGAAGAGCTCTTAGCACACTTAGTTTGTTAAATTTAACTGTAGATATAATAACCTTTATGGTCTTGGCCCCCTCTACTAGATTGCCTCCCATGAATGTGTTGTAGAAGATTCGGCAAAATCCTCGAACCACACTGAATGCCACATGGAGGAGCCCCAACAACACTGACCAGTAGAAGGACACCAAGGCGGTCACCATGTCCTTCACGGTCATGTTCTTTATCTTCTTCATCTGCTTCTTTAGGCTCTTCATGGACAGCACCTGTAGGCAGATAAAAAGTGTACTGTGGGTTAATAGTCTGTTTAGATTTACTTCAAAGCTGGCTGCTAATGAGGACTGTTCAACATCTCCTACCAAATCAGCAGTCATGTTTCAGGTACACTCCTTCTGTACTGATCCAATCACAGTGATGAACAACTTTCAGACTAATTGCAGAAAGGTTCTGTTTTGTATTTCTCCTTATAATTTAAAAATATTGTACCCCAAATTAGAGCAGACCACACCTGTGCAATCCTCATTAACTTCTGGAGAATATTTGTAAGAGTTAATGTAAATC
Organism: Channa maculata; assembly: GCA_020496755.1. Taxonomy (NCBI): domain Eukaryota; kingdom Metazoa; phylum Chordata; class Actinopteri; order Anabantiformes; family Channidae; genus Channa; species Channa maculata. The sequence goes on along the minus strand of CM035605.1, from coordinate 2,595,144 downwards.
AACAGCTGTCCAGATATTTTTTATATCAGGTCTGAGCAGGGAAAGTTTGGTGTGACATTGTTATACTTAGCCTTCTTACTTAACTTGACAAATAACCTTTAATTATTTTAGATTTAATTACATTGTCAAAATCAACTTAATGATTCAAGAGGCTGGGATCCATCATACTTGAATGGTTCTATAAAGGAAGAGGAGGACAAGAATCTGATTCTGTATGTTGTGTCATAAGTTTTACTGAATTAAAAATTCAAGAAAATCTTGAGTTCTAAGGGGCAATGAATTTAGACAGGTTTTTTTGAGTAAGTAGTAATGGGGTCAAAAAGAAATCAAGGGATATGTCTAATATAGGGGACAGAGCATGTTTGTAACTCATCACGTACAAACTCATCACACTAATACTTTTTATTATAAGTCATTCATAGTAAAGCTGGATACATGATGACTTTGTTGTGAATTGGCGCTATATAAATAAAGTTGAATTGAATTGAATTGAATTGAATGTCAATTACAGACATTACAGACATGTTGGACCTGGCTAAAAAATAGAAAAAATAATATAATATTAAATATTTTTTAAATAATATTTGACTTTCCGCTCACAGTACAAAGTGCCCACACAGTCACAAAAAGAACATGCAAACCCAACAACCCTCACCAGGATAAGCAGTTAAGATAATGGATGGATGAATAAACAATTACTGTGTTAACCAGGTTATTTAGAGTAACCAGCTTTCTCTGGTACTTGAGGAATGTTTACAGAAACCTGGTTACTAGAAATCTATGTATACATGCAGCAGACAAGTAATCTGATTCCTCCTCTACCTCAGACTTATTTTGGAAACATGGCTCACAGATTTTAACTTTATAGTAACAGAAAATGCTTTTTCCTTTTTCTTTCTTTGTATATGTATTTGAAGTATAGAGCGGCAGAGTGAAAGCACAGGGAGAGAGAGGAAAAGAGAGGGTTTCATTTTCAGTTACACGCGGGCAGAGTTTGATTTAAAAATGAGGCAACATTGCCCTGTTAATGATCATGGTACACTTATGTTGCACTTTTCTACCTATTGCCTATTCGCACTCACAATCACACACATACACCACTGGGGGAGCTGCTATGAAGCTGGCCAATCCTCACCGGGAGCAAATAAGTTGGGATTCAGAGTCTTGCTCAAGGATACTTTGACATGTGACTGGAGGAGCCGGGAATTGCACCAGCAACCAGGGGGGGATTGGTGGACGACTCTCTACCTCCTGCTCCACAGTCGCCCCAATCAGTCAGCCTTAACGTCCCCAGACTTTTGCAGCCTTTTTTATGCACCAGCTATTCCCTTTACATGATAAATCGGCTTTTCTGAGATTGTAAACTGGTTTATTAAGCGCACAAATATGCACTGAAAGATAAAGATTTCTGGCACATTTACTGACCAGTGACCATAAGTTTATGGAATATGTCAATATCAAAAACTATCACTGGCTTGTCCTTTAAGACACTCAAAAACCTATAGCTTTGACTGGCTATTGTTGACCATTAGTTGTGTTTGGGGCACTGTTTGCGCTCACCTTTATCAGCAGCATGACATTGTATCTCAGAGCTAACAGAGCCATGCAAACCATGGTAACAGAGAAGAAGCCCATCTCAGGATTCTCCTCATCTGGTTTCTCCCGCTCACTCTCATCTTTCACAGCTGAGCGCTCGCCAGCATCAGACATCTGAGCCGCCAGCTGCATTTCGAAGATGGTGTCCTCACAGAAATTCACAAACAGCTCCATCTTCTCCTTCTCTCCTCCCTCATTTACCACATCAAAGATAAACTGGCGTTTGGATTCTTTGACCTGTGTGGTAGATAAGTGGAAATAGGCAGCTGTGATGAAATTTGTTGGCAACACTGTTCCTAAAGGTCTGTGGAGGTTCTCAGTCATCCAGGTTCTGGCTATCCCAAAAGTACTTTTCAGTGTCAACTAGACGGGTTGGAAGTTTTTGAATATGTTTCACTTCCCATCCTTTAAGACAGCAATGTACACATACTGGCCAGAAAAGATGGATAGTTTAAACAGGGTAAAACTGGAACAACCATCATGTAACAAAGCAGGTAGTCTATGACACTATTTATCCATCACATACAACATGTTCCTGATTTTCCAACCAAGGTGGTTTCACTTTAAGTTATTAGACCCTAAAGAAACACTTGATACCTGAGTGGATTAACAACTCACAGACGACCTACAGTGAATGACGTATATCGCAACTTAAGAGGTGCACAGTGTTTAAAGCCTGGGACTCATGACTAGTCATTTAGAATTTGAGAACCCTTCGGATTGGTGGCATGTGGTCAATAGCCCAGGCAGCTTTCAATTACACAAAGAGGTAAGGAGATGTTAAAAATGAATTTTAAATAGCAGAGTAATTAATATATGAACATTGTTTATTCTTTTTGATAGTCATGCCAGCAATTAACACAATAATTTCAAACCGTGTTTGGTTCATTCAGAATAATTTTGTATATTTCTTGTTCAGGGCATCGTGAAGTGAGGTACTGTAAACAATCATGTAAACTGAGCATACACTCACATTTGCAGCTTCAGGTCTTTCAGCAGGGTGCAGAGAGTAGTGTCTGGAGGCAATGGACATCTTTTTTAATGTTTTTAATATCTTGTAACTGGACAGTTGTCTGCTCTGTCTTTGTTTGTTTCCCACCCACTGTAACTATGTCAGGCTTGAGTGTTGCTGCAGCTCAGCAGCTTCGTAATGTTACTGCAGGAGGGAGGAGAGGTGAAGTTAACCCACTGAAAACAATTTTGTTCCTCAGAAGTAAAACAAGTATGAGTGGGAATGTAAGCGCTTTCTATTGTAAGTGTATGGCTCACATTTCAATAGCATTTTCATGTGTACAACAGTTTACGGCTGCTAAGTCATTCATAGTAAAGCTGGATAACCCATAGATATCGCTGAGCTAACTTCAATTATTATCTAATCTAAACCAACAACCTGTCTGTTAGACCCTATTCCAACTAGACTGCTCAAGGAAGCTTTACCCTTAATAGATACGTTCATATTAGATATCATCAATCTATCTTTAGAAACAGGCTATGTACCACAGGCCTATAAGGTAGCTGTAATTAAACCACTACTTAAAAAACCCTGTCTTGACCCAGGTGTTTTAGCCAATTACAGACCAATATCTAATCTCCCCTTTATTTCTAAAATAATTGAAAAAGTGACAAAACAATTATGTGACCACCTTTACAGGAATAATTTATATAAAGACTTTCAGTCAGGATTTAGAGTTCATCATAGTACAGAAACAGCACTGGTAAAAGTCACCAACAATCTTCTCATGGCCTCAGATAATTGGCTAGTCTCCATACTTGTTCTGTTAGATCTTAGTGCTGCATTTGATACCATTGATCATAACATTTTATTACAGAGACTAGAACATGAAATTGGGATTAAAGGAACTGCACTAGGTTGGTTTAAATCTTATTTATCTGATAGATTTCAATTTGTTCATGTTAATGATGAATCCTCCATGCACACAAAGGTTAGCTATGGAGTTCCACAAGGCTCTGTGTTAGGACCAATACTTTATATATGTCTCCTTTAGACAACATTATTAGAAAACACTCCATAAATTTCCACTGTTATGCTGATGATACCCAGCTATATTTATCTATGGAACCAGATGAAAAAAAATCATTTAATCATAATCATAATCATCTTGATTGACTACATTACTTGATTAAATATTTAATCAAGTATACTTATACTCCACTATATCTAACTTTGTGCTGTATTATTTTTATTTGCTTTTGTAGTTACAAGCATGCCTACAAGACATAAAGGCCTGGATGTCCCATATTTTTTAACTTCTAATTCAGAAATATGATGTCCAACCATATCGTTACTCTAGATGGCATAAGCCTGGCCTCCAGTACTACTGCAAAGAACCTTGGAGTAATTTTTGACCAGGATTTTTGACACATATAAAACACATCTCTAGAACACCCTTCTTCCACCTACGGAACATTGCCAAAATTAGGAGCATCCTGTCCCAGTAACTCCCTAAAGAGCCTGCAATTAATCCAAAATGCTGCCGCAAGAGTGCTGACTGGAATTAGCAAGAGAGATCTTATTTCACCTTCAATAGCTTCCCTCCATTGGCTTCCCATTAAATTTAAAATTGAATTTACAACCCTGCTTCTTACATATAAAGCTCTGAATGGTCAGGCTTCATCATATATATAGAAGACCTCATAGCACCATATCGTCTCAGTAGACCACTTCAATCTCAGAATGCAGGCCTACTTGTGGTTCCCAGAATTTCCAAAGGTAGAATGGGAGGTAGAGTCTTTAGCTATCAAGCTCCTCTCCTGTGGAACCAGCTCCCAGTTCTGATTTGGGAAGCAGACACCCTCTCTACTTTTCAGTCTAGGCTTAAAACCTTCCTCTTTGATAAAGCTTATACCAAGTTATAGTTGATGCTATAGGCTTAGACTCTCCCTCTCTCCTCTCCTCTCACCCCACAATTGTCACTACTGTATGACATTAACTGTGTGTTTTCTCCCATAGTTGTCTTTCTCCTTCTCTGTCTCCCTTTCTCTGTCCCTCTCTGCAGGTGTCACCAGGCTCTGAAGCTGCGTTTTCTAGTGTGCAGCTACCCGTCCTACCAACCTGGCCGATGTTTTGTTGTTGCTTTTGTTGCTGACTTTCTTTTGTCCCTTCACTTTCCACTCACCCCAACCAGTCAAGGCAGATGACCCCCCACCCTGAGCCTGGTTCTGCTGGAGGTTTCTTCTGTTAAAAGGAGTTTTTCCTCTCCACTGTTTCCTAAGGCTGCTCAAGGGGTAATTGTTGGGTTCTCTCTATACATCTTTATAGTGTTGACTTGTGCCTTGAGATGACTTTGTTGTGAATTGGCGCTATATAAATCAAGTTGATTTGAAAATTGAATTGAATTGATAATGAATTACAGACTTTACAGACATGTTAAACCTGGCTAAAAAATAAAAAATAAAATACTCGGCAGCAGCTGATGATGAAGACAATCTTTACTAACGTTAGCTGGTGATTTCACTTTTTGTTATTTAAAAGTCACTTACAAAACTTAAAATATGTTTTTGAAAAAAACAAAAAAAAAAACAGAATTGATAATCGTCCACAGCCATTGAGATAGTGATATGAGGCTAATGGTAACTTTTTTCACTGACAATTGAACCCTACTGAAAATGATTCATCAAATATTAACCTACATTTTAAAATCATCAGACAATGGTCTGAAAGAGAAAAGCCACCCTGCTGCTGGATGACAGGTTTGATTAATACAAGATCTACAAAAGATCTTTCTTTTCTTGAGAAACACCAGGACCCAGGACAGACTGAACACTAGCCATGTTGTCAGTGGGACAGAGACCAACTTTAACCAGAAAGTCACAGAGATTTGTAGACCTGAAGGAGACAAGGCAATATGTATGTTCATGTACTATTAATGGGTTGAGCTGATTTGTGTTAAGACTTAGTTTTTTTTTGTTTAGTTTTAACAGAGCACTAAAAGAATACTTACTTACTGAGCTCAGATTACTTTATTTTTGGTCACTAATTGCTTTAACTGTGCCTAATTATCTCTTTATGGTAAGATAAGCAGTATTTTTTCAGCTAGTATGCCATCCAACACTGTGCCCCCTCAAATATTTTTGGCACCAGCCCTGACTTCTTCGGATGAGAAATGAAACATCTTTAAGAACTTCAAGCAAGTCCAGCTGACACTGCACAGTACCTTTGGGACATGTTACTAGATCAAGCGTTATCTTTTCAAAGAAAAAATCTCAAAAACAAATACTACACATACTGTATCCACTGAATGTTATACTGTAACAGTTTTACCTGTGGTTTCTCCCACTGTGTTCGACTTGACTCGCTGATTTCAAAGTAGACCCTCTCGATGCGCTTGGCACTGCCCATGATCTCAATCCTACCAAGGTAGGGCTGAAAGTAGTTGAGGACACTCTCTGCCAGCTCTAGAAAGGTCTGCAGCCGGGTGTCGTGAGGCATGTGCTCTGACAGGTTGGTCAGCAAAACCGCAACGTTGAAGCCAATATCCTTTAAATCATAGTTTAAGGTGGTTTCAATTTCATTTTTTTGATTTCATTATTTCTCATTAAATATTGGAAAATCTGGATGGCAACAGAGTGATTACTTAAAATCTTACATGAAATACACAGAACTGAATAATCGTATTCAGATCTGTTCTTATCCAGACCAACAAATTAAAAGACAGGAGAAAAAAAACAGAGAATAAATACCAAGCAGTCTTTCCTACTAAACCTCTTAAGTTTATGTAATCTAAATATAGATTTAAATAACAGATTTTAGTCATTCTGAAGGATTTACATTTTGACAATGCAAGGCCATTTGTAAAGTTCAGTAAACATGAGCCATTTACCTTGGCTGGCTCATGAAAGCGCTCCACAAATTCTTCATAGTCTAAGAGTTCATTCTCATCCGTCTCAGCACAAGAGAGCAGAAACTCTGTCTCAGACTGGGTGTAATGTTTGTGGCTCTCCATGGCTTTCTGGAAGTCCCTCTTGGAGATGACACCTTGAAAAATTCATTGAATTTGCACATCTTGAGCTCTTTCATGTCAGTTTATTTTACGTTCAATAAATCAATTCAAACAATGTAAACCCTCAATATTTCTTAGAGGAAAATGACAAAAGAAAATATGATTTTGAAGACTTGCCTTTTCCGTCAGGGTCATATTCCTTGAAGGCATCTGATGAGGTCAGATCTTTTAGTTTGAGGAACATGTCAAAGAACTTGAGGATCATCTCCACATTGTTAGAGGACTCAACCAACATGTCCACCATCTGCTTCCCAATAGTTCCATTCACTACATTACCTGCCGCAACACGAGACAAAGCCTCTGTCACAGTACAGTCAGTTGCGTATATACCCTAACCTGTCACTTTATTAGATACACCTGAATTTTCAGTTATTTTATCTTCGGTTTTGCCTTCACTACCTTAAATGCAACTCAAATTGATTCAGGTCAGCTAACTGACTTGGCCATTGTACAACAATAAATTGTTTTGCCTCAAAAAAGCCTTTTGTTGCTTTCACACTATGCTTCAGGTCATTATCAATCTACACTGATAAGAACCATGAGTTTTGAAGCATTTAAGCAAATCAGTGCAGATCAGAGCCATAAACATTACAGAATTTATTCTGCTGCTTTGTTAGTCACACCATCAGTATATACAATTGCTCAAATATATTTGGCTGCCACACATACCCACATCGTAGTATTACTGTACCGCCACCATGCTTCGCAGATAGGTGGTAACTTAGATCATGGGCAGTTGTTTGTCTTTTTCAAACTCTTCTGCTCCATATGGTGTTTTTCCAAAACTATACAAGCATTTTAAACATATAACATCCTATTTTTTAGCCTTATCAGTGTAATTTAGGGTAAACCCTCTATATTTCCTCTGAAGATGTTTTTCTGTGATTGTTGACTTTGACACAGATACACCTAATGTCCCTCCTGGAGGGTGTTACTGATCTGTCATTAACCACAGTTAATGTTTGTGGTCTTCTGGGCTTTGTGATCTTCCTGACCCCGCTAGTGTGTTATTTCTTTTACAAATTTACCAATTATTTAATTGTAATGTAAACTAATGTTTATGCCATCTCTTTGATGCATATGTTGTTATTTTTTTGAACGATGACTTACTTCACTGGCAGAGATAGCTCTTTGGTCTTCATACCAACATTTAACGGATTCCAAATACAAATGCAACACTTGAAATCATACCTAAGCCTTTTATATGCTTACTTGTAAATCAGCTAAAGCATAAAAAAACAGCTGGTAAGCTGAGAAGCCAATTGTTTAAATATTTTTTTCTTTCTAAAAATGGGGGTTTGTAAAAAAGGGCTGTAATGCCTACACAGTACATCCCTATGACAAAGCTGACAATTTACACCTTAAGTTCATGTTTGGTTCTGAAGAAGCAAGATGATCTGTGTTTTGTGTGAATTCTTAATATTGAATCCAGTTATGCTGACAAATGTAAACATACCCTCCAACATAGACAGCAGCATGACCACCATGTCTTTCTGAAGGTCCATCAATTCCTTCAGTAACTCAATCTGACTGGAGTCCTATGGTTTAAAATGGAAAAATAAAAAAAGAAAATGTTTAATTTCCAGCTCCTTACGCCTTTTAATTATTTCAGCAAGAAATACCTTTCTGTCAAAATTTTGATTTGACATAAATGTGTTTTACAGAATTACATTTACTGAACACAATGCAGGTTTGGCACTACTGTGGTATATAAAAACTGCAATTTACTGAGGTTTCTAATAAATGTATTTTTAGTGAATTGAGGCAAAGTGCTTTATGTTTCACACAGAGAGATGCATTGATGATGTATTTTCTTTGCTAATTTAAGGTAAGGATGTGTTTTTTGGGGGTCTTATTCTCACAAATAAAGTCTTTGTACACAGTAGATCTTAGTTGGCCATATAAACAATCTCTAAACTAAATAATATAATTTGTTGCTGTTCAATAAGAGACATTAAAGAATGTATCATTGCTGCCACCTACTGGTACTCAAGTGTTATATGCCTTTATCAAGCAGTTTACAGTGGAGTGGAGAATGGAGAAGGGTTTGACACAAAACAAAAGTCCCCAGCCAGACTCAAATGAGACAATCTATTTACATATTCAACATCTAAGATCCCTAGTTCACCCCAAGATTTGAGATTGAGCTCACCTGGGACAATTTCATCTGCATATGAGCAAAGACATGGAGAAAACCAACCACAGCATCCCACAAACGACTATGGGCCAAACTCTGCTGGTTGCCAGTGCACGGGCCCTACAACATCATCATTTACAGTCACATTAGAATGAACAATAGCTTCATTCAGTTTTAGTTTTCTTGAGTGAATTATTGTTAGAATATCAGACACAGCCTCCAAAAATTGCAAAATGTCTATGCAAAGATTGTATTAAAAGGTATTTATGTATCTACACAGCAGCAATTATTCTTTTAAGAAAAAGAAACATTCCCATCCTATTTCATTATTATCTGTAGAAAGACAATAACTTTCACTCTGCTAAAAATCTAATTGTTTTGTCAAGTAAATTCTAAATAACTGTAACAAATGCAGTGGCTTGTTGTACCTGGATGTATTCAGTAAGTGTGTTGAAAACCTGCTTGGCCACATTTATTGCTTTGGAGAAATTCCTCTGGCCCTGCTCATCAATAACATCTTTTCCAGAATAATACCAGTAGAAATCACTAATCGACTCCTGGAGGATTTAAAAATGCAGAAAAGACTGAGACATTAATAATGATAAAATAAATCGTATATACTCCTTTTAACACTTAATTATTATTAGTGCTGGTAACATTAAATCAAATCGAATCTATTTATATAGCAATTTAAAATTAACATCCTGTTGACAAAAGTACTTCACATGCATAAAAAATAATGTCATAAATAAACAGAGGTGAAAAAGGGGTAATTACAATAAAACACTAAACAGAGAACATCTACAACACTATTATTTATAGGAGAAGGAGACCATGAAACAAAATGTAAATCTTATGTTGAACCAGAGAAATTGTATAGAGATAAGTATATTAAAAACACTTTTTTAAAACAACCTAAATTCAGATTTCTGTCCTCAAAGTGTAGTTTGCAATTCTGTCTATTGGATAACACTACACATAGACGCTTTTACTTACTGTTACACAATTATAAAAAAAATGTTAGAATACTATTGGGATGTGTAAAGGGACAGTTGCAATCGGACGTTTACATACACTCATCGTAGGCATGGCTGTCATGGCAATATTGTGGTTTAAATAATTTCATTGAAACGTTTTTTTAGCTGTGGTGGAATAATAGTACAAAATACTGTACATCTTAAAAAAACAACAACCCAATAACAAGGTTTAGTTTATTTGGGGTTTTCTGAATTTATGAAGCACAAAGCATATTTGGTTAAATGTCCCTTAGCAATTTTCACCTTATGCACATGCTTTAATCACTCTTTTTGGTACAATTGGTAATGTTCTATTAAATTTGTTAGTTTTGGGGCAGAAATCTGACATTTAAGCATTGTTCATATAATCTGACAGGGTTGAGGTCATAACTTCTTGAAGATGATTTCTAGAGCTCGTTGGATGTTTATTTCGTACAGTGCATTGGTCGACCATTGCGAAATGTTCAGCATCTTCAAATTAGTAATCTAAGTAGGTGTATAATCGGTATATTTTTTTATTTAACCTTGTGCATTACATTTCCTTTGTGTTTTCTAGTGTTTTCTTTTAATAAAGACAGTCTACAATCATTCTGTCCTAATAAATGACTTGACATTCAGGTTCATGATGAGTGTAAATATATGTCTCACCAAAACTCTATATGTATTAATCTTACTATAGGGAAGAGAACTGTAGGTATGAGCATATTAGATATAGGGAAAAACGAATGGTAGGAAATGTCTCCAAGATGTTGTCACCAGATTAAAATGGCATTATAACTGAAAGAAATATTATTTGACTCTGATTAGTAAGAGACTAAGCTGTTAGTTTTATATTTTGTAATATGAAAAAATTAACTTGAAGGGGAAATATGTGTTTTTTATTTTACACTGTATGATGACTGGGTGACTCAAAAAATGGTGAACAGAATGAGCTAACCTGGACTCTGAGAAGGTAGTCCACAGTGGAGATAATGATATTCACGGTTGTATTGTTCCCCGTTTGGGTCCTCAAGTAGTTCTGAAAGTCTGAAACAGGATGTTTCAAAATATTGCAACATTGCACTTTTACATCAGAAGTAAAATCACAAAGAGGAAAACTTACAGTGTAAAAATATGAAGTGTTAGTTTTTTATTAATGCATACTTTATCAGCGCTTTATTTGGCAGTTGACAACTAAAATGTCTCTGCACATCATTAGTATACCTATATTAACTATATAGAATCACTCAGTGACAGAGAACACATGTAACCACACACACCTGAGTTGTGTCCTTCACATAGCAGCTGCAGGAAGCGGAAAAGGTCACAGGTGAACTCATCATCCTGCATGACCTTCTCACCTGGCCAAAGAGAAAAAACACACACACCCACACATGCAGACACACACATATTCCAAGCAAATCCAAAGGTATGCACAAACAGACACACACAAGCACAAGCATGTGCAAACACGCATGAATGCGCACACACATGTTCATATAAACAGACACACAGACACAAAGAAAGTCAGAGAGCAGAGAAAACAAAAGCAGACACCAAACAGGACAGGATTAGACAAACAATAAGATGGATAGTGAAAATCTATTAAAAACAGATGATGCTAAGAAAAGAGAAACTGTAAGGAAACCCTCAGTGCTTACTTTCAGAGTAGTAGTAAAGGGTATGGCCATAATAAACCATTCATATCTAATAAAATCACACACACACACAAACACGCACACACACTTGGTCAAGCAGTGGGCAGCCACAGCACTTAGTGGTGGAGTGACTTGGACCGGTCTTTAAACTGCAGCATTTTACAGTCAGGACTGGGTTTATACTTATTTGATTGTTTTTTCTAATATATTGTATTTTGCTTTAAAGAAAATGTGTTGGTTGGGATATTTTTTATTGTACCACAAATGTTAAAATAAATTTACAAAGCTGGGGGCAGCTGGTCTGACTGTGTTAAAATGCTGCTTTGCACCATGGAATGCAAAAGGAAAGGAAAGTCAGAGGAAGGAAAATGGCAATACACAAAGTCTCAATACAGTAACAACATCAACAAAATACATCTATATAATAAGACAGGGCTGAGGCAAGAAAATCTGTTGGTCTGAAACAAGACTGAAAGTGCAGGTATATTTTTTCTTACTGCAGGCAATTTGGGGGATGTGCATCTTGGTGGTGCACCACTTTTCTTATCCATAGATCAGTTCAAGAGGATGTCCGAAGTTTAGTTTACTTAACATGGCCATAAAATAAAACCATGCTGACTTCTACAAAAGACCACTTGTGTAATGCAAAAAAAACTACACTGACTAAAACTGACTACATCTGCTATCAGAATACAGTTGTTAATATGAATTAGTTTGTAGTAACATGTTAATTTATTTAATAGATTTTAATACATTTTTAGTAATAATAATGATGCAGGTGTTTACAGTGGTTAATTAAAGTTTCTAATCCCTTCAAAATGTTGTCTATTTCTTTATAAGTATGACTTAAAATGTAACATATACCAAGAAACTCTACAGAACAGACCATCTATTCAATCGTTTTGTATCTACTTATGTGCAATTGGGTTGCTATGGCACCAGGTTCCGCAAGGTAGTCCAGACCTCCCTCTGCAGCAACATTTTCCAATTTATCCAGTGGAGCCCTATGCTGTTTTAACACCAGATGATTTACAGTGGGTTTAGAAAAAAAAAAAAAAGAAAGTTTTAGGATTTTGTTTAGCCAAAAAAAAAAAAAAAGAAAACACTTTTTCAGGACAAAGTGGAAAAAGATCTCCACAACTTTATTTAAAAAATAATTAAAAAACTGAAAATTAATGTGTAAAAATTGACCCCACTTAACTCAGTTAAATCATTCATGGTGCAGCCAGTTAAATAAAGATCACTTGAGTGAAGTCAATGTGTTTAAATGCATGTAGTATAAATACATCTGTATCTCAAAAGATACTTACTGGTGACAAAACTCTAAGACAATTACTCTAGTCAAGTCTGTGAAAAGTTATTGATTTAATAACTTTTATTAAAAAGCAATAAAGATTCAATCCAAAATGTAAATAAACCCACTCAATGTTTTAGTCACACCCTACACCTTGTCTGTAACAGTATTTCCCCATAATTCTATTCTGTCTGACGGTTTTCTAATGGTATTTGAATTTATTTGAATAATGGACTATACAGCATTTATAAAAAAATTCCACTGCAGCAGATGCTTAAGTGAAAAAGTTGTAAACAAATTTAAAAAAAAAAGATTCTTTCATCATTTGCTTAACAATTTTTCAGTAAAATGGAGGGTATCCACTATTATCGTGTTGATAATTCTGAAGCCTCACTATGTAAAATACTTGATAGTGTTGCCCTTCTGAAAAAACAGGCAACACGAAAGTTAAAAAGGGAGTGGCATTCCAAAAATTCAGAAGAACCTCAATTACCTTGGAAAAACTGTTTAAAAAATAAAAAAGCCCTCTGTGATGCCAGAATAGCAAATTATTCATCATTAATAGAGGAAAACAAATACAGCCCCCAGTTTCTTTTCAGCTCTTTAGCCAGGCTGACTAAGAACCATAGTTCTGTGGAGCCAGGTATTACATTAACTCTGAGCAGCAATGACTTCATGACTTTCATTATGAATAAAAATGTCCTCTTAGACTGCTTTTTAGCAATAGATCTCTCTGAGCTAACTTTAACTATTACCTCATCTAAATTAACAACCTGTCTGCTAGACCCTTTTCCCAATAGACAGCCTAAGGAAGCTTAACCTTAATAGACACGAGACATTAGATATCATCAACCTATCTTTAGAAACAGGATATGTACCACAGGCCTATAAGGTAGCTGTAATAAAACCACTACTGAAAAAACCTGTCTTGACCCAGGTGTTTTAGCCAATTACAGACCAATATCTAATCTCCCCTTTTTTTCTAAAATCCTTCAAAATGTAGCTCCACAGCAATTATGTGACCACCTGTACAGGAACAATTTGTTTGAAGACTTTCAGTCAGGATTTAGAGTTCATCATAGTACAGAAACAGCACAGATAATAGTCACCAATGATCTTCTCTTGGCCTCAGATAATGGACTAGTCTCTATACTTGTTCTGTTTAATCTTAGTGCTGCATTCGATACCATTGATCACAACATTTTATTAGAGTGACTGGAACATGAAATTGGGATGAAAGGAACTGAACTAGTTTGGTCTAAATCTTATCTATCTGATCGATTCCAATTTGTTAATGTTAATAATGAATCCTCCATGCACACAAAGGTTAGCTATGGAGTTCCACAAGGCTCTGTGTTGGGACCAATGCTTTTTATTTTATATATATCTCCTTTAGGCAGCATTATTAGAAAACATTCCATAAATTTCCATTGCTATGCTGATGATACCCAGCTATATCTATCTCTTAAACCAGCTGAAACCACCACAGATGTTTAAACATCTCAGAAATATTTTGTCCAACCGTATTGTTACTCTAGATGGCATAACTCAGGCCTCCAGTACTACCGCAAGGAACCTTGGAGTTATTTTTGACCAAGATTTGTCCTTTACCTCACATGTAAAACAAATCTCTAGAATAGCCTTCTTCCACCCATGAAACATTGCCAAAATTCGGAGCAACCTGTCTCAAAGTGATGCTGGAAAGTGTTTGTTATTTCTAGACTGGACAACTGTAATTCCCTACTTCTGTGAAGCCCCAGTAGCGCAAGAGAGATCATATTTCACCTTCACTAGCTTCTCTCCAAAAAGCTTCCCAAAAAATCTAGAATAGAATTTAAAACCTTGCTTCTTACATATAAAGCTCTAAACGGTCAAGCTCCATTATATATAAAAGTTCAACTTCAATCTCAAAATGCAGGCCTACTGGGGTCCCAGAATTTCAAAGGAAGAATGAGAGGCAGAGCCTTTAGCTATCTCTGCTGTGGAACCAGCTCCCAGTTCCGGTTCGAGAAGCAGACACCCTCTCTACTTTTAAGTCTAGGCTTGAAACCTTCCTCTTTGGTAAAGCTTATAGTTAGTTATAGTCATGCTGCTATAGGCTTAGACTGCTGGGGGAGCCACCCCCCAATGTACTGAGCTCCTTTCCTCCTCTTGTCCCTCTTCCTCTCCTCTCACCCCAAAATTGTCACCACTTTATGACATTAACTTTGTATCTTCTTTCTCCAGTAGTTGTCTTTCTCCCTTTCTGTCTCCCTCTTTCTGTCCCTTTCTGCAGGTGTCCTCAGCTGTGGAGCTGTGTGTTTTCCAGTATGCAGCTGCTGGTCCTACCAACCTACCCTTTGTTTGTTGTTGCTATTTGTTGCTCTATTCTTTTCTCTCTCTAATGCAACTGCAAGGGGACACAAGCCAGTGTCTTCTTGTGCCAGTCCCAAGTCTGGATAAATGCAAACGGTTGTGTTAGGAAGGGCATCCAACATAAAACACATGCCAAATTAAAAATGCAAATCATGACTTTCACACTTTGTGCATTGAGATGACTGAATTGGCACTTTATAAATAAAACTGAATTAATTTGAGTGGAATTAAAGAAAGATGTGTAGATCTTTTTCTAATATGACAGGAAAGTCTTCTTTTGTAATTTAAATGAGTCATAGTTAAAGTTATAAAAAATAAAATACAATATAATAAATTAAAATGTAAAAATTAAAATAAATCTTCAGGTTTACTTTATAACAAAGTGAAAATTGAGGTGGTCAAAATTTTTACTTCCCAGACTGTTTTAACCACGTGTAAATTATGGTACTTCACAAATACTAAATGTTCATTATTTAAGGCTACAGAGCTGTTTTATTGTGCAACAAGTGGCAAAAGAATAGCTGATTTTCCACTATGGCTGCTTATTAATTGGTTGTATTAATTTGTATTATCCTGCCATCGCATTATCCTGCATTTCTGTTTTTCTGTTTGGCCTAAACTTATTTTGGTACAGGTCTATTAATCCTTAGATGTCTTTGGTTCAGGACAGGCTGTCCTTGAGTCACCCTCAGATCCTATATCACTTTATTTGTGAATTAACTTATGAACAATAGGTTTGGTTGGACCAAGTTTTGGATCCAAAATCAAGTCTAATAATCCTCAGACGAGGTCTCTCTTTTTTGAAAATGTATTTATGCAAATTGGGTTCGAGTCCATTTTCCACAGCTCTGTTTGGACCAAACGTTTTGGATCCAAAAAGACCACTAGCTTGTAGGTGAAAGTTTGTAGCCTTCCAACCTGACTGATGCTGACTTGGGTGGCATCCCTTTGTCAGCAGATTTAGATGTACAAATCTGGAATGTCTTCCCAGTAAGATGTGCATCCAGAAAGCATTGTGCATTCAGACTCTTGATCTAGCCCCTTCACACTGAGGTGCAAACCATCTCAGCATGTGGTTTTGATCAGTAGTCTGAAGAAGCCATGAAGAAGAACTATATTAACTTCAAAAAGCAGTACTGCAATCTGAAGTTAATTACAAAGGACACTTTCCACTAGTTAGCTGCACCATGAGAATCTCACTTGCTGATAGAAGAACCAGATAGCTCATACTCTTTGCTCTTTTTTGGTCTTTTTTTTTTTTTTTTGTCCTTTCGGCTTATCCCGTGAGTTCAGGGTCACCACAGCGGATCATTGTCTGCATGTTGATTTGGCACAGTTTTTACGCCGGATGCCCTTCCTGACGCAACCCTCCCTAATTTCTACCAGGCTTGGACTGGCACTGCAAAGCTAGGGAGGGAAATGGGCTGTTAGGGCTTCATTGTCTTGCCCAGAGACACTTATAGCCAGGACCAGGGATCGAACCATTGTTGTCCGTGGATGACTGCCTTTACCAACAGCTACAGCCGCCCCTTGAGCTAAAGCCATCAGAGAGAGAACATAATGCCAAATGGGAAGAAGCTAAAGCTTGGGTGTTAGTGGACCTCCAACAGGACAATGATCGCAAGGATATTACACCAAGGTGTAGTTACAAAAAAATTATTTTCAATTGTTCTTGTTTGATTTGTTCATTGCAAATAGCTGAAGTTTTGTAAATTTTGTCAACACACCATAATTTGCAATAGGGACTGAATTGTTTTGATTGCCACTGTATTTTGAAAATACTACTTAAGGGTTGTTTAAAGGCACTTTCAGGCTTATTTCCAACGCAGTGATAAACCAAATGAGGGGAATAGATACATATACAAAACATTTAGCATGTTTTCATTGAATTTAAATCTTAAAAAGCAGATCTCTTTCTGTGTTTATACAAAGGTAAAAGATGGTAAAAGATGCGCTGTAATTGTACATAAAATGTCTCCTAGTCCAATAATAATTGTAAGATGAACAGACATAAACATAAAAATAATGAGCACAACTATAACCAAAAAATGAATTGTAAATGTATTTTGTTAAAAAAAACTTGACCAAAAATGATGGAGAAATCTTCTAATTAGTACACTGATGACAAAAAGTAGCTCAGCCAGTAAACAGAAAGAAGAAATGAGGAAGAAAGGAAAATAATCAGTTTACTTTGCTCACAAAGGAGCATGGCCAAAAGCCCATTTTAAAGTCCAAAATACAACACTTACAGAGAAAATATCTAAATCAGAAAGAGCAGACACAAAGATGACAAATGAGAAATAAGTAGGGCTGAAATTTAATTAACGTTTTTTCTGTATATAAAGGTAGAAATTACATAACATAAAATCCCACAAAAATGCTTTAAATTACATTTAAACAAAAGATGATCCTATGTTTTGTTGGTTACAACCTACATGACAACCTTCTGGTATGGCAATATTGTTCTTTGTATAGCCGCCAGCCGCTGTTGTAGGTGTATGCTCTATTCTAAAAAACATGTTGCCTCTGAATGAAAACACATTTCCTACTGAAAGTTTTTGCTGTTGCAGTTAACTTTAATACTCGACTGTTTGTCCATAGGTTTCTAACAATATAACATTATTTTTCAAAAAGCCCGGCATAGTTCACTTTTGGGCATTTTTTTTAAATTGCCAGATTTGATTGACAGTTTAAAGACAGATGTAATCACCAATTTTTCAATCACATGGGAGATTTGAACAAGAGTACGCACTACATTAGGGTTGTTTGTGCAGACATGACAAATGTAATTAGTATCATATCATCTTATAAATATTTTATAAACAAATTAAATAATGAAGACCCAAAAAGTCCCCCCAAGTTGGACATGCAACAAGTGTAATTAAATTCTGATTCTGTGGGAAACACAGTCATGTGATGATGTCGTGATACTCACACTCTTTGCAATATTGCCTGGTTTTGTTTACTAAATCTCATACTGAACTAAACCAGTTTCAGGTCCTGCCTCTCTTCCCTCCATGTGTTTGCTCAGTTTTCCCTCCGTTTCTGCTTGGCCAGCCTCTGATCTACTCATTCATTGACCCACAGTGTACAGGGTCATCACAGACAGTATAGAGTTGCCTGCCAGCCACCGAGCACAAGATTGTTCCTAGCTTTTCTTTAGTGATTTCCCACCGTTCGTCTAGATTAATGATTTGTTTTAATCACCTTGTGTTTCTGGACTACAAGAGGGTTTGCACAGCTTACCTTAGTTCCCTAATGTTTGGACATCTTTTGGATTCACTGGATCTTAGCACTTTACCCCCTTTGGCAGATTTGTCTGCCCTTAGTCTCTCTAGCAATGAACTGTGTTTGAACATTGACTAAGCTTTTGCCTGCCCCCCCTTCCCGCCTACTGTGTTTGCTCTGTAGCCTCTTCGGTAACAAACTCTGTTGTAACTGTTGACCAAGATTATTGCCTGCTTCCTTCGTTGCTAACTGAATGCTATCAGCTATTTTGTTATTTGTCCACTTACTTGTGCTATCAGAGCACTCATTTTGTCACCTGCGTTGTCATCTGGCTTCCCAGAACAGTCGTGCCTGTGCCACTTGAGTGCTTCCTGCTTTTTTCGTCAGCTGGTAGGAACTGTTATTAAACTAAGCTCTAACTTAACTCATCTAAGTGGTCCCTTATCTTTAAACGTCCGTGATCCTCATTTTAAGCATGGCTTGCCAAAGGCTTATATTGTGTTGTCAATCATTAGCAAGGAAGTGCAAATGCTGGTTGCAGCTAGTTTTAATGTCACATTGCAAATCTTTCATATGGTTTTTGAGACAACATGTGGATTGTGGGACTGATTGCGTAACCTGCCAAAGCTGAAATTTGGCAGTTGGCAGGTCTTAATGTCAAGCCCTGGTCAGGAGAAATTAATGTTATGTGTACGTAGGATGTAAATAATGGTTGCAGAACCAAACAATCTCAGCAGCAATCTCCACAACTACCCCTATTACATACATTTATGCCATCATTGCAGGTCCCTCTGTTGTGATCTTACATTAACCTCTTCTAGGGTTTTCATGAGTTCTATTTATGTTGTGAAAATGGTAACGTTTACAAGGAAGAAAATCTTTTGTTGTTTAGGGATGATTATGCCCAAGTCTGCACCCTAGTAACTAATGTTTTAAATCCTCCAGACATATACAAAGTATGCAAGGAAGTGTGTGAATAGTGAAGGATGTTATACCATCAATATCTACATGCAGGCACTGGTAAACAACAAGTATGGCTCCAAATTTTCATTCTAAAAGCTACCTACGTCTGGTTAATGGCCATAAACGTATGAAGGCAAAAAATGTTAGATCCCAGGAGACCCTGTTACCCCTGGACACCTGTGATACTTCTATAATTGATAATTTAACAAAGCAAAAAACATCATCAAAGACTCTCACCCAGCTCACCACTGGGACCCATCCTGAACCAAGAGATAAGAATGTGCAAGTCCAATGGCCCATGAGCAATTTTTTGTAGAAGCTCACTTATGTGTCAACACAACATTACAAAAATGATCATTCAGCTGCTTATTAATCAGCAACAGAACTGTACAAATACAATACAATACAATGATCCTTCTTTTAATAGATATCATGTGACATGTCGTGACAACAATATTTCATTAAGCTTCTGAACTTACCTTCACCAGGTGGAAAGATATGTGGGCAAGTTGATGCTGTATGATGTATAATATTTGAACCCATTCACAGTAAAGGCTATGTATATAGATTATAGAAGTAACACCGGTGTCCAGCTGTGGCAGGGTCTCCTGGTAACTGACATATTATTCTCCTTTATACATTCAGGGACTTTTCAGGGCAGCTTTTACTGTCACAATTCTTAGCCACGCCTCCAATGAGAATGTTAATGTCAATTATTCTTGCTCCCTATTCAACCTTCAAATAAGACCTTTTTTAAAAATAATTTTTCATTTCTGTTTGAATTTGAAAATTGGCAAATTAACTCATGAACTGAAAAAGAATATCGACTAAATAGAAAGCACAATTTGAATATATCGATAGCTATAACTTTTTATGTTATGATGTGCAGCTTTTACTGAGATGGTTCATAATCTTAATGTATCTACCATTTTTAGTCTTTGGTTTTTGTGTGTTTTAGCATTTATTGCAGCCCAGAGTAAGCCAGAGAAAGACAGAGATAGTGGCTGAGAACACAGAAGGGATTTTACACTTCACAACAGATAACAATCAGCACAATACCCATCTCCATCACTGTGACAAAACAACTAACTTTTTAAAAAATGACCAAGAGAGTGGATGTGGGTGGGGGAGGGTAAATACTCATTTTAGCAATATTCAGAATGTGCCAGATACTGTACAAATCCTGAGAGGGAGGCATTTTCTGTTATAGGTTTCAGTTACACTGCCTGGATGTACCGTTTCATTCCACATCTACCATTAAAAAACCTGAAAGTTTGTGACCCACTTAGATATTCTCTATTTCTTTATAAACCTTTCCTTTTTTTGCAAGGTTTCTAATAATAATAACCATTAATTTTAATTATAATGCACTTTACATTTGTTGGCAAACCTCAAAGTGCTACACGAGCAGATCAAAAGCAAGAATAAACCATTAAAAAAACATGTAACAAGCATAGAAACATATAAAACATAAAATAAAATATGAAAAGGTAACAATCACTTTAATATGCTTTTCTGAAGAGAAAAGTCTTTAACTGAGTATTTAACTTTTTTGAAAGTCTGTGGTGCCTTCAGGTTCTCAGGCACAGTATTCCAGAGCTGTGGAGCGGCTGCTGAGAAAGCTCGATCCACCATTGTGTAAATGGTAAATTGGTAAATGATCTGCACTTATATAGCACTTTTCTACCTATTGGCGCTTTACGCTGCTTCTTGTTCACCCATTCACACTCACTCCTCCTCCAGTCACATGTTGAAGTGTCCTTAAACAAGACACTGAACCCCAACTTAGTTGCTTCCGGTGAGCACTATGAGTGCTATATAATTGCAGACCATTTACTGATTAAAACTATTGCACTGCTCCTCTGTGAGATTGCTGCAAGTGTGGGTTTGAGGTTTGAGCAAATGATTTATTATGGAAAAAAGTAGTTTTGAGTTGCTGGAACTGTTATTGATTATATTTGAGTAATATTGTACTATGGCAGTGGCAAGTGCTGTGGAGTATTTTTTGTATGATCTCAGTAGGCTATTTTAAATGTTTTAAAGTATCATTCATTTTTTATTATTACAATTTTACAATTTAAATATATAATCAAAAATTATACAATCCTAAACATATGTGTGTGGCAAAATAATGTGAAACAGTAACAGGTGTGATCCTCTTTCACAGCATTAACTTCAACTAATCATTCCCATTAAGAGATTTTAGCCCATTCCACCTTACAAAACCACTTCAACTCAGGGATGTTGGTTTCCTTTTGGGGTTAAGACCAACCATTCCAATTCATTACATTTCTTCAGCTTAAATAGAACCACTTGTGTTTAGGGTCATTGTCTTGATGTCTGATCCAGTTTCTGTTGAGCATCATCTTACAGATGGATACTTTACCATTTTCCTCTGGAATATTCTTGTAAAACTCCGAATTCATAGCTTTATCACTATCATATTTCTCTTCCTTATATAGGGGCAGGGCTTCTTAGACTCACACCTGATTATCATTCCATTAACTGAAGCACCTAAATAATTTCCCCTTCAAATTAATTAATAACTTATATAAGATATTTATAACATGTAGATATACATGTTTGGGTTACACACTTTTGCTACACACTTTGGATCTTTTTTGCAATAAACAAAATTATTTGTTCAATTTGGTTCACTTTATCTGGTTTTAATAATTGTATAAAAATCTAATCACATTTAAGGTTGTATACAAAAATCGAGAACATTCTAGAGGGCTCACAAACTTTCAAGCATCACTGATATATACTGAAACAAGTAATCATAATATTAGCATCAGTTTGCAATTATAAATATAAATGTATATAAATGATGTGACACATTTTATATGAAAATTCAAGTGGACTTAAACATTATAAAAAGACTGACTACAATTCCAACCACAGCAATTTATAATTAGTCTATTAAAAAACAAAAAAGAGAGATTAGAATGGTGAGGGTAAGGCAGAAAAGTAGCTACAAGCACAGTCTAGGTAAGGACAAAGTTTGAAGGTCTACACTCAGGACCTGGACAGAACTGACACAACAGCTAACCAACCATAAAGAGAGAGAGAAAGACCAACCAACAGACACGAAAATGGCAGAAGATATAATTACCACGCTCATGAGTGATGACTGAGGAAGGGAAGAAAGTGCAGTAAACCAAAATGAGAAAAAGACAACGGGGAAGAAAGAAAGAGAGAAAGAAAGTAAGAAACAAAGAAAAAGTTTACATATAGGGAAAAGAGCCTTTAAAAATCCGAATTTAGTAATTTGGTCAATATGGAAAAAATATTCGCAGACAATAGCAGACAGAAAACTTGCACATCTTCTATAGTGCAAACTCATGATTATGGACATGTAGAAACATTTATCCTGCTTTGTTAATTGGCCCATTTAAAAATAGGTTTGATATGTTTACTTTGCATTTACAAGATAATTATAGGGAAGGAGGTGTTTAGAATGAGTGCAGTAATGAGAAACAAAACATTTACATTTTTTATTTTGTGGTTTAGGAAGAGTTTCTTATCCTCAGTGAAAATAAGCATACAGGTGGTTGTAGGCTTAATTTTAAAAGGTTGAATTTATAGCTTTCAGTGATATTGTCAGGCATTTCTTTCATTCTTTTTCATTAATTAATTCTTTTTTTTCCATTCATTGTTTCCACTCTCAGTATCACTGTCATATGGATGTATGTGATAACTACAGTCATGTACTCATAGTAAATATAAATATTGAAATAATAATGACTGTTTTAAGGTAATATCAATATCTTTTGAACAAAATATAATTTTTTTGTACTCACTAATTAAAATCTGTAACCAACCATTTACAAGTAAAAGTAAAACTTTAACATTAGCATTAGCAAAACTTTGCATAAGTCATACACAAACAATTACTTTGTAGTTACCTATTATTCTGGAGTACTTTGTGTAAGCTATCACTGCATTTTGAAACCTAGTTTTGACAAAACGAACAAACAAGATAATGAAAAAGATAACTTGTGTATTTACATGTAGGTTTAGATTTTAAAGTATTAGTATGTAAGGATGAATGAAGGTTACAAACTGTACACATACAGGCAAATCATAGGCAGACATACTTTTACACCAAAAAAATCATACTGAGGTGCTACCAAAGGTAGGACTGCATTACCACAGCATTAAAATCAACCAAAGTGATGACAGGATAAATGGGACTAAGCAAAATAAAAACGTATGATTTCACAAGGAAAACAGAACCTTCATGTACCTTGAGAATGAAGAAGTTGTGACACCAAAGAGTGTAGGCTATTTCTTCGAGCATCTATACTTTAATCGCCATTTTCTACAGGTTTATCAATGCTCATGTGCTATTTTCAATCTTTGCATGGGAAACCTTCATCTTTCCAATAGGAGAAAGAACAATTTTACCTCTATCTACAGTAGCTTACCATCTAAACTTAAGCACTTCCCTCAGTGTTAACTCACTGAGAATTTCAGGCCCTATAGATTTTAATGGTAAGTTTAAATGTATCTTCCTTTGTTTAATAAATGCCATATTTAGGTACTTGACTTACTACTTGTGAAGAAAAGCATATTAAAATAATTATACACCTTTTCATTAGCCCCAGCATTTACTAAATAATAGGCATCTCCAACTCAGAAAGACAGGTTTAATGAACTTGGAAATTACCTGATCCCTCCTCTGTCACCATTCCCAGTCCTTCTGCTTTGTTCTGCCTCTCAAATGCATTTAGATCCAGAACACTGAAACAAATACAAATGTGTAGTGAACGACATGTGCATAAACGCCTAAATTCATTTTTGTGCAAAATAACATAACCTTTCTTTTCATGCAAAATCTTAAAGCAGTGCAAAAACAAGATGCTGTATCTCATCCAACTTCCTGAGATTGTGTAGATTTACTTTCATTACTACAAACATTGATGCTGAGTTAAGTGATTAATGTAAAAAGAAGATAGCCAGTGGATTGTGGGCAGTACATATACTGAACTTGGTTTGAACTAAACACTATTATTCAACAAGAAATATGCAGCTTTCTAACAGCTTGATTGCACATACTAATACAAACAATAAATAAAGATCATAACAACCTGTCTTGGATATTTAGATAATTCTGAGCTTAAAAAACTTGTGGTTTAAAATTAATACTGGCACATTAGTAAGATCACAGTTTTTAGTCTATGTTAACATAACACTCATACTGTCCCATTAGTACCAGAATTTCCTATTAGCGGTACCTGAATGCATCGTTTTTAACAATCTACACACACTATCCCTGAATTATTTTGATGATTGGCAAAAAAGCACTGCATGACTGTCACAGTCAGCAAGAAACCACAAACAGGGATGGGTGTGTACACATTTAGTCCTGTGATAGGAGCTTTCTTAAGAGCTGAAACTTTCATTGAATGTCTGAAGAATGAGGGGGCTTTACAATGGCTCCAATGATCTGTTGAAGATTTGAGTGAAGATTAGTGCCAGTTGAAGCTTTTAGACAGGAGAGGATTAATTGATCCGAGCTAGCGAACTTGGTTTTCTGTCTTTGGAAAATTCAGCTCACCTCCTCTTTGTATATCCTAAGGGTCTGGGTGTCTGGTAGGGGTCTTTAGGGGGACTATGCAGTCAGGAGCGGAAGGCATCAGTTCATTCAGATTTTCAGTAGCATTTTCAAAAGCACTCCAGTCTGAGCAGTCAAAGCAAGCCTGTATCCGTTGGTTAGTTTTTGCCTATATGTCGGTAGGATATAAACCATGCAGTAATCTAAATAACCGAAAGCTGCCTTGGGAACAAAGCAATATGTGTCTCTCATTACAGTGTAGCAGTGATTCAGTGTAATATTGTCTCTGGTGGAAAATTGTAATGAAAATTGTACTTGGATAATTTTGTTCTAAGCTGGTTATTTGCTCTAAGCTGGTTACTAGCAAGAGTAATTGCTGCAGCATGGCACTTATGCTGGCCTGCTGCAAAATGTTAACAGCAACTCAGAGTGAATTAGGAAAACTCTCACTGAGGAAAAAATTGTGTACAGTTTCTAGGCTCAGACTGCAGTATCTGACTTAACCTAGTTAACTCCTCTCCTTTCCCCTATAGCTTGTTCATACGGTCCACTTGGTGGTAAATGGTCGGCACTTATATAGCACTTTTCTGCCTATTGGCACTCAATCTTTTATACTGCTTCTGATTCACCCATTTACACTCACAATCACACACTCATAAACCGGTTTATTGTATTACTTTGACATGTTACCAAAGGAACCAGGGGTCGAACTAAGAACGGCGGGATTGGTGGACGACCCCTCTACCTTCCTGTGCCACAGTTACAGGTGCAGTACGTTATCTGGGGTGGATGTGCTGAGCCAGGTTCTAGTGACTAAGAGTACAGCAGAATGTGCATCGTCCATCTTTGTTCTGTTTAGAAGTATCAACTTGTCCATTTTGTTCGGCAGGGAGATGGAGACTGGTCAGGTCAATTCAATGAAGTGTCATGCCAAATCCCTGCTGCCACAACTTCACGAGCACACCAGCATGCTTCCCTTGCCGGTGTTTCCTTTGAAATCCATAGATAGCCAGGACTCCTTCAACTAAGATTTCAAATAACTTTTTGTATGTATAAAGACTGGAGAAAAACTGTGTAGAGTTGACTGTCTGGTATTAAGCAGGCCATCTCAGTTATATGTAGGCAACTGCAACACAGGAGGTAGAGAGGATGTCAACCAATCCGACAGGTGTTGGCTTGATCCCCAGCATGTTCGGTTACAAAATCAAATGAATTGGCATAGACAACTAATTAGGTTAATTGGCAACAGGTCAGTAACATGACTGGGTAGAAAAGGAGCATTTCAGAGAGAAATAGGTTCTCGATTGTAAAGATGGACAGAGGTTCTGTGACAATGTGTCTAAAATTGTGGAACAATTTCAGAAAAAAAATGTTCCTCAATGTAAAATTGCAAAGAAGTTAAAGATTACACCATCTACAGTATGTAATATCATTGAAAAAAAAATCAGAAAACACTGTCTGTGAACACAATCCACAAATGTATGTTAAAGCTGTATCATGCAAAGAAGAAGCCGTATGTGAACATGATCTAAAAAAGCCACCACGTTCTTTGGGCCAAAGCTCATTTAAAACTCATTTAAAATTTGGTCTGAGCCAAAATGGAAAACTGCTCTGTGCTTAGATGAATCAAATCTTTCCCAGGGACGCCTTAATATGTGGTCGGGAAAAGTTGACACAATGATCTGTGGGCAACCATTGCCACTCCTGAACTATTAACCATTGGACAATGAAATTTAAATGATTATCAGTGATCATTAAATTCAATTTAGTAGTTCAATAATTCAGTAATTCAATATTCAGTCATACTTAACCTAAAAATATTAGTATGTCTGTGTGTTCACTAAAGTAGTTTGGACTTAAGATAATTAGATGCCAGGTGTTTTAAAGTACTCTAACTCCCTTCATGAGCTGTGTGTCACTGTCTGTGGTACACGTTGACTCTGTTATTGAGGAGCCATGTAAGCAGCAAAACTACAATAACCAATTTCTTTTGTTTAAGGCAAATGCATAAACCTCACCTCATGCAGTATCCTGAGCTAAAATAACTACCCAAAATCAGACCCCATTAACGAACGCAAATGTTCCATTAATATAATGTGTCAGTCTTGAAGCAGTAAAAGTAGAAGTTACCTGCATGACTGCATCAGGCCAGCCAGACTTTGAAAAAAGCCTACATCCTTCTTATTTTTCAGGTAATCCAACATTTTCTGTCAAAGACACAAAGGGACAGCTAAGTTATATTCTAAACACATTTCCCATCAAAACTATCATAAGACAGACCGTGGACACAATGGCATGTAGAGTAAGTTCTCTGTTCCTTATTAAGATGAATTGGCACCTCTCTAACATGCTCTCTGCCAATAGTATACACTTCATAGGAGAGGGATTAGATCACATACATTTCATATGTAAGGTGTTCACATCCAAATCAAGACACAAATAGACAAAATGGACAATGTGAAATTTTAAATTATTACAATATAATAAATGGCCAGTTGATGACGTACAAAGCAAACCCTAAAAATAGGACATGTAAAAAAGTTTGTGAGCACTGTCATACCTGCTGTACAGTAGAGTTTCCTCCATTGAGAATAGCTATGCCCAGCTTCAGAGTGGAGGCCACCATGGGACCCATCTCACCTGGTGAACCCAGAGAAAGTGGGTATGATTCCTTTATCTACTAAAAAGTAGGACTATTCCAAGGCTATCTTTAACAACAGAGGTCATTGTAATAAAGAAATACTTAACAGTTCTCTTTAAACAAATGTTTTTTGTTCAACAGGTGTTTTACTAAAGCTTTAGAATAAAAAGTTACAAGCAGTCCCAGACTCTGTAAAGGCAACTTTTGCAATAATTACAGCACCTGTCTTTGGTCTTTACAAGCTTCCAACACCTTGATTTGGGCATCTTATCGTATTTTGTATGACAGATCCTTTCAAAGTCCATTTGATTGAAGGGGAACTGTCATGTCCAGGTCTATTGAGAGATGTTTTCTATCTTTTAAGTCTGGGCTTTGAATGAACCACTGAGGGACACTCAGAAACTTGTCCTGAAGATCCTCTGTTGTTGTTGCTTTACACATGTAACATGCATTAGGAAAAACTCGCCTTGATTTCAGCAAGGTGTGGTGCCTGGTCAGAGGATGCTGGAAGCACAACATGACACCAATAGTGTGGTGACACCAACTAGCGTGCTCATAGGATAAAGTCTAGGGAATGCCTGGGCCATCAGACTCAGGCATCTGAGTTCTCACATGCAGCTCCTCAGAATTATGTCAAGAGAAGTTCAGGGTTTCAATGCACGTGTGAAAAACTCTCTGTATTGGCTGCATTTATCGTTCTCTCAATTATGACCCATCTCCTTGCTCCTGCTGCTGAGAAACCCTTATCATGATAGTGCCAACACCATGCTGTTTAAAGTTCTGCCCAAAGAGTTACATTTTGCATGATTAGACCACTGAATCTCTGTCCTTAGTCAGTCAGATAAAAGTAATTTGGTCAGCTGCAAACAGGATTTGCCCCCCATCCAACTACTCTGCTATGAAGGTATGTTTGCCCTTCTGTCAAGTTCTCCCATGTCTGCAGAGTACCTCAGAAGATTTAGATTTACTATTGGGTTTTTGGTCTCCTGCATAAACAAGGTCTTTCTGGTCCGGTTAGATAACTGATTTCAACTCTAGTAAAAGTCCAAGTGGTTTCAAACACCTTCCATTTTATATTATTAAGGCCCTATTGAGAAAGGGTTTGTTTAACTTGTTTTTTTGTCTTACGTGTCAATTTTAGAAACTTAAATACAAGGGTTTGTGTCTAATCATTTTAATTTCCCAAAGGTAGTCAACTTCTAGACCCATTTCAAGTAAAACATGGCACCAATTTGGATTCACATTAATTAATGTGAATATCTTTGCAAAAGAGATATTTTTAATATTTAATAAATGTGCAATTAAAACAAATAATATTTCCAGTTTGTCCTTATGGATTATGTAGATTAATGGACAGGTTTTCCAGTTTTATTCATTTCAAATTAAATTTATAATAAAGTTAAAGCCTGAATACTTTCTATAGGGACTATAAAGCTGCCCAGTTATAGCTGCACCTTGCCAGATTGTCTACTATGCCATTTCTTTTCAGTCTTACTAACCTTTGCTAGCACTGATGGTTTGAAGCACCATCTCAGCAGCTCCTCGGTCATGCAGCCGAGCCTGCTGATATAACAACTTCTGCTTCTCCATCTCCTTTTCCTATTTATGTGAAACAGATGCCCGTCAAAGCAGTAGCCTAGCAGTCTTTAATTAACCAACATGACTGACAGACACAGACTGATCACCTACTTCAAAACTCTTCACTTCATCTCCATCTTCATCCTCTTCATCATGGCAACTCTGAGGAAAAGAGGGAAACACTGTCAGTACCATTATTGTTATTAGCATCATCCTGCGATATTTTCCTGATGAAAAGGTCTGAAGTACTGGTATTCAACAGCCGGTACCTTTGCCATGATGTCAGCATAGGCCATATAAAGATTATCTTCATCCAATTTACTGAAACAAGAATTACAAACATCACATCTGCACATCACAATTGACCAAACTAATGACCAAACATGTTTTATTTCAGCTGTTGGTTAAGGTCAAGTGGAGACCACAATGAAAATTGACCCTTTTTCACTACAACTTAAGTGCTGGTTAAATAGATTTGTGTAATATATGTTGTGGGTGGCACTATAACATCTCAAGAAGCAAAGCAAAAATACAGGAAGTAAGATGTGGGTTCATTTTCAGTTTAAAAAATTGCTTAGGGTGGCTTTGAGTATGTTGTTGAC
The DNA here is from genome assembly GCA_020496755.1 of Channa maculata. Classification (NCBI taxonomy): domain Eukaryota; kingdom Metazoa; phylum Chordata; class Actinopteri; order Anabantiformes; family Channidae; genus Channa; species Channa maculata. The sequence goes on along the minus strand of CM035605.1, from coordinate 2,565,516 downwards.
AGTCAGCTGCTGACTACTATAGCTATTAAGACAGTGGTAAATATGAGGTTTGGTAATTTTTTTAAGGTTTTATACTTATAGAAATTCCTATGAGTTCTACAAAAACCCACCACTTCTCTGTAAGAGCTGTTCTACTAAAAAGCTGGATAAGCTGATGCAGTGGATCAATGCGCTTCAACCCTTCCTCTTCTTCAGTCGGCTCCTGTTCACCTGGTTTCTGACAAACATCACAACACGATCAGAGGAGACTAAGATTCACAAGGAACAACAAATTTGTTTCACATTCCACCATGAAGACTTTTTTTACTCAAGTAGAAGAAATGAACTGTGGCGACAAAATAGGTTCATTTTTACATGTATATTAAAATAACTAACTGCAAGGTCCTCTATGAGTTTATCTTCAAAGTAATGTTCCTCTGCCTCAATCCAGGATTTCTCATAGCCCTGAAGGAACAAGTTGACAGCCCGGTGCCTAGTTTGGAAGCGATAAAGTGAGATTTATTAGAAAATAGATATTGTACACTGTGACTCTGTAGATGTTACATATGTGTACTGATGTACAGTATGTTAATGTAAAACTTACCTGGGTAGGTTATATAGTGGTGCCATCCTGAAGCAAGCAACCACTGCTCTTTCCTCTGTTTGGACAGCAGTTTGTGCCATACTGCCTTCTTACTGCGCTGAGGGTGCTCAACCTAACCACACAAACAGAAGTCAGTACAGAAATCGGTCCATGTCACTACCGCAGCGCCCTGCTGATGGGGCTGCAAGGAACCCAATTAAACCAATTCAGATGATCCAAAATGCAGAACCATGTCTCATTGTGATCAGGAACAAATGACACATGTAACACCAGTGTTCAGATCTTTGCACTGGCTTCCAGTAGCTGCTCGCATCAGTTTCCAAGTTCTGACTCTCACTTAGAGTTGTCAACCCTTGGGCACCTGTCTACCTGGACTCCCTTATCAAGGTATACAATCCCGCCCACTGGGCCATTAACGTCATCTAGTGGTGCCTTCACCACAAAGCAAAAGGTCGAAAGTGCTTAAAAAGTGTTTATGTCTGACTAAATATTATTGTAATGTCTGCCCTCACCTCATTGACAGCTAATAATAATAAATGAAATGCAGAGTTGCAACTGTCTACAACCTTGTGTGTTATTCTCGACTAACACTTACACACACCTGGTCTAGATGGAAGAGGACATGTGCGATGTCAAGGACTCTCTCTACAATCTTCTCAGGGTCAGAGGTGTCCCCATTGTGATTAGGGAGGTCTCTGTACAGAGCCATCTGCCAGCGAATGGCTGGGTCCTCTAACTGTTCACAACAACACAAAATAACAATACAATTAAAACTGCATTTAATTCTGTTTTAAGGTTGAGTTAAATATATGCTCATTAGCCACAGCATTAAATACATTTGGTGGTATTAATGTTGTGGTGGATATGGCACAGCATGTGAAAAAGTCACAGATGTTCTGTGTATACAGCTGTAGTATAACATAGTATAACTTATCTTATCAAAGTGACCATTGTAAAACATAACATTAAACTTTAGACCCAAATCAGACATTAGACCCAAATTTATCAAGAAACAACTCCTTAAAAATACTTATAATAATAGCGCAACAATTCTCTTCCAGAATGAACACCTAACTAGTCTTACAAATAAAATCAAGATACTGACAGTATTCTTACCTTTCCATGTAAATGGAGATTGTTCCTAATGATCTCTCGAACTTCTTCCTCTGTGTCTTTCTGTTGACAGAGTAAATGTATGGTCCATTAGTAGGTAAAGATAAACCTTTAGATGCTTTAGCAGTTAAGATGCTGATTATGGACTACAATGCCTCTGGTTGAAATCTGGCTAAGACCATGTGGTATATCTGTTTTCCTTAAATAAGTCATCTCTTGCTCCTGTGACTATTTAATAAAGGTGAAAAATAGCAAAATTATAACTAATCCTACTCTCTAATTAAGTTATTGTCTATTATTTTAAAACAGTTCTTAAAAAAATATTGTAAATTTGGATTTAACTCCACCAATATTTAATACCAGGAATTAGGTATTTGACAATATTTCCTGAGGTACAGTATGTATAATTTACATGTAATGCTACTTTAAAAATGACCTATAACTTGAATGTGTTCTATGAAATTAGATAATATAGTAAAACAATTCCATGATATATCAGAAACCAGACAGCAATTTTTGAATGTGTTAAACAATTTTTTTAAATACCTGAGCGAAGCGGTTTTTAGCCAGAGTGATAAGTTCTTGTTCCCCTGGGGCACAGATGTTAAGTCCAACGGGCAGTAGTCGTTTCAGTGTAGCAACAATCAAACTCGTCTGCATCGAGTATCGATCTCCTTTCCTCTTCATCTTCTTCCTCTCCTGGTCTGAAACAATTCCCTGAGGCAAACATCAGAAGACAAGACATGCACACAGAAAACAAAGCTGTGTAGCATAACTGTGTTTGGTGATTGGTTTTCAATGCAATTCACTGACTTTTGTTTTTCCAGTCACTTTTCTAGGTTCTTGCCGGATCATTCTAATGTTGCTGTCACTCCATTTATTTACAATGATAAATAATTAGTGTTAGAACATTCTGTTTAGCATCACCACTGACACCAGAAAGCTGTTCTCCACATTGCAATTACTTCTCTACCTCCCTCCGTGTCCTACATCCACCCTTTTCACTGCTTACGTCTTCTTTTTTTTTTTGCTTACGTCTTCTTCAATGACAGGGTGGCATCCGTCAGTTCTCTCCAAACAACGGAGAGTTCCTATTAACTTCTGCAAACAGCGTGCCACTCTGACTGAGGATGCCACATCCACTCTCCTCCTCTCAAACCATCCTACCACATGTTCTCAAGATCCCATCCACTATCTCTGAAGCAACTACACCCATTCTAATCCCAGTCATTACACAAATCATTCTGACAACAGGCACCTTCCCCATCACATTTAAGCAGGCTCAGATTACTCGGCTGGTAAGAAGGGACCACTCTCATGTGGAAAATTATAGGCATGTCTATCTTCTTCCATTTCTGGCCAAGACCCTTCAACAAGGAGTCTTCAATTAAATCTCAAATTTCCTTTGTTGTTGGAACAACCTACCTGATGTCAACCCGTCTGGCATCAAGAGTGGTTATTCTACAGAAATGGCACTCCTGACAGTCTTAAAATCCCTGCGGGCTGCAAAAGCTCCAGTTTAGTCTTTCTTCCTAGTCCTGCTCAATCTATCTCCAGCCTTTAACTACGTAAACCAGCAGATTCTCCTGGTTGCACTCTCTGTCTTGGGCATCTCTGGTAGAGTTCTGGCTCAGGTCTTGATGAAACTAGAAGGTATCTTGAGAGGTTTCTAGCTTTCACAGATTCTCCACCAGTTTGCCTGAGGATCTAGTGCTTGTTTCTCCTATTTTTCCATCTATATCACATCACTGTGTTCGATAATCTAGTTTTCGCAAGCTATTACTGTCAGTGCTACGTCGATGACACATACATGGTCATGGCCAAAAACTTCAGCACCCTTGAAATTCTGTCAAAAAATGCAACCCTTCTCTCAGAAAATTGTTCCAATTGGAAATGTTTTGGTATTTATGTGTGTATTGTTTTTGTTTGCACTGGAAAAACTGAGAAGAAAAGTCAAACTTGAAAATTCACACAGAACTCAAAAATGGACTGGACAAAATTATTGACATCTTTTCAAATTTGTAAGAAATAATTGCTTTTCAAGCATGTGATGCTCCTGTAATTTGTATTTAGACACACCTGTGGTAAGTAATCAACATAGTAGGCAACATAGTAATCACATGCAACCAGTTAAAATGGAGAAAAGTTGAGTCAACCTTTGTGTTGTGTGTCACACACAAGTCCATCTCCAGAGATCTTAATGTTACTGTGTCCACTGTGACCAACATCATCAAGAGGTTTACAGCCCATGGCACTGTAGCTAACCTCCCTGGACAGGGACGGAAGAGCAAAATTAATGAAAAATTACAACAAAGGATTTTTTCCAAATGGTGGATAAAGAACCCCAATTAACTTCCAAACTAATTCAAGCTGAATCTGCAGACACAGGGTACAACAGTGTCAGCTCGCACTATCACTCTGAATGAAAAGGGACGCTATAGTAGGACCCCCAGGAGGACAGCACTGCTGACACAAAAAGAAAAAGCAAGACTGGAGTTTGCCAAAATGTACGTGACAAAACCACAGTCCTTCTGGGAGAACGTACTATGGACAGATGAGACAAAAGTAGAGCTTTTTGTTAAAGGCCAATCATTTTGTCCAGTGCTTTTTTGGGGTTTTGTGTTTTTTGTGTTGTAAGCAAATAAGCACGAAAATACCAAAACATTTGCAATTGGAACAATTTTCTGAGAGAAGGGTTGCATTTGCAAGGGTGCCTATATTTTTGGCCATTACTGTAGCTCTTCCTGTCCTTTCCAACAGATCACTCCACTGTCTTCTCACGCATTTCAGCTTGTCTCCATGACATCTCTGCTGGGACGAGAGAGGGACATTATCAACTCAATTGCTCCAAAACTGAGGTTTTAGTGTATCCAGTCAGTCCTTCAAAACATCGCAGCGTCAGCATTAACTTAGGATGTTCAGTGATTGTCCCCATGAAGTCTTTCAGAAATCCTGGTCAACATTGATGGCCAGTTAAGCCTTAAGCCTTGACCACATCTCCTCTATCTCTAGGGCAGTACATATACCCTTTAAAACAACAGAAGGGTTCAGAGTTCACGCTTCTGAATATGCACTGCAATTCATTGTGTAGGCACATATCAGGTGTCTACTGACTGCTGATGGGGTACCAGCATGCACCCGCACTACCAGCAGCTCAGTGGTCCCACAATAGTGAAATGAGCTACCAAACCCTGAACGATCAGCAGCTTCACTCCCAGCATTCAATAAACTGAACTTCCTACGCACTTAAAAAATAAATACATTCTATCTGTCCTATCTTGCACTTGTCTCTCATGAAACAGGAATATTTCTTATCCTACCACTTTGCTTTAATGTCTCCTAAATTCTTTGCTTGCATGTAAGTGACTTTAAATGAAATTGTCTGCCAAATGATTGAATTTAAACACGAATGTAGATGTGAGCTGATACAGATGCACACATTGTTATAAATCTGGCCACATGTCTATACCTTTGACATCTTACACTTGGTGTCAGTGATGAGAAATGACATGTTGTTGATTTCATTCTGGACCACAAAGTTCTGCTCTTCTCTCTTGAAGTTCTACAGGAAGATAACACATTTTAGTACCAGTGTGTGGCCTGATGTTTTAACACCTGCTGTGGTTACACTACACTAACCCAAAGTTACAGCAAGACTTAATATTTTACCTAATTAAAATATTGTTCTTCCCTTTCTATAACAGCTGACTTTTCTCTCCGCCATTCCCTGTGAACATTCAGAACACGTCTAAAAGTCTAGTTCTGACAGACCATAAAAATCAGGTTTAAATTAAACTGTAAGAACTAGTTAACCACCATAATAGAGTCAAGGAAGCTTAAACCTTTAGCTTCAGCAGCACTAGTTGCTCTTTGCAGGTAATAATTTATAAAACTGTTTATTCAGCAAATGAACAAAAATAAACGTTGTCACTGTGCTATGATTTACGTACAATTACATCTTATCTAATACAATATTTTAATGAGAATAGAAGGACTTGTTTTCTCACATGAGACTTGGCCCAAAATATGAAGACTTCAGCGACCATGCGGAATAATTCCTCCGCCTCCGGGTTGGACTCTTTGAGCCATCTGGCCCTGTCAATATACAAAGACAGTCATTAGATAATGGTCCCTCTGCATTAGGAGCTCCTTTTCATTCTGTAAACCACTGATGTAGATTTTGTCAACCCATCCAAACAACTGACGACTCCAAAACAGATAACAGAATATAACTTTTTTAATCTCCTGGGCAAATGCCTTCTGGGAAATTAGAATTCCAGAGGCAGCGTAACACAATATACAGGTGCTGGTCATATAATTAGAATATCTTTACAAAGTTGATTTATTTCACTAATTCCATTTAAGAAGTGAAACTTGTATAATGTATACATTCATTTCACACAGACTGATATATTTCAAGTGTTTATTTCTTTTAATTTGATGATTATAACTGACAACTAATGAAAACCCCAAATTCAGTATCTCAGAATTTAGAATATTACTTAAGACCTGTCATTAACAGCAACCATCAAATATTGTCACTGATAGTTAAAAAAAAGGACAAGGAACAAAACAAACAAAATTAACAATAAAAAAAGACATGAGGCATGTATGTGTTTGGACACTGTTATGTAGTATATGTATAATATTGTATTAATACTGTGAACAAATAAAGATAAGTAGATAATTATATATTGCACAGACTCACTGCTCCTCCCCATCCTCTACCTTTCTGCTCATGTTCCTGTTCCCCCTCCCCCCAAGTGTATGGTTATACAGATTGTTGGCACTGGGGACAACCAAAGTTTTTCTGTTTTTTTTTTTTTTTTTGTATGTTTTACTTCTAGGGACCAGCTGTCTCTCACTGAACCGGCTTCTCTGGGCACTGGTGACTGTATGCAGAGGGTGACTGTAATTCTCCATAATGGCCAGCAAAGAAAAGAATGCTGGCAACCATAGACATCCTCAAGAGTTTTGTGCAGACATTAGGATTGCAAGAAGTATAGTCTGGTCTGGCTCTTGTACAGGTAGTCTGAGCTTGTCCAGCTTGTCCAAGCTTGTCATCCAGCCACACCCCAAGGTACTTATGGGTGTGCACAACCTCCACCTCAACTCCCTCAATCAGAAGAGGTCTGGGACTTGATCTGGATTTTGCGAAGTCTATTATCAGCTCCTTGGTCTTCGAGGTGTTAAGCTGCAAGTGGTTTGCGTAACTCCAGGCTACAAAGTTCTTCACCAGATTCCTGTACTCTTCCTCTCCGTCATCTCTGCAACACCCCATGATGGCTGTGTCATCCGTGAACTTCTGGATGGGGCACAGCGCAGACTTGTAACAAAAGTCTGAGGTGTACAGGGTGAAGCTACCTGACCGTCTGTAAAGTAGTTGGTTATCCAGGACACTAGGCGTCTGTGGCGCAGTTGTCCACCAATCCTGCTGTTGTTGGTTCGATCCCCAGCTTCTCTGATCACTTGTCGAAGTGTCCATGAGCAGGAGACTGAACACCACCTTAGTTGCTCACGGTGACCAGCTACATAGCAGCTCCCCCATGGTGTGTGAGTGTGTGATGGGTGAATAAGAAGGAGTGTAACATGCTTTGAGTGCCAATAGGTAGAAAAGCACTATATAAGTGCAGACCATTTACCATTTAGGCAGGGGTCCTGTCTGTCATCAATTTATCTTGTAGTATAAGGGGCTGAATGGTGTTAAAGGCAGTTGAAAAGTCCAGAAACACAATCCTGACTGTGCCACTTCCCTTATCCAGATATTTATAGGGTTGTTGCAGGATGTAGAGAATGGCATCTTCCCCAACCATGTTAGCACGCATACTTGAAGTGGGCATGTTGTACCAGGAGTCTAAAGTGGTTGACCCCTAGACCCCTAGACCCCTGAGTGCTACCCATCTACACTTATTCGGCTCACTGGGCCGGTGATAGTTTTAACACCATCCCAGAACTCCCTCACGTTGTTCTCCTTCAGTTTCTGCTCCACCTTTCTCCTGTAGTTATCCTTTGCCTCCCTCAGGCATTGTTTAAAAGCCACCTTCTTCCTGCTAAGAACACCTTTAACATTGTTATGTTACCCATTATTAGGGTAGCAGTGCACTGTCTTAACAGGGGCTTAACAGTAATCAGTCAGGCAAAATGACAGTCCCTCCCTTTCCTCACCATGTCAATTCAGTAGCACATTCCAATCAGTGATGTCTCTCAGATCATCCTCCAGTCCAGGAGACCATTTCCTTATGGTGTGTGTTGTGGCAGACTGCCTTTGTACCAGTGGGGTGTACATAAACCAGGCTGAGGTCGGATTTCTTGAAAGGAGGAGGGGGTTACTCTGTATGCACCCTTTAACATAGAGTAGGTCAACTGTTCTGTTCTTCCTTGAGGGACAATCCACAACCTGGTAAAAAGAAGCCAGAGTGGAGTCCAAGGTAACATGGTTGAAATCCGCAGAATTCTGCTTTTGTAGCCTTGCAGTGACAGTGTGAGTTTTTTCACTGCCAATGGCTGCATTGGCACTCGGAGGAATGTACACACAGATGGTGATCATGTGACGGAACTCCCTGATGAGATAGTCTGGCCATAGGCTAACAGCTAGAGTCCCGACTGCACAAAAACTCTTTCACAGCGACATGTCCTGGGTTACAACAGCAGTTATTAATGTAAGTGATGAGCCCCCCCGCGTTTGCTTTTTCCGCAGGCCTTTGTTTCTCTGTCGGCTCTGAGTGCAGTGAAACATGGGAAACATGACAGCAGTGTCAAACTGTTTGTCAGTGTTTGTAAATGCATGTCTTTAAAATAATTTGCTTTACTGTCAGTTTTTAATTACTATTTGTATTTATAAATGTATAATAACTATGTCAAAATCACATGTAAATTTTGAAACACTGATCACAGAAAAAATAACACGTTAAAAAACAAATGCCGATTAAGTGTGTTCTGTGGCGCGTTCTAAAGCCCTGTCTCTTTCTCTGCGACACCAAGCAACGTCTCTCTGCCTGCAAATCACAACTCACAACATGGAGAGACAACGCAGCATTGGTGTCAATATCTTATTTCTCCTAATAGACTTTCCTAGAGAACACTGATTAAAGTCTGCAGAGAAGAAGAGGAGCGCAATGGAAGACTGAATGAAACTAACAGAATATTCAGACAGTTCGTGTCTTCAGCTCTGCTTTCTCTCTTTCCCTATGCTGTTACTACTGGGAAGACACACAACAGACACACAGAAGTCAGGAACCAGTGGGATTATACAGTCTGAACCAGGCTGATTTCCAGTAACCAGGTTACAACAGTGCATTAAACACATTTCCTGATTAACAGAGAAACCTGGTTCCTCTAAGTTAATATCAAACAGACTTTTCCACTAATCTTGTGACAGACAACACATGAAAAGGTCACTGATGAACATTACTAAATAAAATAACTTGAATTTGACTAAAATAGAATTTAAGCCTATCTTTTATTCAAAGACTTTGTGGCTTTAACTTAAAAGGCATAAATTAGCTTACTTAATAAAAAGATACCAAGATATACATCTTGTATCACCATTCAGCCTAAAAACTCCCTTGCTAAATGGATGGAAAAAAAATTGATGATTGATTTGCTCGTCTGTTGAAAACCTTTTGAATTTGAACATTTCTAAATAGTTTCACAGAAACACTTCACATACATGATTAGTTTAATTAATCACAGAGTAAGTAATTAAATAGATTCATTAGTTGTTTAGTTTAAGTAGTAATTTCAGTTGACAGCCCTATTTAACTGCTGTCTGTAAACATACTTGGGGACAAGTGTTATTCTACTCTACTATTAAAACGGCTTAAACCCAAATCCATCTAGACTGTTCAAAGTTTCCTAAATGGACATGTCCATATTAGATTTAATCCATTTATATTTATTAACAGGCTATGTACACAGGCTTCTAACTTAGCTGTAATTTTGTGCACATTAAAGCACAAGGCCGAAAAAGCATACCCAAAATAAAATGGTTGTAATCCTTACATAGAAAGGGCTGCACTAATTAGCTTGGTGTCATTGGAAAGGGAAGACTGAGTTTTATAAGAAAAAAGTAGAATGGTGTTCAGCGATACAGCATACTTACTGAGACACAAATGTTATTGCAAAAAGCCCTTCATTTGTGAAGCACATAGTACTTCCATTTAATATTTAAAAATAAACAGAAAAAATTAGCTCTTTAATGTTTTTTATTTACTGAATTACCAGTAATCATTATTTAAGTTACAGAAACTCATTATTTCCCTTTTTTGTACTTGTTTGTGAAACTTCCCAAAAAGGTAAGGTTTCCAAAATTCCATAAAAGAGCTTAAATGACTTGGTTTTGAATTAAGAAAATTCAAAGAAACCAGTCTGAACCTGTTTTTGCTGCAGTGCATTTTCTTTGCTAAGGCCACGTTTACCGGAGTCTTCAAGGAATTATAGTCTACTTCACAGGTGGAAGTACTGATTTAAAAATCCAAGTTTTTGCCAAGTTGTAGCAGCAACACCACAGAGTGAAGTTGCAGGTTGATCAGAAACAGAGCAGATACTGCATCGGCAGTCTCTGCTATTAGCGCTTAGTGTAAATTGTAAATGTTCTGCACTTATATAGCGCTTTTCTACTTATTGGCACTCGAAGCACTTTTCACTGCTTCTTATTCACCCATTCAGTTCCACCCATTCACACTCACAGTCACACACCAATGAGCTGCTATGCAGCTGGCCAACACTCACTGGGAGCAACTAAGTTGGGCTTCAGTGTCTTGCTCAAGGACACTTTGACAAGTGACCAGAGGAGCCGGGGATTGAACCAACAACTGAGAGATTGGTAGACAACCGCTCTACCTTCCTGAGCCACAGTCGCCCCTCAAATCTGTCCATAACTTTGTACCAAATTCCGTGCAGTTACTGATGTTCATAATGCTAATTAGCGTGTTAGCATGCTAGCGACATTAGCATGTCTTTGGTGTATTAAGTGTTGTTATCTAACATATAAAGCTAAAACTAGGTTGTTGTGATACAATCTATGAGTGTTCAGGTGACCGTTCTCTCATTTTCAAAAAAAATTATGTAAGTAACAGTTTTTACTTTTAGTCGAATCAATATTAGGGACTTAGCCATACTCCAAAAGTGTGTATGTTCCACCAACACCTAAAAGCTGTATGGAAAATATTACAGCATTATTTTAAAGTTTTATCTATGGAATATTTTTTGCAGTGTTGGTAAAATGTGTTGGTAAATATTTTGTGTTTTTGTGTGCCAGGTTAACCAAACAATAAAATGGACTTAAAGTCACAATTGTGGAAAAGAATTTTTTTTAAATTATGTTAAAAATATATCAGAATCATTTTCTCATTTTCTGATCAGAAATATCAGAAAATTAGCTTTCTGGATTGTTTTTCATAAGGCTACGACCAGATAGACATCAAAGTGGCCATTTGGAGATTTCAAAAATGCACCAGGTAACCTAATGCCTTTGTGGAAGTTCAGAACTGCAAAACACCATATTTGAATAAAAATCAATGTAACTAGATATTCTACTCCAAACTTCTGCTCCTTCTCATAACAACTATTCTTGGGTGTTCCAAATAATTTTGTATGTGCTGCGTTCACCTAGTGAGTGTTCTGACCGTTATACGCAGTGAAAAAGGCACATGTCCCATTCACATGTCCCATTCCCCTGCGTTCCCTGTGATCACGTTGACGCACACCATTGTTTGGCTGTAACAGCCCGAGAAATGTTACGCCCCATGTGAAGTTGTGCTTTAGTGTTGAGGGGCTATGACTGGTTTATAGGCTCAATGAAGGGCCAATCCTTGTTCCAGATGCTTAGATGTGGATGATCCAGAAGGCTGGACAGTTTGTAAATGGTAATCGTTTAGGTGTTTAGTTTTCATATGCAACCAAAACAACCGGGGAAACAAATAAAAGTAAACATTTATGCAAAGACTGAACAGTGAAGAACAATGGTTTTAAGGCTTTGTCTCTTGGACAACATGTTTTTTGGACTAATGACACCTATATTTCATAATAGTGATTTGTCATACTGAAATGATATGTGAGCAGCATGGTGGTCACATGGTTAACAGAAGGTTCTGGGTTGTATGTTTGTATCTCTTTCTTTTGATTTCCTTACCCTTTCCAAAAACATCAGACCTAATGGATAAGCCGATGTGCCTGATGGATGGGTTGATGTCCCATTAGTACTAATGGTTGCTTTAGAAAACCATGAATAATTATAGGAAAACGAGAACAGGAAGCCTTTGTTCAGAGCACATACCTGTTGTAGTCAACAAATCGGATGAGCAGAGGATAGAAGGCATACAGGTCTCTGACCAATATGGTGAACTGATCCATGATGAGAAGCTCTGTCTCTGACATCTCCCCTCTTCCCTCTGCCTTGCTGTGTTCCTCATCCATCAACACAACTGCTGCTTTCTGCACAACACAGTACAAGATCTCTTCACGTACACACTAAATGTGTGGTTGACCACACTCAACCAGGGAGTTTGAGAACAACAAATATGTCAAATTAATAAAAATCAGCAGTATTCCTTTTTATTTACAAAACATATCAAAGTACTCCAAGAATAAGAATAAATCCAAACAAACTTTAATAGACTTAATAAAATGCAAATATGCAATTATGCAAGCCTAATGGATAATTCTATCAAATATGTGGTTGGTACATCACTAAACGTATTGACTTTATTCACTTGTGTTCTAATAGACCACAGAACCTTAAGCATCTTATTAAATGATGAGACTCACTTTTTTGAGTTTCTCCATCAGAGGCAGGAAATGGGTCTTGAGCAGCTGGGGTTTGGCCTTACTGATGATTGGCTGAGAGAAAACTTGGGGACAAAGACAGATGTCAATATGTCTGTGTCATGGTGGCTTATTCATCAGCCTTTCATTAAATTAATTTGTAACACTTTAGATTACAGCCTGCGACTTACAGCAAACTTGCCTATGCCTATGGATACATATTTGTTACTTGATAACAAGAAGCAAACTTTGGGGAATAACAGGGTAACACGATGAGAATGAGAAAAATACCTACAGTGTAAGTATTTTGTAGTGGTACTTATTACATAACCAGAAAAAGCATTCCCCCCCCCAAAAAAATATACTGTGAATGCTTCAGTGCTGAAAAGATTTCCAAGCTGAAAAAAGCTGAACTGTTTCTGCTGAAAGAGCTGAAAGGTTTGCTTTTGCTGAAATAAGGCTGAACTATTTAAAAATAGCTAAAAGTTTTGCTTTTGCTAAAATAGCTGAAATGTTTACTATAAAAATGTAAATAAACTTGAAAATAAAGTAGAAAATAAGCAGAATTGAAGATTAACTGTTTTGCCTCGAGTAGACATAACATGAAATAGTAGCATAAAAATCATGGAAAATGTAGAAAAGTAATAGCTGAGTGCAAAGTTTAAGTCAAACACCTGAAAAAAAAAACTGAATTTATAAACTACTATGACCATTTCAAAACATCATGTTAAAGTTGAAATCCTAGTAGGTGAAAGTATCAGATATAAGCTGAAAAAAAAGCTCAACTGTTTTGCTGAAATTCCTTAAAGTTTTGCTTTTTCTGAAATAGCTGAAATGAAATGTTGCCTCCTTATTTACTGGTTAGGCAAACTTCAACGCCACTTAGCACTTAAAAGTTCAAAAGTAAAAATGTCAGTGGCAATTATGTGATGTCATTGATGATATCATAGCAATAATTTTTAAAAAATATAAAAATATTAAAAAGTGTAAAAGATATTTTTAAAGCTGTATACACACATTAATGTTCTTTATAAGATGAATGTTTTGAAGTTTGAACAGTGTTTCTAGCTGAACGTAGGCTGTAGTTAGGCGCCAAAAACATATGGAGGACGGAAGTCGTAATAATAATAATAATTTTAAAAATATATATATAATAATAATAATAGATTAGTACAACATTACTATGAATCCTAAAGCATTCGCAGTAGATTACATGGTAGGTGCGAATAATATGGTATAACTACTGTTTAACTACAGATAAGAAGAGGGTTAGAGGCTCCACTTTAAATTGCAACCCTTATTTGTTCTACCTACTGTACAACAACAATTAACAAAGGGGTTTACATAAATTCATTCTTGACAAAATAAATAGCAATCATGCTTTTATTTTATTGTCTTTCATTTTATTGTATGGAAAACCAATTTAAATCAGTTGAACTTCTAAACAACTTATTGATAAATAATTCAATATCACATGATCGGTGTGGGCTAGCACTTCTGCCTCTTTTTTTAAAATTAATATATCTAAACCCCTTTTTTACCTATTGTTACACAGTCATCATGTTTACCAGCTAGTCTTTTCATCCAGGCCCCCTCATCTATTCCCAGATTGTTGTAGATAATCTTTAGAATGTTTCCTAGAAGAGTGTTCATGTGTTCCGAGGTCACAGAGGTGCAGCAACCATCAGCTTTGTCTGGGTTGCTCTCTGGTCCATGTTCCCACCAGTGAGACATGTAGCTGCATAACATGGGCAACACCACCTTCAATAGAGGAAGAAAACATACCAAATGTTAAACTAGAATGAGAAATTCCCTTCCCCCCTCCTGAAACAGTGAATCTCACTGATGTGCATGTTTAAGGTTGAGAGTTATACAATAAGTTCCTACCTCCATAACATGGGGCATCTGAGTGTATCTCATGCCTGACTCTGCCAACACCATTATTTCCTCCAGAGACTTATCTAAGTTTGGGATCAAAGGACAAACATCCTCAACCTGTCCTGGAAGGCCTAGAGCTGGGAAGTAAGAGAAATGCATCTTATCACTAAAGATCAACATAAATACACTGATTTATATGATTAGATTACGTGTTAGAAAGATAATCCTGCAACCTCAGCCCTCCGTCATCACTCTGATCTGAATCCGAGTTACATTTAAAGTGAGCATAACATTATGAAATGCAAGAACAGAGAGAAGCTAAACATTCAAATGTAAAGAAACTCATAACTGCCTGCTCTGTCTTTAGATCCTTTGCTGTTGTAGATGGAGTAACTGTTAAACTTGTTGATGTGTGGCTCGAGGAAGGCAACAGGGAAGGCAGCTGAGAAGGCAGCTAAACACTTTCCTAATGATGGACGCTGCCTGGAGAGCAGAAGGGAGGAGAGAAGAGCAGAAGAGAGGAGAAGGGGATAATATTGTTTCAAATTTTGATTTTTGTGTCATTCATGCATAATCTCTTTGAAAAACAGTCATCTGACGCTCTATGCTTTAAAGTGTTACCTCAGTGTATTTCAACATTATCTGCTAATACTTTGACAGCATTTCACCTGGCCTGCATTTGTGAATTGTTACAATGTTTAAAACTACAGTTTTATAGGATGAAGATGTACTGCTGGATAAAATTCAGTACCACACAATACAATCATTTTCCCTTTGCTGTTAAGAGCCTGATAGCTTATTGCCAGTGTTACATAAACCCATCATGTTTACTTTAGATAAGTCCTAATCTCAATGTCAGAATAAACTACAGTAACCTGATACTGAGTTGTATTTAATGTCAAGTTTACTGTAATGTAATGCAGCTGTACCTTTCTACATAGATGCTTTTGTTGGTTCCCAGAAGGTAGAGGCTGTTGAGAATTCTGTAACAGGAAACCTGGACATCATCCACTAGAGGAAGAGAGGCCAGATTTAATTTCAAAAAGTTATATGCCTTTTTTTACAACCCTGCTGCCAAATAAATTTAGATGGTATCAGGTTTTTAGGCTAGGTTTACCACTTAGTGAAGGACTGCATGGGCAAAACTTCAACAATAAAATTTCTCAATGTAAAACAGCACAAATAATTTCACCATTTATGATTTATAGTATCATAAAGGATTCAGAGAATCTTTAGAAATGTATATTTATGTGCAAATGTTGTTAGCCTCTTATTTTTAATTGGTGGAAAGAGTACAACACAAACAATTTTCACCAGCATAATATTTAATGCACAATTACCTATTATAAATGCTTCTTTATCAGAAATTATTTACATTTACATTTTTAACTAATTTATCAAGGGGATGGAAACTTTGCAAACACAAATTATAACATAAATTAAGTTATAGTACAGTTAATATAATAATAATTAGTTTAAAAATATTGCACCCCCCCCCCTTAAAAATAATTAAAAGTTATCAATTTCAAATTGTGATTGAGCCACATTTGTCCCTGCATCTACAAATGCAAGATGAAACTCCACATCCACATATGAAGAAGATCCAGAAATGCTGCTCACCCTGCTCTGCAACATATTTTGTTACAATTTCTTGTGTCTTTGACTTAAACATCCCTATCACACACAAAACACCAAAGATCAACACTTACATATAAGGTCTTCTCCAAACATGTTCTGTCCAATGTGTTCGAACAGGGAGGAGAGGACTGGCAGCAGAGCAAAGGTGGTATAGTTGATGATCTGAGTGACGCCTCGTGGCTGCTCTCTGCTGTGGGTGAACTGACCAAGCTTCAGGTTCTCCTGTGTCTTCTCCAGGTCCTCTGCTGCGCTGTCAAAGTATGACCGCAGAGCTGTCTTCACTGACTCCAGACCAGTCTTCATCACTGTCCTGATATATTTGGAAAGTCAGGTTTTCCATCTTTATTTTTACAAACCACAGTTTCATAAATACACTGCAACTAAAAAAGTAAACTGAATTAAATCAAATACTCTCAATGAAAAAGAAAGAGAAAGAGGACAACTCCATTACAGCACAGGTGAAATGTGAAATTCATATGCTTTAAAGACTGAACTAAAAGTTTGGTCAGGATGTTATCGGAGCTCAACATCTATTGCTCAATTGGCAACAGCAATTATGAAATACGACAGACCGCAGACCACAGACTGTAGACTTTTAGAATGAAATAGTCAGAATAGAGCAAAATTATTACTGAATTGTTACTGTTTGCTGTTGCTTTTGCTAAATAAGACAATACCTTGAAGTTAAACCCTAATTAAAATTAGAAGCTTTATTGGTCATTGAGTACATATACATTTACATATACATGTTTCAATTACATTTTGATCTGCACCCATCCTCTAGGGTATCAGTGGGCAGCCACAGGTGGCACCCAGGGAGCTAGCGCTGAGTGCATTGCCGAAGACTTCTGTAGTGTCAGGGTGGGATACAGAAGTCTCCTGGCCAGATGACCCAGATACCAATTTTTCCTAGACTCAAGTGCCTACATTTTAGTACTCGAGTAGCGTTATAAGTACTAATCTGTGTTTGAATGAGTAGTTGGACAGTAAAATCCTCATCATTCCATTGCAGTTAAGCATATCCAGCGAGAATAGAAATTCTCGAGTGCTCTTCTGTCCAAACAAATGTGGCAGCTACTGGTGTTTAATAAACAGACCAACTTTGGCTGAGAAGAACAAATAGGAAAAAAGTCGAACAAAGCACAGATTTAGGGTGAGATCCCGGATGAAGAAGCGGAGACAATATAGCCTGTAGAGTCTACACAGAAATATAAAGCTAAAATAACAATGTTGTTTTTAAAATATTCTTGAAAAATATAAGTATTACTGTAACTACATCTTAAGACTTTAGCACAGCAGTGCTTACATTCAACTTTACTTTTGTTGTTGACAGTTATCTTAAAACAGCTTCAAACCATAGGCACTTTTCAACCTCCACCTTGTAGAATCTTTTCAATTGAGCCTATTTACCACTTTAATGTGTAGGCTGATTAACAATTCTCTATGAGAACTTTTGTAGTCATAATAATACTGAGTTATATCCTAAATACAACTTACAATATGCAATTTAGTTTTTTTCAATGACAATACTGACAACAAAGATGTTAGTGGACATAATATAATTTAAGCTTCTACTTATCATAAAGCTGACTGGTTAAATTTTATTTTTTTTTTTATTTGAGTGAAAGCATCGGACATCCTAAATATAAATCTCTAAAGTACAAATGAACCAAGGTGTAACACCTACAGCTGAAGAATTTTATATGTATACCTTCACTTAGACTTAAAACTACAAATAATAAGTCAAAAGCAGTCATATAGTTATAAAACAAACTAATGGTAAGCAGACTATTTATAATAATGTAAATTCTGTTTCTTATAACCAAAAAAAGAAATGTTTTATACTGTATTAAAGTAGACAGGTCACAACCCAAACGTTGTTTTTGTTGTTGTTCTTTATATCTTTCTTTTCATCTTATCAGTGAACATTATTAAAATTAATTTTAAAACAGTGAGTTAAAGAGATGCATATACACACGCATGCACATTTACAAATGCCTTACCTGGCATCCAGGCTTTGTCCCAGTATCTGCAGACAGTTCACTATAGAAGTGGCATTGTTACCTGGAGAGCAGTGTAGAGATAACATAATATACTGGAAAAACACTACACATACTGCTTCGATTGCTGGGTTTCATATTTATCAAGTATGTTATGAGTAAACAGACACAAAGACAACTGTATGAAAACCAAATATGAAGAATCACATCTGTTATGTTTGTCGAGTAAAATGCACATGACAGAATCTAATTCAAAGAAGAGGATGTTCCTTCACAAAATAGAAGTTGTTGCATGTATAATTAGATAGATCTAGTAGATAGACCTTGTTTACTCTAAAGATTTTATGTTGTTCAAAGAAACGTAAGGGATAATTAGGGACAAGTTTATTGTTCTAACAGCTTAAAATACTAAAAATACCAAATACCAAAAATAAATATAAAATAATCTAAAATCTACAAAATTTCAAATATATCTCGTTATTTCAGATGTATTTAAAATAATTTGCAGAGGAACATCTTTTTACTTTAGGGAGCATGGCATTATGATATCTGAAGAACATTTACATTTGTAACAGCATTCGTTTAACATACAACAAAACACACATAACTGCTTAGCAGATGGCGAGAATACACAAACTTACACTCTCATGCATGCATGCACACACACCCATGCACACATGGTGTGCACACTGTAACTTAGGATCGCAAACTGTAGTTAAAAATCAGCAATGACGCAAGAATTCTTTCTTCTGTCGTTTTCTTACCAAATAACGATATCCTATATCTGACAAGAACTCCCAGTTTGCAGAAAAGACTGAAACGTTTAAAAGAAAGGAGAGATAGGAGGTAGAGAGGTAAGCAGAGAAACAGAGAAAAGAAAGGTGAGAGGAAAACAAAGGAAAACAGAGACCACAGAGACACAGCCTGATATTAGTCTGTTCTATTCTACAATATTTCTACAACAGTGAAACCCTGTAATTCTGGCATCACTGGATTTCTGCCTATCTACTCTGCCCTTATTCCCACTCACCTGGTCACCATCTCTTTCTCCTTGTTAGAAGCGTGACCTCCGCTGCTGATAGGATGGATTGCCGTGGACAAGAAGTACAGCCTGTGGTTTTTAAAGTACTGATCCACCAGTGGCAAGACGACCTGTGTCAAACACCATAAATATACAGTGGACATTGTCACTATCCAGAGTGCCTCAGGCTACGTAGACCCATATTTTAATATTATTGTCATGCTTTTAGCAATAAAATATAAACAATTATGAGTTAATATGAGACCTTTCCAAAGAACTTAATTTGCTGTTCATGAGGAATCTTCTCTCCCTTCAGTCTGGTTCCCACATCTAAAAGACAGAACAAAGTCAACGATGATGGCACGTCTCTTCACATGGTGCCAGGTGCATACATAATATCACAGACAAACTGTCATCACTTTAGCTCAGTATGATACAAATGAAGATTTGATATGAAACAATTAAGCTGTGCTGTGGCTGGTCAGCTTTAATTTAATTTGTTGTTGGGGCATTTTGACTTAAGTTTTGTCTTCAGAAAGTGAATAGCCTTCTCAACAGGATTCAGGTCAGGTGACAAATAGCAGATTCTTCTCTTTTCTTGACTCTTCCAATCATTGTGGTAGAAACTGATTTCTGTCTTGTCTGTTCATAGGATGTTGAAATCATAGGATCAGACCTCTCTTAGTATTTCTGTTTTGGGGGAATACATTATCTGTCACTGCTTATACTGGGTCGCAGGGGAGCTGGGGCCTATCCCAGCTGTCATTAAACAAGAGGCAGGGTACACCCTGGACAGGTTGCCAGTCTATCTCAGGGCAGCATGGAGACATACACAGAGAGAAGATTCACACATTGACACCGATGGGCAATTTTAGATTCACAGATTCATTTGTGGGAGGAAACTGAGAACCCGGAGGAAACCCAAGGTAGCATGGAGACAACAAGCAAACTCCACACATTAAGGCCACAGAGAGCCATGAACCAGCAACCTTCTAGGTGTAAGGTGGCAGAGCTAACCACTCCACCAAAGTGCTGCCATTTAATTATTTAACATCAATGTACTTTAGAAATGATTAATATCCAGTTACATATTTTGCATGCATGTTTCACTGTAATAATTTTTTAAAGATTGTCAGAAGAAGAGTCTCACCAAACTCCATCATGTGTTGTTGGGCCTGGTCTACGTATGTGATGAGCTGCTGGAGGAAGGTGTAAGCAAATCGCTTCTCTATAGCTGGAGTATCCAGCTCCTGTGACTTCACACCTCTAGAAACACCAAACACACTTGTAAGGGAATGATCTCACATGTTATGAAATTTGTTCATATTTAGCCTTTGCTACATTTAAATAAATATTAAGTTCATTTTTGTGCATCTAGAGCAGAAATTACATTGATAGAAACCTTCAGACACACACTGTAAAGCTATATTTTTTCTGAGCTGCATATTGTTATTTAACATGTTTTAATTGTATATATACCAGTTTGTAATATGTATGATCGCTTGTCTTGTGGCCTGTATCAGCCCTCCCTATTCAGCCACGGACTCCAGATCTGTTTATTGTTTCTCAGTAACCATCCTACACAACTCCAGTTCTCTGTTGAGTGTCTCTGCACTCTTAAGCCTCACCACAAGTCACTAGATGAACTCTTGCCTCATCTTGCCTGAAGCCAGCCTAGAACATCCACCAATGTTCAGAATGGGAACGTGCACATCTACCTATTTCCCACTGGTGCAGGCTCCACTCATAAATCCCTTTTGATATATTTTACTTTTCTTTTTGATTTAATCAAACCATATCTCTGACAGCGCCAGTGACTGAGGGGGAAGAGGCGCACCCCTGTGTAAGTTATGTTAAACACATTGTTAACCATTTTAGAATATAATGGGATATCTTAGATCATCTCACTGTGTGCAGACACTATTCATTTTAGTGTGTAAACCTAAAGTCATTCAATGAGCCTCATACAAAATGTATTCAATCAGTGTGCAGAGAGTTAACCTATTTTCTTACCTAGACACAGTGTATCCATTGATCTGGAGAAACTTGAGGATGTCCTGGGCTTTTTCTCTGTCTTTGGATTTCTCTTTGGCAGTCAGTGTATCATAGGGAACCAGAAGGGGGTGATTTCCTCCACCTGGTGACAACAGCAACATAGCAAGGTGGAGGGTAAGTAAAACAGGCTGTTGAAAAGAGAACCCTGGATTTCTGCCCCTTATGTCAGTAATCCTTCAGGAGCATCATAAGCATGGCTTTTGGATTAATTTATTAATGGCCTTTTCACTTCGCTTATTTGCCAGTTCATATAAACAGTTTTTCCCTAGTGGTTTCAAATGAACACAATAAATATGGAATTAATGCTCCTACGCTGCTAGATTCAGATTATTGTGCTGATCAATGCTTTGGTTTCATCTCATGATGGCATCAATATAAATTGGTGTGGATGTGTCGTGTTATATTTACCTTTAGCTTCCAGTTCTATTTTCTTTTTCCTAGCCCAGATGTTATGATAATTCTCTGCAAGCAGCTCTGCCATAGACTGGACAAACACAATATTAAACATATGTGACTCTGTCCCATTGCACAGATCAGTTTATTCCCCATTATCTACTTGTGTGCATATTGATACTATATAGATACATATTTTCCCTAAGTTTGGGGATGAAAACTTTCTCTAATTTACACATACTTTGTATATTGTTATATGCTTGTGTCTAGACATTAACCTACCTGCATGTCTCTGGATAGTGTTACATTACTCATATCGATAGGTCTAGGACTGAACGCTGGAGCTCCTTCAAAAGACAGCTGTGAAATAGAAGATGTAGTATACTGTGTAATGCTGTAAGTTTTTAAGGTATTTTTCTTTTATTCTGGTATGAATAGAGCAAAACGTCTTGGTATAGTTGTGTGTAGGTAAACATGAGTACCTGGCTTGCTTGTGATATCCTCCTGGACTTGTTATGGAGGCTGGTGGGGTCTCCCTCTCTATTCCTATCAATGCTCCAGCCCCACGCCAACATGGTCTTCAGAGACTCTCTGACTGACCAGCAGTATGAGTCCTTATCCTACAAGAAAACAGTCTAAATTTATTATACCGTATTTCTTCTCTTTTAAAAATATCACCTTAAAACTTCAGGTAGAAGTTTAGTCTTTTGAAAGTCAAATTTAGGTTTAACTAAAGCCATGACATCAACCATCACTTGCCTAAAACTGACTGGTGTAGTTTACCCGAGTTTGGGTGAGCCCCCTCTTTTATACCAGAGTAGTGATTAATCATACGGAATCTACGAAACAACACTGGCCCAAAACCACACAACCTAAATCAATTTAAACTGTATTTTTCAAATTTCTTCTAAACAGTGACACCATGATCTAGCATTTCCTATCTTCCAAGCATCAATGTTGACATACATCAGCTTTACCTGATATATTTAATTGATTAGGTGCTTCTGTCTCTCCTCCTCTGTGCAAGATAAAACTTTTTGCTAGTTGCTTCCAGTTTTTAGGAGTTAATCATTAATGTTGTCTGCAGGTTCAACAGCTGTCGCTAACTAATGTCAATGCACTGAATTAAACTACTGCGAAATCAAAAGTTGCTGTTAGGTGTGTGTGTGTGTGCTTTGTCTGTGGGGACAGACAGCACTGCTGTCTGTAAGCAAACTAATAGATTGTGTATAAGAGGTCAGAGACATCACTGTGATTCTTTCTGTAGTTCACTAATCAGATCAATGCCTAAGGTAAACAGACTTAGACATGCAGACTACCTTTTCAGAGAGGCCTTTGTACGGTTTCAGTAAAGGTTGGCTTTTGCTGATTTCACAAATCTTTTCCCCATATGACCAGCCATTGGAAAACTGCACAATAAAAAGAGATATTTCAAAATAAGAACAAGTACTTTAATAAATTCTAAGTCATAAGTAAAACAAATCAGAAACAGAAATGGAACATTATTTGACCAGTTACCTCCTTACCTTTTCTATGCACCACTTCTCATGGATGTGCTCTGCATATTTTGTAATGAAGTAGTCCAGTTTCTCTGGAATGGTCACACTGTTGATGATAGAACACACAAAATACATGTATTGAAGCATGTGGGGAAGTCAAATCAACCAACCTCTGAATTTATTTTACCAACCAAAATTGTTTAAAACATTTAAATCTGGATTTTCTGTCGATGAACGGTTACAGATAATAGGATTTTGTTTTACAAATCTCTTATTTCTGTAACTCCAATTTCTGAAATTGTTTATAACATTCTCAATTGAGATTCTCAGGAAATAGGATCTTAATACATATGACAACCATTTTTAGCCTGAAAACATGGACTATTTCAATAAAACAAACAAGAAAAATGTTCAGTATGTTGCATACTTGGAGGTGTCTGCCGGCTGTGGAGTAAAGTTTCCCTCTGAGTCCATGGATGACTGTTTCTCCATTATGGCCATGTAGTTAGACTCCATGTAGTCTGGAGGAAGAGCTCCAGCCACAGCACTGAGACATGGCAGTGCCAGCTTAAACAGCTCCTGGTCATACCGCTACATCATGAACACACAAACACACCTGCAGCTTTATATCTCATTAGACATTGCAGTTATAGCATGCTTCAACTAGACTGATTCTGGTTCTATTCCCACATGTTTAGTCACCTATAGTCAGTTAAGATATAGTCATTTGAGATAGCATTTATTTGGCCTTGATACACCAGCGGCCAGCTTTCCTCCTCTCTCCTCTCATCTCACACAACATGTATTTGTCACCACTGTATGACATTAATTTCGTGTCTTCTTTCTCCCTCTCTGTCTACCTGTCTCTGTCCCTTTTTGCAGGTGTCCCTGGCTTTGGCCTTGTGTGGTCCTAGCTGGAGGTTTCTTCCATCAAAGGGAGTTTTTCCTCTCCACTATTGCCTAGGACTTGCTTAAGGGGAAATTGTTGGGCTTTCTCTATATATCTTGTTAGTCTTGACTTTAAGGAACTTTAAGGGGCTTTAAGGGGCAGCAGTGGCACAGTTGGCAGAGTGGCCGCCTACTGACCATAAGGACGGAGGTTCACGCTCCGCTCCTCCCAACAAAAAAACTGTGGCAAATCAACAAGCGGACTAATGATCCGCTGTGGCGACCCTGAATGTACGGTATAAGCCAAAAGGACAAATAAAAAAAATTGGAAGAAAAACAAAATTACATTTATATATATATATATATATATATATATATATATATATATATATACACACACACACACACACACACACACACACAGTGTATGTGTGCAGAATAAAAGATAATTAATTTGACCAGTGTCTACATTTTCTTTAACTGCTTATCCTGTTTAGGCCCAGCTGTCAGTGGCCAAGAGGTGAAGTACACCCTGGACACATCGCAAGTCTATCTCAGGGCCAGCAGATAGACATACACAAACAGACAACCATTTATAGTCACTTTAATTTAGAGTAACCAATTAACCTAGAGGAAACCCATGCAAGGGCAGGTGGGACAGCTAACTTTCCCTAGATGACAACACAAAGATTCAATAATTTTGGGATCTTGAGCGATACTGGGCAGTAAAATTCAGGAAGTGTGATTTTTGTGAGTCTCTCAAATCTCTCCCTTTACATGTTAACTTATTTTAGGTATCACCCGGTTCATTTGGTAATCATTTCATGTTCTATAACATAAGTAGAGCCTTACCTTGTGTGAAAGAGCATCAAATATTCCCCAGAATAATTTCCTGGAAAGGTGCAGTTCTTCATCTGATGCAGCACCAAAGTTACCCCAGCCTCCAGCCAGGCAGTAATACTTCCAGCAACGCTCATAGTGATTGGTCAACAGCTGGGGCATGTCAAGAGAATTTTGATCAATCATCTGGTGGCTTTGAGAATTGATTCCATTCAACAAGCACAGCCAGTGGCACAAACATCTGTGAGTCAATCTTGCAAAAAATAAAAATAAACAAAATACAAATACACTGATGCAGAGGTAGTGTCATCGCAAGAAGGTTAAAATGATGTTTCTCACCTTGAGAGGCATCTTAGTATGTTCGTTAAGCAGCGGGACATCAAACACCAGCCTCCTTAGCAGATGTTGCATCATTGAAGGCCTCAGCTTACTGCACATTATAAAGATAACATACATTTCTTCACTGGTTGCAATGACAAAGCTGAAATGCTGTAGCACTATCATTATAAAAATATAATAGACAGTCTTCTTTTCCTTTCGGCTGCTCCCTTTCAGGGGTCGCCACAGCGAATCATGTGCCTCCATCTAACCCTATCCTCTGCATCCTCTTCTCTCACACCAACTAACTTCATGTCCTCCTCACTACATCCATAAATCTCCTCTTTGGTCTTCCTCTAGACGTCCTGCCTGGCAGCTCCAACCTCAGCATCCTTCTACCGATATATTCACAGTTTCTCCTCTGAACATGTCCAAACCACCTCAATCTGGCCTCTCTGACTTTATCTCCAAAACATCTAACATGAGCTGTCCCTCTGATGTACTCATTCCTGATCCTGTCCATCCTCGTCACTCCCAAAGAGAACCTCAACATCTTAAGCTCTGCTACCTCCAGCTCTGCCTCCTGTCTTTTCTTCAGTGCCACTGTCTCTAAGCCGAACAACATTGCTGGTCTCACCACCGTCTTGAACACCTTTCCTTTCATTCTCGCTGATACTCTTTTATCACACAACACACCTGACACTTTTCTCCACCCGCTCCAACCTGCCTGCACTCGCCTCTTCACCTCTTTTCCACACTCACCGTTGCTCTGAACCGTTGACCCTAAGTACTTAAAGTCCTGCACCTTCTTCACCTCTGCTCCTGTAACCTCACCATTCCACCTGGGTCCCTCTCATTGACACACATGTATTCTGTCTTGCTGTGGCTAAGCTTCATTCCTCTGTTTTCCAGAGCAGACCTCCACCTCTCTAGATTTTCCTCCACCTGCTCTCTGCTCTCACTACAAATAACAATGTCATCTGCAAACATCATAGTCCAGGGAGATTCTTGTCTAACCTCATCTGTCAGTCTGTCCATCACCAGAGCAAACAAGAAGGGGCTCAAAGCCGATCCTTGATGCAGACCCACCTCCACCTTGAACTCCTCTGTCACACCTACAGCACCTCACCACTGTCTTACAGCTCTCATACATGTCCTGCACCACTCTAACATACTTCTCTGCCGCTCCAGACGTCCTCATAGAATACCACAGCTCCTCTCTCGGCACCCTGTCATACGCTTTTTCTAAATCTACGAAGACACAATGCAACTCCCTATGACCCTCTCTGTACTTATCCATCAGCGTCCTCAAAGCAAATACTGCATCTGTTGGACTCTTTCTAGGCATGAAACCATATTGCTGCTCACAAATGTTCACCTCTGCCCTTAGCCGAGCTTCTACTGCTCTTTCCCACAACTTCATTGTTTAACTCATCAGCTTTATTCCTCTGTAGTTGCCACAGCTCTGCACATCTCCCTTGTTCTTAAAAATTGGTACCAGTACACTTTTCCTCCAGTCCTCAGCATCCTCTCACTCTCCAAGATCTTGTTAAACAAACTAGTCAAAAACTCTACTGCCACCTCTCCTAGACACTTCCATACCTCCACAGGTATGTCATCAGGACCAACTGCCTTTCCGCTCTTCATCCTCTTCAATGTCCTCCTCACTTCACTCTTACTAATCTTTGCTACTTCCTGCTCCACACCAGTCACCTCTTCTACTCTTCGTTCCCTTTAATTTCCTCGTTCATCAACTCTTCAAAGTTCTCCTTCCATCTTCCCATCACACTCCTGGCACCTGTCAATACATTTCCATCCTTATCTTTAATCACCCTAACCTGCTGCACATCCTTTCCATCTCTATCTCTTTGTCTGGCCAACCTGTACAAATCCACATCTCCCTCTTTAGTGTCCAACCTAGCATACAAGTCCTCATATGCTCTTTGTTTGGCCTTTGCCACCTCTATCTTCACCTTACGCTGTATCTCCCTGTACTCCTGTCTACTCTCTTCAGTCCTCTCAGTGTTCCACTTCTTCTTAGCTAACCTCTTTCTCTGTATACACTCCTGAACTTCCTCGTTCCACCACCAAGTCTCCTTGTCCGCTTTCCTCTTTCCAGATGACACACCGAGTACCCTCCTACCTGTCTCCCTGATCAAATTAGCTGTAGTAGTCCAGTCATCTGGAAGCACCTCCAAACCACCCAGAGTCTGTCTCAGCTCCTCCCTGAAAACTAAACGACATTCTTCCTTTTTCAACTTCCACCACTTTGTCCTCTGCTCTGCCTTAGTCCTCCTTATCTTCCTCACCACCAGCATCATTTTACACACCACCATCCTGTGTTGTCTGGCTACACTCTCCCCTACCAATGCTTTACAGTCACTGATCTCTTTCAGATTACAACGTCTACACAAGATGTAGTCTACCTGAGTGCTTCTCCCTCCGCTCTTGTACATCACCCTATGTTCCTGCCTCTTCTGAAAGAAAGTGTTTACTACAGCCATTTCCATCCTCTTTGCAAAGTCAACCATCTGACCTTCTGCGTTCCTGTCCTGAACACCAAACCTGCCCATAACTGTCTCATCACCTCTTTTCCCTTCACCTACATGCCCATTGAAATCTGCACCAATGACAACTCTCTCACCTCTGGGGATGCTCTGCATCACTTCATCTAACTCACTCCAGAATTTCTCCTTCTCTTCTAACTCACATCCTACCTGTGTGGCATAACCACTCACAACATTGAACATCACCCCTTCAACTTCCAGCTTCAGACTCATCAACCTGTCTGATACTCTTTTCACCTCTAGAACATTCCTCACAAAATCCTCTTTCAATATAACTCCTACTCCATTTCTCTTCCTATCTGACCCATGGTAAAACAACTTAAACCCTGCTCCTAAGCTTCTAGCCTTGCTACCTTTCCACCTGGTCTCCTGGACACACAGTATGTCCACCTTCCTTCTCTGCATCATGTCGATCAACTCCCTAGCCTTCCCTGTCATAGTACCAACATTCAAAGTCCCTACTGTTAGTCCTACATTCTTAGCTTTTCTCTTCTCTCTCTGCCTACGAACACACCTTCCTCCTCTTCTTCTTCGTCTTCGACCAACAGTAGTCCAATTTCCACCGGTACCCTGTAGGTCAACAGCACCGGTGGCGGTCGTTGTTAACCCGGGCCCCGACCGATCCGGTATGGAAGTCTTTGTCACGATTCGCATGTTTGATTTGGCATGTGTTTTACGTCGGATGCCCTTCCTGCCACAACCCTCTGCATTTATCCAGACTTGGGACTGGCACAAGAAGACACTGGCTTGTGCCCCCTTGCGGTTGCATTATAAAAATATAATAGATAGTATGATGCATATAAATTAAATTATTCACTAAATATTAGACAGAAGGTCAACCTGTTCTTTAAGGATTTGTTCTGAATTTTTTAGGCTGGTCTGGTAAATATTAAGGTTTTTATGTAGCAATACAATTAAAATAGGTTGTATTTCACAGAATGCAAACGCAATATAGGAAATGGAGTACATGTGCACCCCCCAGCCCTTTCAAAATGCACTCCAATGTTCAGCTGAGACTCATAGAAAGCTTTGACAGTTCCCTCTTTATGTTTCCTGGAAAGAAGCTCCTAAGATCTGTGTAAAAGATACTATTTAGGAACCTTTTGACCACACCAGTAAGAGAAACTTTCAGTTGTTTGTTTGATCCCCGTTTTCTCCGATTATTATGTCAGATTAAGTCGAAGTGTCCTTGAGCAAGACACTGAACCCCATCTTTGTTGCTTCCAGTGAGTGTAGGCCAGGTGCATAGCAGTTCCCCATCGGTGTGTGAGTGTGAATGGATAAATGAGAAGCAGTGTAAAGCGCTTTGAGTACCAATAGGGAGAAAAGCGCTATATAAGTGAAGACCATTTACCATTTAATATTATACAATGATAGCCCAATTTTATTCTAATTAGTCAAACCATTTAGCACAACTTTGCTACATTTTCTTAGATTGTTGTTCTCTACCTAGGTGTTTGAGGAATTATCCACACTGTTTGATATGCATGACTCTCACATACAGTACGTCTTAAAACTCTTACCCACAAACAGCTAACAGACACTCTTCTATTGCATCCCTCTGGGCCTTGGTGAGACAGCAGCCTTTGGAGAGTCGATAAACCGTGTGGAGGAGGGAGTCGATCAATGAGGCAAAAGGCTCTGTTCCCGCAAACAGTGGTGCACATTTAGTCAGGAGAGGCAACACAGCTGTGCAAAGATACCTGTTAAGGGCAAGTGCCATGTCTGTGGCACTGAGAGCAGCCTGACACAAAATGAGACACAAGAAGAAAGTATTGGTTTGTGATCAGTTTTGGGCTTTTCTGAATAAAAAACTGCAGTGGAAAGACTTATTTATACTTCTCTGTTATTTGTGTTAGTTACATTTTCAGTAAGACTTTAGACAGACTTTGCTTTACAAATAAGGTGGTATCACCTCGTTAACGATGTCTCGCTCATTCAGTCAGCTGCGTTTTTCTGTCTGCAGCCTTTCGGTATGTACATGTGCTGATGGAAAAGCTTATTAGAAACCTGGTTATGCCTAAACATGGCAAGAAACCTGCTTTCTTAGTGAGAAATCGGTCAGGTGTTCCTAAACCTCTACCCCTTTTGAGAAACCAGCTTCCCCTTTATGTGCAAGTTAAGAAATCAGCTTTCCTAAGTAAGCTCCTGGGCTCAAGGGTTACAGTTGTTTCATCCTTAAGTGGTAAAAGACCTGGTAAATACAGCTGATAAATAGACCTGGACAATATGATCCCATCAATTAAGCCAGTTCAGACGCATCTGTTGGTCACAGTATGTTGGATTAAAACAGATTATTTACATTGTAAACACAGTCCCATAATTAGGAGCATCTAATGCTGTTAATATAGTGATGCCGCCTTGTTTTTTATTCAAGTCCACATTAAGTCCTACGAAAACTGAAACACAGTGTCTAGCAAGACCAACATGAACACAGAAAAGCAGTATTTTCTGTCATTATACTGTGAAAATTGGTGAACTGGCGAGCTCCTACATATGAGCATATAGCAATAACCACTGGATCACCGCAGAACTTCAACAGCGATGATAAAATCAATAAGGTTGGTGGTTTCTGATGCTTTTGTCTGTGAGACAGAGAAAGAGGTCAAGCGCGGTAGAGATTGAATAAAGAGAGGGATGCAATGAGAGCAAAGCAGTTAATCTGAGAAAAAAAACGTATTTTCTGTCACCGCAATTACGTTCTAAAGCATAAATAAACATGAACACAGCAGCACATTTTGATATATACATTTAAATTTGCAGTTTTGGTGAAGCAGTTAAATCTGTTGTTTTGGATTTTCTACATTAACCCCTTTATTAGATTTTATTTTGCTGTTTTGCAGTTATGTGCCGATCATGCTAAAATGCTGTTCTAGAGTTGAAGTTTATACAGCAGATGAAAAAAAAACCACAGGATGGAATAAATTAGATGTTGGATTTACCTGACATTTATTTGAAGACAGTAAAGCTTCCTAATAGAAAGTGGCATACCTTATCAGATTGTGAAACTTTTGTAAAATGCTGAGATATATGAATATGAACAAGAGTGCAGTGAAATGGACGAACATGGGGATGAAGGAAGAGAGTTTGAGCTGACAGGGGAGGAGTGATGTATCCTACAGGTGGAGTGCTCGGGTCTGCTGACCCTGGCATGGTGTCAACCCCCTACAAATTAAAAAAAGCTGAGGTTACATGAACAAGGATTAGCCAAGCCAAACTCTTAAAGTCCATGCTGAAACATCTGACATAACCTTTTCTCCCTGTGAAAAAGAGACAGTAGATCATGTTGTGTTTGATCTCGAGAGTGAACAACAAAGACACATTTGACACTATGTTCAAGCCCTGGTGAAAAACCAATGCTAAAATCAAATGATGGTATGTACATCTGTGCAGCATACACCTGTGTAAGACATACTGACACTGATTAACTCCCAAGACTGGGACAAACTGCATGGATTGTTGGATTCTTACTGCCAGTAATCTTAGATTAAACTCCTGTAAATTTCCTGGGATATGATGGTTGTGTAAACTGGAATGTGACATGGAACACTGTCAAAAAAGTTGGGTTAGGACTTGGATGACTTATTTTTGAACACAGCTAAAATGTGGATGGACTTTCACAGCTAATCTGCAAGATACATATGTCTGCCCACCTTATTGCAGTCTCCAATATTTTAAGACTGAGTCTAAAGCACAGCTAGATCTTTGGTTTATGAAACAGCCAGGGAAGGTACAAACAACCCCTGTAGTTGAACAAAACCCATATAGTAATACATCAATCTTGCCACTAAAGAAAACAGGTGTGAAAAAAGTTACACGCCCATCAGCGTTAAAGCATCAGGAAAGCCTGTCATGATCAGGCTGGACCCTGAACTCACCACATAATTATTTCGCTATTTTTGTGCAACAGGTTACATAGATTACATGTATCCTTTAAGTACAGCACATTAACTTATGATTTTTCTAATTTTTATTAAAGTAATTGTAGCATTCCCTTCTGGGCGACTGTGGCACAGGAAGGTAGAGCGGTTGTCCACCAATCTCACAGTTGTTGGTTCAATCCCCACCTCCTTCAGTCACACGTATAAGTGTCTTTGAGCAAGACACTGAACCCCAACTTAGTTGCTCCTGGTGAGTGTTGGCCGGCTGTAAAGCAGTTCCCCCATTGGTGTGTGAATGGGTGAATAATGAGCAGTGTAAACCACTTTGAGTGCCAATAGGTAGAAAAGGACTATGGATTTTGGTCAGCCTGTTTACAGTGCTGAAAAGCAATTGGGGGTTGTTCTTTTTTTCCTCTATTAATGATGAATAATATGCTGTTCTGGCATTCTGGAGGCCTTTTTCATATATTATTTTTATATATTATTATGTCTGCTAGACCCTATCCCCACTAAACCGCTCAAGGATGCTTTACCCTTATTAGATACATTTATTTTAGATGTCATCAATATAGGTTTAAAAACAAGCTATGTACTATAGACTTATAAGGTAGCTGTAATTAAACAGCTTATTAAAAAAATCTTGTCTTGATTCAGGTGTTTTAGCCAATTACAGACCAATATCCAACCTCCCCTTTATCTCTAAAATCCTTGAAAAAATAAAAACCAAAGCAATTATGTGATCACCTGTAAAGAAATAACTTGCTTAAAGACTTTCAGTCAGGCTTTAGAGTACATCACAGTACAGAAACAGCACTGCCGATGACACGCAGCTATATCTATCTATGAAACCAGATGAAACAATTCAAACTTCAAGCATGCCTACAAGACATAAAGGTTTGGATGTCCTACATTTTCCTACTACTAAACTCAGACAAAATTGAAGTTATAGTATTTGGGCCAAATAAATCTCAGAAATATGTTGTCCAACAATATCATTACTCTAGATCGCATAGCTTTGTCCTCCAATACTACTGCAAGGAAACTCAGTATCTGTTGTTTACATCACATATAAAACAAATCTCTAGAACAGATTTCTTCCACCTATGGAACAAAGCTTGCAATTAATCCAAAATGCTGCAGCAAGAGTACAGACTGGAATTGGCAAGAGAAATCATATTTCTCCTTCATTAGCTTTTCTCCATTGTCTTCCTGTTAAATCTAGAATAGAATTTAAAACCCTCTTTCTTACATATAAAAAGGTCCAAGCGATCAAGATCCATTGTATCGAAAAGACCTCCTAGTAACATATCCTAATAGACAACTTTGATCTCAGAATGCAGGCCTACTCCAAAAGTAGAATGGGGGCAGAGTCTTTAGCTATCAAGCTCCTCTTTTGTTGAACCAGATCCCAGTTCAGATTCAGGAAGCAGACACCCTCTCTATTTTTAAGACTTATTATTTATCACCTGTATTTATCTTAGTTTTTATTAGATCATTAAATATTCATTTATCCATATTAGGTGATTTGTTGTTTATTTTTTTGGTGACAGAAGGGATCACTTAGCTGTAAAGCCCACCTCTGATATGTGACCGATTAATTATCGTTTTGGTTAATCCATGATTATTGTAGCTGGTTTTAACAGAGTGATCATCTCTTATGACTGATCTGGTGCCCTATAACAAGGATAAATTATTGATAATGTTTATGTTTGCATCACCATTGTGATGGTCCAATGCGAGGCCTGTTATCAGTATTGATATTGCTCCATAACTCCATAGTAAATACAGACTGGTGCATCCTCATATGAGTTATAAATGTTTCAAATTAGCTAAAGCTCCTAAAGCGACCACACTAAGAAATAATGAAACCTTTTCGGAAAATGAGTGGATAGATTGCAGAGTGATTTGATGAATGTTCAACCATTGAGAGATATGGGTAAACTAGACGTCTTCTGATGTCTGAGACTATTGAAACATTGTTGCAGCAGGTACCGGCTTTGACTCTCTCAGACTATGAGAAATAATTTTTGTCCTATGACCTAAGAGTGTACCTAAATTTAATTGGCCAATCACATGGAATTGCAGATGAGTTTAAATGTAGACATGATGTTGGATCAGGATTTGAGTCTAGGTTACCCTGGATAACAACTAATAAGAACACTAATTAGATAAACTTGATTAACTACACTAATGAGGTTCTAGTTTTTAGGGGAACAGAAGAAGATGATGATGAAGAGTCTAACCTTGAGGTGGCAGAGTGAGGCATCAGAGTGAGCTGGTACATCTGTCATCCACTTGTTATCTACAGACTTATGCCCTGAGTAAATGTCTATTTCAAATACATATGAATACAGATTTTTTATCATAGTCTTAGCATCTAATTTCTGTGGTTTATTACATTATGTGCCAAGCTTTTATGATTCTCATGTCTGTTTTTTGTTTTGCAATCAGGTTCACTGCAAGCCATTGGTGGTGACTGCTCACATGAAGTCCATGGAGATGTTTTTCCCACAATCGACATTCACTGGCGTTTTTTTTGTCTCTGTGCTTTGTGTGTGGATCGTTCAGGAATGTTCCCTGAAACAGGGTTTTTCGCCTGAACTTTTAGTGAAGTGAGATAAAATGACATTATGTAAATTTAACTGTGATGTAAGAAATGACATTTTGCATTAAAGCTGTTTTGATAATTGTGAATAATTAAAGTGTGTGGAGATTGTTGTACGTCAAGAGAGTCACCTGCTGAAAATGTTGTGCAATTTGTAATGGTAAGTGGATGAGATGCTGATCATTCAGCATCATCAGCTTTGCTTACAAGTACATTTTAATGGTGTAGACTGTTATTAATTTAACAGGATGATTGTCTGATGATTTATCCATTAGAATGTAAGTTTTTGCTATAAATAAATACTTTGTTAAGGATACGTTTAACTTAGGGATTTCTTATTTGTAATAAGGTGATTTGAGGTGATTGTTTATGGTCTGTAATCATGTATTTGTCTTGATTACATATAAGAGGTAATATACGAGATCATATGGTAATTATAATTAATCTATAATATAATATATACAGTAATATATACATTTTATTACATGTAGGAATGTAGGAGTTATAGACTACAGGGCACATGTTCTGTAATACTTTACTGAGTAAGGTAAGTGTGTGTGTTGGAGGAGACAGGGAGAAGAAGGATTCATTATGACCTGGCTTAAGTCCCAGAATTGAGCAGTTCTAAAAACATTTAACGGGAAACAAAACATGGGATGAATTCTTTGGCAAGAACTGGGGAAAAACAGGATATAAGGTTTATGTGAAGAAGAGAGATAAAATCCCTGCAAACTGCAAACTGTTGCTAGGTGGGAGAAAGTCAGGAGAGAGTCAGAGCTGCAGCTGGTGTCTTTCTGTCTTGCTTCTTACACACATATCAATTTTTCTGCGGTGTTCTGGCCGTCTATTATCAATTGTAATAATAAGTTCTCAATTGGACTGAATGGATTTGTCTGTGAGTTAACTCTAGCGTCCACACACCAGTAACTGTGAAAGCCCATATGATGACCTTGTAGAAGGCTTACATACACACACTTACACAAAAATAAGAGATTTATAGAATTTATCATTTTGCAAGAATACAAGGATTCCATACAAATTCTCATTTTTTGAGCGTTTTCTGCACTTTTTTATAGAATTCGACACCCCCACAAATGTAAAACATCAGAGAACCATTTGTATTTGGGACATTATTCAGTTATTATGAACTATTTTGGCCAATTTAAAGCTACATTAAATGATATTTGTCCACCTGGGCATTAGAACAACCAAAAAGAAATGCTGGTTAGCAAACAACTTTCTTTTTACACATCCAGCAACATTTGTATTCATTTGCAGTGCTGTTATGCCAATAAGTGCTAATTTGCTAATTTTATTATTTCTGCATAGAAAATGTAAGTACAAGAGTATATTCATCCATTTAAAAAACATTCATAGGAAACTTTCACAGGGGAAATGAAGATGAAAATGATGATAAGAGAGTGGGTGGACACACAGAAAAACTCACAGTGTCCAGAGAGGCAGCAGCTCTCAGGTCAGGCAAGAATCCGACTTCCAGGAGATGAAGCAGAAAATTCTGGTCTTCAATACCATAGACCCGGTCCAGGAACAGTACCATTGCTGCTTTGTGGTCTGGACAGAAACCAGCTGACATGTCTGGTTCCACCACCATCCCATCTATACACGCAGAGACAAAACACAAGACCTAGCCATTAATAAAGTAAGACTGCCATTATTTTGTGTTTGCACTTTTTGATCCTGCGGTGGCCCTATTTTAATAAGGATTAATGATTTATCCAATTTCTAGAGGGTGGGGGTTAAAGGCTTTGTTTACCTTTAGCCAGACTGGGCATTGAGAACGGAATGCTGATGACTCCCACCAGGTCTTCAATGGGGATGAGAGACCTCAGAATGGCTCTGATGCGGATCGCTTCACCTTTGCCAGCATGAATCAGCTGATATAGAATAGATTAGTTAACTGTGTGTATTTGTGTGTGGACATGAGCCTGTGTTTGTCTATGTATGTGCATTCACTCACATGCATCTCTGGAGCACAGCGGCCCAGCAGGTCAATAAGAGCAGCATAGAAGGTCATAATAGCATTGCCCATGTGGATGGTATCATCTTCTTCTTCTTCCAGCATGTCACTGCTACATATACACATACACACAAAAAATAACATCTCATTTACATGTCAATGTGTTTGGCGGCTGTGATATTGCACAGTTTGAACTGGCAGTTGGAACTTTCTACATGCTTAGGTAGCTATGAAGCTTCTTATTGAAGTAGTCTTCCTTCTGTCCATTCGGTAAATTAATACCAAAAGCAATGATTTATTGAACTTTATATTAACTTCTAATAAATGCCAATGCAGAAAAACAAAAAACCCTGGGGAAAGCTATCTTTCTTATTTAACACTATAAGAGCAAATCAATAAGATGTGACAGATGTTATCTTACAGTGTCTTGCTGCTCTCAGATGTGGGTGAAGGACCATCTCTGGAAGGATCCTGGGAGATCTTAATGGCCTCCTCCATTGCTGCCAACAACCCATCACCACCTTCACCCCGAAGAGCGGGGCCAAAACATTCTGGTCGACGAATCAGAAGCCTCACCACAACATTGGCATTCTCCTCCACACTTTCACCTAACCACAAGAGATAGTAGTAGTAGTAGTGTTCATAACAACAATACTGTAAAATAGTATAAAAAAAGTATGTACAAATGAACTGAGATTCAAGTTTCACCATTGCAGAAGACAGCAAAGCGCAGGAAGTCAAGGTAGCGTTCCCCTTCTACAGGGTTCCAACCAATATCAGGGTAGCCTTTACGCACCAGCATCACACAACTTTGCAGCCCACAGCCAGCCAAGTACTGCACCACCTACACAAATAAGTGCAGTATATTTTTATTATTATTTTATACAGAATTTCATTAAATCATGAAGAAAATTTACATATCTGAACGTGTGATAGGTGCTTCAAAAGAAAATGCAAATTAAGTTAAAACAACTCGGCCAGGATTTTAAAAACTAATACATAAAGTCAAAAAAATACATTATTTCAAAAAGACATAAAGAGCAATCAGATGATTCATTGAAGAGTTGATCCACAGATATTAAACTGTGACAGTGAAAAAGTGGTGCACTTTTTATATACTGTCACATTAGAAAGAACATTTCACTTTTTAAAAATCAGTTTTAAATGTTTTTAAATGTCCATTGATCCACCCACTATAAACCTTAAAAACAAAACCTTTTTTTTTAAATGATGGAAATTACCTAAAAATCAAAGACTGAAATTTGCTATATGTTATTTAAATAATTATTCAGACACTTAATTCAGTAGTTTGTAGCAGTGTTGTAGTATTTGACATTGGTCTTGGGCTTAAGACTGGTCTCAAGCCCAAGACCAGCCCAAGACTGGTGAGACCACTTTTTTACTATACTGTCTTGGTCTTAGACAGAGCAGAGTCTGGATTTTTTCAAGTCAAGTCCACGGCTTTGGTAAAATGACTAAATTTCCGGAGCATTTACTGGGATTTGATGTAAAACTTTCTGCTTCAAATGCAGCCGATTACTTCGCTTACTTCGCTTATAATTGGAAATTGTTGACAATCAACCCCCTTCACTCTTCTGGTGTCAGCTAAATAAAAAAATTAGGCTACCTAAACCACAGAATTTTGAAATGCCACGATTACTGAGACAGGTGGGAACACGTAAAACTTTTACTGACACTTGGAAAGGAAGCAGATTGAAAGATACACTAAGTGGCAAAGCTAGTTAACTAGCATTAGCATTTGTTTTTGCCTCTGCAGCAAAATTAGCTGTTTAATTATTTAAGCTGCTCCATACGAAATGGTTTTTATTAACTGAAACACCTGCCATTTTAGTATTCAATGTTTGACTTCTTTGAAATCTGCCTAGAAGGTATCTTATATTGGATTAAAACATAAGTGAGGATGGTCAAACATATTTTGAAGCTGACACATAAATGTGTAACAGATTGTTTGTAGTTCTGATGATGTTCCTGAGCATCAATATTTAACATATATTAATGTATTGTTTCTGTAATAGTTTTATACTGAAGGTACACAACCTGCTTCAATGTACTGTAAGCAGAGTGTTTGCAGCTTTTCTGCACTTGCACTAAATGTTGAATATTTGGCATGCTTTGTACAATTTTCTGTGTGTGTGTGTGTGTGTGTGTGTGTGTGTGTGTCTTGACTTGGTCTCGCCCTGCCTTGGTCTTGGAATTGACTTGGTCTAAGATCTTGGTCATGACTTGGCCTCGGTTAAGGTGGTTTTGAATACAATACTGCTTTGTAGAGACCCTTGGACTGAAGTTATATCTCTTAATACTGGGTAACTACCTACCTTTCAACCTTCTGAAAACTGGATTTGGGCAGTTTTATTGGACTCTTCCTTACAGATTCACTCAAGCTCTATAATGTTTAAGACTCTCCACACATCTTTCCAATCAGTTCAATTTGCTACAGGTAGACTCCAACCACGTTCTTAGTTTATCTCAACAAAATTAAAAAGCAAAGAGAATACACCTATCCATAATTTGGATAGGTTGTTTAATACTGTGTAAATGAGACATTTTAATTTTAGTAGGTGTAGGTTGATGGGGAAATTTGTATTTTTTCCATTTTCCAATATGTTTCAACCATGAAATTGTGAATATAGTAAAAGGGTCTAACAATTTGCTGTGGAGTTATAACTTAAAGCTACTTTGGACAGGTCTAAAGTAAAGCCCATGCAGCTGCAGTCCTCTGCTAAACATTCTCCCTCTAAAGAAACTACTAATTTCTAACATGCCTTGTTTCAGTCTGTTTCTCTGTGTCACCCTCACCTTCTCCAGGTCCGGCTCTCTCAAAGCCAGTGCCAACTCATTATTATCCATGACTGATGCTGCAGCTACATCAAGAGGTGTAGAGCCTCGCATGGATGGAGATGCTGAGGAGAGGAACAACATATAAGGAAAATCTACACATGACCCTAATAAAACTTTAAACAAATCATCATCCTGTTATAAAATTTAACCAAGTTGCAATTACTGTCCCCACAAAATGCATTTGTGATTGATTACATTCCTGTACAGAAGTAGTTATACAGGAATGTAATCAGAATTTTTAGAAAGCTTAGGAGATTTAGTCAACAAAAAGCAAGAAGTCAAAAAATCTTGATAAAATATTGATTAAAAAAATGATATTTAGAAGGTTTGCCTACAAAATAACAAAGGACTGGAACTAGAACAAAGCCATATATCAGAACTTGTAGATTTACTATGCTCCAGAACCAGCAACATTCAACATTATGACTGCATGTGCCGAAGAGATAATGAAGAGATAATAAAGTTGTATAGATATGTTTCCAGTACAGGTTATAAATACACAAGGATTTGGTCTTGCTGCTTTGTAGTTACACCTGAAAGTAACTTTCAGCAAGCATAGACAGAACCTGCTTATCTGGTAAATGGTATTCATCACTTGCACATAATTAAAACTGTCACATTGTGCTTTTGGTTTTGTTTTCTTAACATTGTTTAACACAATTGAAAACTCCTAGGTCCTGTTTCATTAATGGGGAAATATACTTCCAGATCATCCACATGGCATGCACTTGCATTGGCACTTACTAGTTTTTGTACTTCTATACCATACTATATGTATACCATACCATGTACCATATAATGGTGGAAATGGTGGAAGACTAACTGTATCAGTTAGGAGATAGAAGGGGCACGCACACGCATATACACTTACCGAGGCCCACACTGCTGTTCTCCAGCAGGTAGCTGAGATGGTCAAACATGGCCTTCTGGTTCTGACGACTGATTCGACAGAAATAACAAAGAAACCGACAACAGTTGGCCACCATTTTAGGAAAGGTTATTTCCTGCAAAAACACACACAATGTGAAGTATTGTTACACACTAATTGTCCTTTAATTGCAACAGGGGTCCCAAAATGCATTTGTTGTTTTAGTTCTTAA
Source organism: Channa maculata (assembly GCA_020496755.1). Taxonomy (NCBI): domain Eukaryota; kingdom Metazoa; phylum Chordata; class Actinopteri; order Anabantiformes; family Channidae; genus Channa; species Channa maculata. The sequence continues at coordinate 2,525,536 of CM035605.1, read as the reverse complement.
CGTCTATTTTCTAGCTCGGCAGTTTCAAACCTTAGAGTCTCCTCCACCAAGCACATTGACCATGACCTCCATGACTGTCTCATGCATCCCTAGAGCTCTCATCAGGTTGGGATGCTGGTAGAACACCTTGTTGTTCATTATGTCACTGCGGAGGTACAGGAGGGAAATAAAAGAAACATGAAGTACACACAGACATAGAAGGCTTTATGTTAATGCAGGCAATATTTCTGGTGGTGTCAAATTCACTGTCACGTCTAAGTCAAATAAACATAACAACCAGTGTCGTAAACCTAAAGCTCTAAATTTTAAACTGGATTTTCTATGGAAGTAGAATAGTAGCAAAATTATTTGTATGTGTACAGGGATTTGTGCGTGCGTACTCAGACTTTTGTGTCTGTGCTGGAATTTGTCTGTGCGTTCTCAGATGTGTCTCTGTACACAAATCTGTGACCGTAAATAATATTTGTGTGTATGTAAAATAATGTGCAAATATAGTCACTCAGAATACTAAATGCAAATGTGTAACTCTTTGAGAAAACACTTAAGTTTTAGTAAAAGTGCTGGAAAGCCTAACAATTTGCTGTCTTTTTACGGGTGGAATTTTACTACTGTCCGAGCTGAAGCCAAGGAAAACCTTCCAATACACACATCACAAATCTTGCAGACGACATAACAGTAGCAAAATTCCACCCATTTTATCAGTAGTCAATGTTTTATTCTTAAAATTACAGTAAAATAACTGCTGTAGGCTCTTATTGTCACTCTGTGATCTTATAGTATATTACATATATTGTAAAAATAAAACATAAAAGCATCAGATCAAATACCCAAAATAGCCTTAACCCATCATTTATACCTATTACCATGAACTAGTTACACTTTAGCCTACTAGTGATCACTGGAACCTGCCCCCTGCATATTAGGTTTGAGTAAGGTGCACAGTTTTCTAATGAAAGGGTACTTGTGTATTATATACTTATGTATTTGTACAGTTTAAGTATTTCATGCACTACTGTTGCAAATGTAGGGCTAAATGAAGTTAAGATGTGTTAGAAATTCCTCACCCCAACCCTCTGATCATCAGTTTCTCCTCCTCTCTTCCCATTCGGACACTCAGCAAGGATCTGATCTGACCAAGAGCAGCCAGCAGGTTGATGGTATCCTCAATGGATACTGAGTTTATAGTGTAAGTCTTAGGAAGTGCTCGCACCTGGACAGGGAGAGACAAATATGTTTCTTTTGTTAGCAGGTGTAAACTGAGGAGCACATGTACTAAAACTGATTTCTTCATCATTTACAGTTTAATATTGTTTTAAAATCTCAGATATATTACACAGGGCCAGCATGGTGGTGGAGTGGTGAGTCACAGCTAATATGCCCCTGGTTTTCAGTTTGAAGCTTGCTTGCATGTTGCTTGCATGACTTTCCTCTTGGTACTCCCACAGTCCAAAGACATGCATGTTAGATTAAGTGGTGACTAAGTTTCTCCTAGGGGTGAATGCGAGTGTGAATGGTTGTCTGTCCGTGTATCTCTCCCTGTGTTGGCCCCGAGATAGACTGGCAACCTGTCCAGGGTGTACCCCACCTCTCACCCTATGACAACTGTGATGGGCTCCAGCCCCCCCACGACCCAAATAGGATAAGCGGTTACAGATAATAGATGGATGGATGGATGGATATTGCAGGTGGACAACAAGGTGGTGGAGTGGTTAGCACTATTGCATGCATGTTAGATTACCCAGTGAATAAATTGCCTGTAGGGGTTAATAAGAGTGTAAATTGTTGTCTTTCTGTGTATGTCTCTGTGCTGGCCCTGAGATAGACTGGCGAACCTGTCCAGGGTGTACTCCCTCTCTTGCCCATTATACCTGGGTCAGGCTCCAGCCCTCCCGCAACCTTGAACAGGATTGGTTAATGGAGGTATGGACTGCACATGACTAAACATACTGCTTACATTTTTGTTTAATAATGACAGTCTTTTTTCTGTGATTAACACCCAATGCCATGAAGTGCTTTACATTTTGATGTCACAACATAACCCATGGCGTCTCTATTTGAACTTATTGAGATGGCCAGAACATTAGAACCACCTCTTCTTATAATGCACTCCAGTACGATTACACTAACTACTACAGAGAATAGAACCTTTCTGTTTTAATTCAAAAACTGAGACATTATAACATTGTTAAGTAGAATTCATGACAGAGCTACTGTATTGGATTGCATTAGATTATACAGCTGTACCTAATAAAGTGGCCATTGAGGGTATAATACATATTGACAGTTGGTATTGTATGCATTATAAATATTTTCTTAGTAAAAGTTGTATAGAGATACAGAAACAACAATGTACAAAATGAAAACTTTTACACAAAATCTATTATTTGGTTAGTATTATTTCACTGTATGCACTATTTGAAATTGAATTGAATTTGAAATTATTCATATTAATATGAAATATTAAAAGTACATTTTATTTAAAGACACTTCTGAAAAATCAACGTCACCATACACTTAACAAAAAACAATAAAACAATAAATAACAAAAAACTGAAATTAAAAGCCATAGCATAACTCACTTAACAATATCAATTAACTAATACAATAGCTTATTAAAATGTGCAGCCAAGACTCATAAAGAATAAGCAATTTTGAATTTTGAATAAGTCTTAAAGCATGATTTTAACGGAAGTAATGAATATTTATTACAAATGTAGGGAGGCAGTGCGAATAAAGGAGTCCATGGCAGTGAAGCAGGCAGAAGGTGTGGAGAGGACACCCTGTGAGAGGCTGTGAAGGAGTCTATAATGGTAAGCTTTCTGAAAGGTAAAGTGGGGTAAGGTTATGAAGGGCTTTGAATGTGAGAAGTAGAGTTTTTATATTAACACGGTGGGAAGCCAGAGGAGGAGTTGACAGGATGTGGAAGGTATGTTAATTAAAAATTACTCCACATTCTGGAAAAAGGGGAGACTGTAACAGAGGCTGCACTCAGATCAAGTAGGACAACAATAGGTAAAAGTCCAGAATAAGTCTCCATTAATAATTCAATAGGGACATTAACCAAAACTGTTTCAGTACTTCAGTACTTCATGTGAAACCACACTTGATGAATACAGCCAATAAATTTGAATATAGGTGGGTAATCAGGGTCTTAAATGATAGGTTAATTTAATAAAACAAACACAAACATGCACGTGTGCACACACACCTGTCCTCCAATACCATCATACTGGCGGTGCAACAGGACAAACATGGCTCTGACCAGTTCTGGATCTTCAATTACCGACTCCTGAGCCCAGCGGACCATTGTGTCTGAAATCAGCTGCTGTAATGTACCTGCAGACACAGAGATAGTATTAAGGATCTTGGTAATACTTTACCCTTAATAGACATGTATATATTAGATCATCAATCTATCTTTAGAAACAGGCTATGTACCACAGGCCTATAAGGTAGTTGTAATTAAGCCACTATTTAAAAAAGAGAACTCAACTCAATAGCTCCTGCTTACCGCAACTCCCTCATTCAGGTCTATAATCCCTTCTATCCAGTGAGCTCTGCCAATGAGCAACGTCTGGTGGTCCCAGCACAGGACAGAAGACACCAAGCAAAACTCTTCAGCTCAGTGATCCCCGATAGTGGAAAGAGCTACCAAACCTTTCACTCTCAGCAACCTCACTCCCAGTATTCAAAAAACTGCTGAAACCAGAACTCTTCCACACCTTCCTATGCTCTTAAATCTATTTTTTTTTTAAACTTCCTTTCTGCTCTTTCTTGCACTTGCATCTCATGAAACATAATAGGACTTTGCTTTGATGTTTTCTCCTTGACATAAATTTTTGCTTGCTTTGTGCCTCACTTGTAAGTCGCTTTGGACAAAAGTGTCTGCTAAATGACTAAATGTAAATGTTGTAGACCACCCCTACTGTTTTACATTCCAATTTGGCATAGAGCAGATGGCTCCTCTTTTACCCCTCTTTCAAAGCATCTGTCTTCTCTGGCTAGAATGTGGACATTGGTTTTTTAAAGTGTGAGGGTCCAAAAAGGACCTAGTGCGAGTCCAGTTGCCACTGAGTAGCCAATTTGGCTTACTGTTCAATTCTTACCAAAGATTTAACATGTAAAATATGTTTAAGCTTGTGCATAGGACCTACTGGGTTTTCTGTCTTTTTTCTCTTTTGGCAGGTTGGTCATCTTCTTCTTCAGATAAGAGACTTTCTCCACCAGTGACATGAGTCGGCCTCTGATGGTGAAGTCACTGTCACCATCTATCCCTCTCTCCCCATCCAGCTCTATACCTGACAGAAAGAAAAAAAAAACTGGATAAAACAATAATTTACACTAACACATCCACAACTGGTGATCAATTATGTCATGGAGGAAAAGGGTCAGCTTGGCCACTCTTAGCTATTTGTAGCCACACAGCCCCATAAACAGAAAATTGTGATACACTATGTGCAGAGGTGCTAGAAGCACACAAACTCAATATTCAAGTAAAAGTAAAAGTATTGGCCTAAAAAAATTATAGACTAAACGCACCACTTCAAAACCTTAACTCAAGAACTAAGTAGATTATCTACATTTTAATTAAACTACAAAAGTAAAATACTCTTCAGAAAACAATTTATTCTAAACAACTGATTGTGTTAATTATGGCAGAACATGCACAGCAATTAAAAAAAATAGGGTCAAAGGCCACTTTGGTAAAGGTGAAGCTAATTTTCCTCTCGATCTCCCTCTCTCTGTCCCTTTTTGCAGGTGTTCCCACCTCTGGAGCTGTGTGTTTTCCAGTGCGCAGCTACTGGTCCTACCAATCTGCCCAATATTTTATTGCAAATTGTTTTGTTTATTGCATCCACTCACCCCAATTGTTCAAGGCAGATGGCTGCCCAACCTAAGCCTGATTCTGCTAGAGGTTTCTTTCATTATAGGAAGTTTTAATTATGTAAAGTGCCTTCAGATGCCTTTTTTGTGAATTGGCATTATATAAATAAGGTTGAATTAAATGGAATTGAATTTTAAACATTTATGTGCTGACAGGTGGTTAACCTCATAATGATACATGAGCATTTAATAGTTCCTAAAATTTTATAAAAAAACAAAAACTACCAGGTGTTGTTAATGGTGTGGCTAATCCATGTATATTTGAAAATGTTCCATCACCTATTCATTCTTATTTATCCCTGTCAGCAAACTGGTTGTTGTAATTAATTTAAGGCTCTTTTGTTGAAGCTGACTGGTTGTTTACCACAGTGTCTCATCAGATCTTCATGAAAGTCGAGCAGTTGTTCCCGAATGTATTCAGGACAGGGACACTCCTGCTTGTCATCCTTAAAGGACAGCAGCATGTTGATCTGCAGGAAAACATTCAAGTGTTAGTGTAACACTAGTTATGATACATTAAACCCCTTCAAAACAGCCCCTGGCTTACATCACAGGAATCCAACATACTTCTGCTCATAGTTTTAAGTGAAATTTTAGGAAGGTGCATATTGCTACATATTTCAGAAAGCATGATCGAGTTTTCCAAATTTTATAGTCCTAAAACTATAAAAACGGAATCAAAAAAGGTAGGTAACTAGCGCCAGAGTTAGAAGGCCAAACCTGACTATAGTCTCTTTCACACATGCACTGGAATCCGGATATTTTCTGGATGCAGTTTATGTGTGAATGCAAATGGCCAAGAGCTATGTTACTAGGATTACCAGTTTATCCTAAAAACCCACCAGTTCAAAGTCTGGATTATGCGTGTGTCTCCCACTTTGTGTTACATGTGTGAAACACAACTCTGGGTAGATTCTGTAGGAATTTCTTCCGAGGCTAAACTCGACTCTTGATTCAATATATCCATTGATACTATAAATACTACCCTTCTGTCTTGAAGACCAGACTTAAAATTCTTTATGTTCCTACCTGTTCTTGTGGAGGTGATCTGAACTCTTTGGTTTTCTTGGCAGTGAGGGCTGCAGACATGTTCAGTGCCAACATCACCTCATTGTAGCGGAACCTCTGGTTGTCTTGGAGACAGGCCACAAAGTCATCAGAGAAGGCTACTACTGCTTCGATACGATGACGCACCTGACAGTCGCATAGGTAATGAAGCACATGGCACATCTACACATGCGCACACACACACACACACACACACACACACACACAGATTAGACAAATGCATTTACAAATTAAGTGGTGCTTTAAAGCTGCAGAGACAGACTTCTGATCAAGATAACAAAGTGACCTTTAACCTGTCTCCCAGAGTGCCTGTCTCCAATCTCACTGAAATGAATGGGAATTGAATGGAATTCCCTGTGTTGAACACCATTATTTTGTTCCAAACACTTTATTCTTTTGTATGTTGTTTCAATTACTATTTACTTGCAATTATCTTTGTAATTGCTAGATCAATAATAACCTATATACATCCAGTGATGTGTTGTTTATTCTTTTGGTGATATAGAAGACAGATCAATTATCTAGACAATTTCCTGCCTTCGATATAGGACAGATTTTTTCTTGTTAATCAAGAGTGTATTAGTATTGTACTAGTATTAAAAGAGTGATCATCTCCAACTAATCTGGTGCTCCACAACAGTGATAATTTATTGATTAATGTGCTTGTTTGCTACATTAATTTAGTGGCATGATGCAATGCCTAATAAAACAGCAATGTTTAAATATTTAAAGTTTTGTCATTATTTTACCATAACTTTTATACATTTAACCATTTTTGTTACTTCTCATTAAATAACTTGCTCAATGTGCATTGTTATTATGTTCAGGGTTAAGTTTCCATCCCCATATGGGCAATGTCAATGGAATCTCCACCATGCACAAAAACAAATAACTTTAATATACAACTTATTATATCAAAGAATGGTTAAAATAGAAGAAATGCAATGTTTTGGAATGCCCTGACCTTACGGCAATAAAAATGCTAGTGAAAGCTAGTTCATGCTGAAGAATTGTTTTGACCGTCAGCAGATTTAAGCCATATACGTTTCATATTTTAGATTTCCCAAATTGACCACTCTTTGTCTTGATGACAGCTCTTTGTGTGTACATTGTAAAAAGGTGGAATTTCTAGTATTCCCAATATGCAGTAGTGAGGTAGTGCTTTTGAGGTAGTGGTTGTATACAACAAATATTACCATACAACTATTGAAGTTCATTTTAATATGGCAAGAACCACCCAACCAAGTGCAGAGACATGGCAGGTCAATATGATTTTAAGACATGTGCAGCTATCTGCTTTAATGAGGACTCATTTAGCATATTTCCTTCTCATAGAATTTCTAACAGAACCTGTCACCAAAGCAGCTTGGGGCCAAAACAAAACTCTTATTCAACGTGTTGTGTAACTGGAAAAAACGATGTTTTTTACATTTACATTTTACATTTACATTTAGTCATTTAGCAGACGCTTTTATCCAAAGCGACTTACAAGTGAGGTACAAGGCAAGCAAAAATCTAAGTCAAGGAGAAAACATGAAAGCAAAGTCCTATCAGAAAAGTGTTCACAGTTCACGAGATGCAAGTGCAAGAGAGCAGAAAGGATTTTTTTTTCATCAACAAAGCGTTGCAGTAATCAAGACGAGATTGTCAGGATCTTGTTGCACTTCCTGTCCCTGGACTTTTATTTTGTGGCCCCTTCTCCTTACTTCCTGTCCCTGGTTCTGTTCACCCAGCTTTACCCTCGTTTTCCCCTTATTGTTCTCACCTGTCCCACCCTCTATTTAAGTTCAGTCTTCCCTTCACTCCCCTGCCAGATCCTTGTCATTGTTAATATGGTCATTACTGTCATCAATGTTGCCATTGTTGTTACCCTCACCCACCCTATAGTAGACTCCTGACAGAAATACCTGACTTTGTTTTTTGGACCTTCATGGCTTCATGGCTCCTTAATTCTGGACTCTGCTGATGTGTCGTTTTTGGTCTGAGGTTTGACTTCTGTTTCTTTCTGTGATTTGCTCTAGCCTCTTAATTTCCACTTGTTTGTCCTTGGTTATTTCAGGTATTAGGTATGCTCCTGTGTTTGTCTATTTGCCATTGCTGTGCGTTCTCTTTGTTCATGTCTGCCTCCCCTGAGTTCCTATATTAGTTTCTGTGCTCCCGTTTATAAGTTTTCTTGTCATGCGTTCATTCTATTTTAGTGGTTAATGCTTCTCATCAGTATAATTTATTTGGCGTTTACCTGTTTGTTAGTTCCTTTGTTTTCCCTGTTTATCCATTTATTATAGGCTTCAGATCCCTGTCCGAGGTTTTGGTTTGTTTCATGGTTCAGTTTAGTTAACCTCGTGTTTCATGTTTGATACCTGGCTTGTTTTTTTTTGTGTTGTCCTCTCAGGAGCGAGTTTATGTTAACCCCTTAGCCTTTTTCCAATAAAATCTGTTAATCAGTTCCCTCCCCCTTGCCGTCTCTTCACTTGGGTCCACCCTTAAACCAGAATTGTGACAGAGATGTGACCAGCGCCTGTACAATCAGTTGGGTTGTATATTCCGTGATGTAGGGTCTGATCTTCCTGATGTTCTAGAGAGCAAATCTGCAAGCCCTAGAGACTAAGGAGATGTGGTCCTTAAAGCTCAGTTGGTCGTCAATGATGACCCCCAGATTTTTGGCCGATTTAGTGGGGACAATCACTGTAGATCCAATGTTGATGCTGATGTGTTGCATCAAAGGTCTGGCTGGGAAGACAAGGACTTCGGTCTTGGAGAGGTTGAGCTGAATGTGTCTCTCACTCATCCAGGCTGAGATGTCTGAGAGGCAGGCAGAAATGCGCAATGAGACAGTGGAGTCGTCCGGTGGAAAGGACAGGAAGAGCTGTGTGTCATCAGCGTAGCAGTGATAGGAAAGACCATGTGAGTGAATCATGGCACCTAGGGATGAAGTATAGCTAGAAAAGAGGAGAGGACCAAGAACTGAGCCCTGCGGCACACCGGTAGAGAGGCTATGAGAGTGAGAAAGATGCCCCCGCCAGGATACCTTGAAGGTTCGTCCCGATAGGTAAGAACAAAGCCAGTCTAGAGCTGATCCAGAGATGCCCAAGTCAGAGAGTGTGGACAAGAGGATCTGATGGTTCACAGTGTCAAAGGCTGATGATAGATCAAGTAGAATTAAGACAGATGATTGACCTGTGGCTTTTGCAGCTCGAAGATATTCCACAACAGTCAGGAGTGCCGTTTATGTGGAGTGACCCCTCTTGAAGCCAGACTGGTTGATGTTGAGGAGGTTGTTTTTGGAAAGGAAGTCTGAGAGTTGGTTGAAGACTGCTTGTTCCATTGTCTTGGGCAGAAAAGGAAGGAGGGAGACAGGTCTGTATTTCTCCACTACAGAGGGATCAGGAGAAGGCTTCTTGAGCAGTGGGGTAATCAAGGCCTGCTTGAAAGAGGTTGGAAAAGTCCCTGTTTTGAGAGATGTGTTGATGACTTGTGTAATTCCTGGCATTAGTGCAGGTGCAACTGCTTGAAGAAGAGTGGAAGGGATTGGATCCAGAGTGCAGGTGGTCGGATGATTAGAGAGGAGGAGTGTGGATACGTCATCCTCAGTCAGAGTTGCAAATGATGAGAGCAATGCAGTGTTGGAAGAGGTTAGACGGATGTCATCATCTGGAGGAGAGAACTGTGAGCTGATGGCTGCCACCTTGTTGGTAAAAAAGTCGGCAAAGTTGTCAGGAGTGAGAGAGGTAGATGGCGGTGGTGAAGGTGGGTAGATGAGTGATTTAAAAGTGGAGAACAGCTTTCTGGTGTCCAAGGTGTTGCTGAGCTTCTCCTGGTAGTAATTGATCTTTGCCCTGGTGACACTGTGAGAAAAAGGTCCAAGCAGATTCTGATACTCAGCAAGGGCAGATGGAGTCTTGGATTTGCGCCACTTCCTCTCAGCACTCCTGAGCGTGCTGCGTTGTTTACGGATCCCGTCAGTGAGCCAAGGATTAGAAGGTGAGAGACGGGCGGGTCTCGAAGACATGGGACAGAGACAATCCAGACATGATGAAAGTGTATTGCAAAGGCTGTCTGTGGCTGCATCTGCATCGCGGATGGAGAGGTCCTGTGTTGGGGGCAGAGTTGCGGAGACCAACGAGGAGAATCGATCAGGGAGAGACCTGAGGTTGCGCCGAAATGTTACAAGTGTGGGGGGAGATTGCGAAGGTCTAGGGATAAAGACTGTGAGTTGAATGAAGAAATGATCCGATACATGCAGAGGAGTGACCAAGATGTTGTCTGTGGTGAAGTTCCGGGTGAGGATGAGGTCGAGGTTGTTGCCAGCTTTGTGGGTCGGAGGAGTGGAGACCAGACTCAGGTCAAATGTGTTTAGAAGAGCAAACACATCAGCCGCCTGTGGTTTGTCCAGAATGTTCAGGTCTCCCATGACGATGAGAGGAGTGCCATCTTCCGGGAAGTGGGACAGCAACATGTCCAGTTCATCGCAGAAGTTCCCCAGTTGGCCCGGTGGTCGATATATCACAATCACCTGGACTGCAATCGGTGCTGTGATCCTAACGGCATGATATTCCAGAGAAGACAGATTGCCGAGTGGTGCTGTCGAGGAAAACTTCCAGGTGTCATTGATGAGAAGTCCAGTCTCACCCCCCCCGGCCTGATGAGCGAGGAGTGTGAGAGAATGAAAAATTGTCGGAGAGTGCAGCTGGGGTGGCCGTGTTCTGTGGCATGATCCAGGTTTCTGTAAGTGCAAGCAGGTGAACAGCTGACTGTGTAGCAAAAGCTGGAATGAAGTCGGCCTTGTTCACTGCAGACTGGCAGTTCCACAGGGCAAGAGAAAAGGAGGCTGGTGACAAAGTGACCTGGGTGAGCGTGCGCAGGTGAGAAACATGTCGTCCCCTAGTAGGGCGCCATGTCCTGCGTCTGCGGAGGAGAACAGGGATCTGCTGAAAACACATAGTATAACAAAGAAAAGGTTTTCCGGAGTAGAAAGGGTTAATGTGAAGCAAAGTAGAGAAATAGAAGTAGAAGAAGTTTGAAATAAACTACCTAGTGTCCTCGCTCGGTGGACTCGCGCAGGTAGACTCGCTTGTCTTTACACCGTCGGTCTTGTGCAGGTAGACTCACTTGTCTTTACACCATCGGTCTTGCGCAGGTAGACTCGCTTGTCTTTACACTGTCGGTCTTCACACAAGGAGGGCTGAACAAGGGCTGACGCTTACGCTCACGCCCCAGCCCAACATGTGCCTTAAATATGGTCTTAATTGGCTACAGCTGAAACCGCCCCCTCGTTGAAACCAACCTAACTTGTGCCTTTGTTAGGTCAAAGGTGTGAACGCTCGGTGATTACTAAGATGAAACTACTACCAACAACAGACCAAATATCCACTTCACCAGAAGAGCAAAACCTTCTACCTACAGTTCTTAACTTTATTAAAAACAAACAGACTAAATCAGCAGACTCAAGAAAAATGACAGAAACTCAGCTACCTCTGAAACCAACAAACAAATTTCAAACAGTACTTACTAGTTGAGTATATCTCCTGTCCTAGTTTGGTGCTTGCTTGTCCATGTTTTTAATAAGATCACTCAGCGAAGAAGTAAAAGGTGAATACTGGAAAACTGAAAACTAAGTTTGTGAATACACCAGTGTGTGTTTTTTCAGCTTCCATCATGGTAAATGGTCTGCACTTATATAGCACTTTTCTACCTATAGCTACTCAAAGTGCTTTACACTGCTTCTTATTTACCCATTCGCACTCACAATCACACACATTCACTCACTCAGCCTACATATATTATGTCATAGTAAAGGAATGTTAGAATAAGAAAGATCTCTTACAAAGAAAATAGACAGATCCAGATGTGATCCTAAAAAAGTGCATTTAGAAATTGTGTGGTTTATTACCTGGAGTTTTACAGGCTCTGGTAGCTTCATCTGTAACAGTCCTTCTTTTGGTATGTTCCTTCCTCCATCCACCCCTGATTCAGTTTCCACGTCAAGTTCAATGTGACTCTCCTCGTGCCTGTCTCCTCTTTCAGAGAACACAGATGGCTCAATCAGTCGTAGGATGTTCTTCAGATCTCCATTTTGGAAAACTCCCATGATGAGCATGGTGTAGAAGAGCTTGATGAGGGGGACAAAGAGAAACTCAGTACTGCCTCCTATTGGATCCCGTACATGCATGCTTCCTTCCTGCACCGCCTCTGTCAGCATCTCAATGGTTTTAACTTTCAGTATTTCCAAGGGGAATTCAGGGCTGTACTGGAAACAGTCTCCTGATCCTGATATGTTGTTGCCGTTGTTACGCTGTGATGATCTGGCCCCACAAACAAAAGTTGGAGATGAGAAATGTATTCTGGGTCTTAGAGAGGTGCTGAGGCCAATGCCTGGTAGGCCATGTTTCTTGTTTTCATCAGGAAATAGGGTGATGCTCTTTGTTTCGCCTGTCATAGGAACAATGTACTCATTGTTCATCATGAGGCGAGCGGTGGCGTAGCTGCTCAGGTGGATGTCTATGAGGAGGTCATAGTAGCCTGCACGAAGCAATCCTGTGGATGAAAGATAATATGATGACAAGAATTTCTTAAGGGAATCTAATGTTTTTCTTTTTATGTGCTGGATTTGTTACCTGGCATATATTTATTCTCTATAGCCTGTAGGAGCTGTGCCTCGTCTACATGGGAGCATAGTGCGTGTGCCACCCGATTGTTTCCCAGTGCACAGATTGCAGAGTACAATCTGAGAGTATGGTAGTGAAACTTTAATAAGTCCCTCTGCTCTGACAACTCTAGGATATCCACCGACCTGGGCAACAGAGCAAGAAAGACAGCATAAGAAACGAGAAAGTATTTAAAAGTGTTTACAAAGTAACATTGTGTGGACATTGTGTTAACTTGAAGTAGTAGTGATTCTGTGTGTGTGTGTGTGTAGCTCAGGGTACTCTACCTGTTTTCCTCGGGTATGTGCAGAGACATGAACTGCAGTGGTTTGTTACACTGGACCAGCCAGCCATGTCTGTCATTGACTCTGGACACTGACACCTGAAAAAAATTATTTAGCCATTCACAGACAGCATACATCAGATTATTATATATGACATTAAGTACTAATGTCATGTATGAATTTATAACCTGACTGTTTAAATAATGTTTAGCTGTCAGATTAAGAAGTAGCTGTGAGCTGTGACAATAGTGCAAGCCAATGTTCAAGAGTTCATTAAAGGGTGAGGAAAGTCATTAGTAGGGGTTTTAGTGGAGCTAGGAGAAAACAGATACTGAATAGAAGAAACCTTTGCCTAGGCCTGAGTTACAGATACAGTGTGTACAGCATCACATACACTTATGTCTGAGAAAGGCCAGCCATTGGAAATTCCAGCATCACCACGACAAACCCACCCTGGACTATAATATCACCAGCATGGTATATTTCAAATAAGCAAGTGAACATTATCTTTGTATTGACATACAGATAGGGTCTCTGGCAACCACTAGCAGGGCCAGTCCTGACCTCTCTACTCCTGACCTGGGTCTCTAACCACCCTTATATGAAAGTAGACAGCATCCATTGTTCTGGCAAGAGGGTCAGTCGGACTCTCATATAGGTGGTGTGTAGAGTCCACCAAGTCATAAAGTAACATTCTGCAGGTTGAATGATCAAGTTAAGTGAACATGCAAAAGTTAGTCATAAATTATATCAGTAGCTCAGCATCATTTCAGGACTCATAGCAAACATGATGGTATTTGTAGGAGCAGTTACCTTAAGGAAGTGGTCAGGAACACGACTCCATAAAACAGGAGTGAGAAACTGGACATGAAGTCGAGGAGGACACTGAGGAACTGGGTTGTTCCTCTCACTCTTAAATAGACCCGCTGACAAGGGCATTACATTCTGAAAGGAAACAGAAACACAATAGACAATGTCATAAGATGATTTTAGATGGGCTGGGAAGGTCAAAAGAGACATTATGAGCATTACTAATTACTAGTTTGAAACTTTTTTGGGAAGTTCTAAGTATGGGTAACAGGTAAGGTAACATGTTGCTTTCCACTATAGCACATACAAGACCGCAGAGACAAATCCCAACAAAGAAAACTGATAAACTGATCTTTAACCAGTCTTTGAGAGGAAAGAGAGTGAACTCCCTCCTTTCCTAGGAGGCTTCCTGGGAGGCTTAAATAAATTTTCTCTAGATGAACAAAGACTCTGTTTTCCTGTGCCATGTAAATGCAAAAGGACACACAACCCCGGAGAGGGTGTAAATTACTGTATCAACACTCACCTACAAGTGGGAAACACTGATTCAGAATCCAACTCAGGCCAAATTCCTTTTACAGGTGTTACAGATATAAAGCTCAGTGATGAATAATTCCACTAGACCGATGATTTAACAGTACTGCCTGTGCTATGAAACTGAAACAGGATCAAACCACGATGGTCTCTCTCCGGAGTTATTATTAAAAAAAATGTTGAGTTAGTTTTTCTTTTTTGGCTTGTTGGTTTCAACTTTTAGTGAATTTGGTTTTAATTTTAACTTCAGTTATAAATGGAAATATTTCTTGCATTGTTACTCATTACTGAAGGTCTTATCTATGTGTGTCCCATTTACCTTTAATCGCCCCAGTTCAAACTGAAAGACATTGGGACTGGTGGCCTTGGCAAAGACTGCAGGGAACAGCTTACTACTGGGCTCCACCTGTGAAAAGGACAGAAAGGTCAGCAAAGAAAGTCCAAATAGAGTCACTCGTGTTAAATTTTGAGAATGCCTAATGTTGGAAGCAAAGAAAATGCATTAGGATAACTTTTAACATAGAAAGCAAAATGGTAAAGGAAGGAACTGCGTCACCTGGTAATATGTGCTGAGCTCTTTGCCATTAGCGGTGAATGTCAGCAGTCCATTTGTTGTGTCTACAAGACAACCAATCTCTAAGCCATTGTTGTTCCTGCCCTGACCAGGACTGCTGTTCTCTCCAGCCCACACCATGAAACAATTACTGCGCTTTATACTGTAGAACGACACAAACACACCATGCAGCAGTTACTGCACTTAACACTGATTCGTTAGAAAAGTGAGTCTTGCCCAAAAGCAGTGAATGACTCTGCACTAGTGCCAGTGCTGTTGTACTTTAAATGATTACAGACATATCTATATGTTGACAGTAAAGTTGGCAAGCTTAAAAAACAGCAATTGTCTCATTTTGATAGATGAATGGTCTGTCCCATATTGACACAAAATGGGACACATTAGTTTTATAATAGACAGCCACTGTAGTAAAAATCCTAATACACTAAACTAAAGTAGTTTTGAAAAGTTCAAAGTGAGGAATAAAGTAGAAAAAGTAACGATTATATTTTTAGATTTAGATTAACCAGATGGTGCTTGTAATACTGTAATAATAGTTAACTAGTAAGCATTTTTGAAATCACTACTTACCTAGTAAGATCAAAGAGACTTCTGTGAATTAAATAGTGGATATTTTTTAATATATATATATATTATTGAGTTGCCTCTTTAGTGATTGCTTTAAAGGAAGGTCAGTTTAGCATTGTAAAGACCTGGAGCTTTTATTGTAAATGGTAGAAATGGAAGTGGTGTAAAAGAAAAAGGTCCTAAAACTGACATTCCGATTCAGACCATGGAGCCTCCCCTTTATTATTTTATAACTTTCTTCAGTACAGTAAAGGTGAAATTCACAATTCGTAGCTGAAATACTAACAGCATCTGTATACGATAAAAACAGCCTGTCACTGAAATGTGTCATTTCATTTGCCTTCTGACACACCAGTACATCAATGCATGCTTTTATCTTCATCTTAGAAAGACTAAGAGATAGAAAGATAAACAGGCAAAACTTGATTACTAATTTATACCATCATTATAAAACCTTTTTTATTTTAAAATACCTTCCATTTATACCCTCAATCCCACCTCCTGTGCAGGTGTGACTAGTGCCAAGAGTCCTACTAGTGCCACTAGTAGTGCTAGTGCCGCTTGCTTAAGTGCCACTACTAGAGCTAGTGCATCTTAGCTCAATGTGCAACTAGTAGAGCGATTGCATCTAGCATCACTAGTATGTCTAGTGCCACTAATAATGCTACTCGCACTACTAATGGCACTAGCTCTAGTTGAGGCACTAGTCACACTAGTAACGCTAGTCACACAAAACTACTAGTTTCATTAGCACTACTAGCTGGCTATTGATTGGTCAGTGTCTTGAAAAGCCTTAGAGCCTGTTCTGAATTATGATGAACAACACTATTTAGCAGCATTTGTGTATGGCATGTTATTTTAGTTTTAATACCATGACTAAAAGGTTTTGTTTGATTAAATATTGATTTGTTTAGGCTACAGCACATTATCTGTGTAACAACGAACAGTTTATCTTTAAAAATAAAGCATATATACAAATCCCACTATAAAGCCAAATATAATAAATGGTAAAATTATAGTTCCACCATTAGCCATGGCTGGTAAAATTTAATTTAATACCTTTTTCATTTCTTATTGTTAAGAGACAAAAGTATGTATCTGATGGGTTTCTGATTAATTCTGCATAAATAAAAAGCAAAGAGCTGGCAGTTCACCTCAGTGACAGCTCACCAGGCTTTATAGGGTTAAATTTTGGTTAAATAGAATTCCTCATAAAGGGCCAATAGGAAGGTTTTATTTATGCCCCTTTCCTGCCCTCTCATTTGCATTTAGCACAACTAGTGTGACTAGAGGGCATTTTGGCTCTTTTTACTTAACTAGTACATGCTTTGAGCCTTGATAGTTAACAAATCAGGTCACATTTCAGTCACTGGTCTAACCCGTGGATGTCTTGCACCTCACAAGTTTAACTATTCAATTCAATTCAACTTTATTTATATAGCGCCAATTTACAACAAAGTCATCTCAAGGCACTTTACAGAATAAAGTCCAGACTACACCCAACAATTCCCCCTTGAACAAGCCCTAGGCAACAGTGGAGAGGAAAAACTCCCTTTAACGGGAGAAACCTCCAGCAGAACCAGGCTCAGGGTGGACGGCCATCTGCCTTGACCCCTTTGGGGTGAGTGAAAGGGGAGAGAGAAAAGAACAGAACAACAAAAAGCAACAACAAAACAACAACAAAAAGCAACAAACAACAAAAAAGCAACAACAAAACAACAAAAAAGCAACAACAAAGCATTGTACAGGTTGGTAGGACACAAAATTAATGGCATACAGTGGTGACAAATAAATGTATAGAGAAAAGCTAGTTCAGGTTGAGTGAGCGGTTTTAACTATAAGCTTTATCAAAAAGGAAGGTTTTAAGCCTAGTCTTAAAAGTAGAGAGGGTGTCTGCTCCCCGAATTTGGATTGGAAGCTGGTTCCACAGGAGAGGAGCTTGATAGCTAAAGGCTCTGCCTCCCATTCTACTTTTGCAAACTCTGGGAACCACAAGTAAGCCTGTATTCTGGGATCGAAGTGGTCTAATCGGGCGATACAACTAGTAAGACTTTTGGACCTTACTAGTTAGCTAGTATGATGAAGATGTCTGTCACTAGTTAACAAGTCGATATTGTGGATTTTTGCTCTAACTAGTGGACTAGTAAGCATTTTTGTTCAACGAGTAGGACCAAGCTGCTCACTAGTGTACAACCATATCCAACTAGTGTGCACAAAGTGCTAAGTAGTAGAGGAAATTTAGGTTTGATATCACGGATATGTAATAAATGCTCAAACAGCTTGCCACATATGGTCGAGCTAAGAACTAACTGAGCTGTCTGTTCCCTCTCTGCTGCAGACAGGGACACTTGGCTGAGCTCCGCCCACGCTCAGACTCAGAAGAAGCTGCTCCATAAGTTTATTTTGAAATTCGCTAATCTCAGTTGGGTCTTGAAGAACTTATATTCAGTAATTACAGAAGACAAATATTTATATATTCGTACTCTAGTAAACCTTTAACAACTAAATCTGCACACGATGAGGTAATTTCTTTAATGTCCCAAAATTGTCCCAGGTACCGAATCTCTGTGTACCGTTAATTTCTATCCTGACTTATGACGTATCAACGTATTTTTGTAATCAATTACGTCAACGTATCGCCCCACCTCTAGAATAATGGTACAACATGTCATCTTAGCTGTCACACTAGATGTCTGGAGGACGCATTGCAGGCCTAAAAGAAAAGTTCAAATCCTGCCCACTGGCTGCCCGTTCTGCTATAGACTGTAAAGTCCTCTTCTATCCAAGTAGATGTCTGTGCAAGTCATTACTAAACTATGGAGTGTTTACTAAAGAGCTCAAACAAAATTTATTTCCAAATGTGGTTAAATGTGCTAATCAATTCTAATGGTTCTAAATCAAATTTTAGGAAAAGGGAAATAAAATCTCACAACCTTCAACCTTACCTCGTCATTAAATTATGACAATAAAAGAATTGACTCTAAACTATATATGAGTCAACTAGAACTCAACTAACCTTTCATGAACTTTGCCTTTCTCGTCTCCCAGAGTAACAGTGACAGTCCGGACCTTGTGGAGCTCGAAGCATGTGTCATACTGATGGAAGTCAGAGGTTACCCAGCCCACCCACACACTGCTGGGCTCCTGACCAGGGAAGATTCGCACTGAGTAGTAGTGCTGGAGAAAGAAAGAGGTGCTATAAACTTATGAATATTATAAGAATGTGTATTAACTTAATTATCTACTATGTAATCTGTCTTACAGTCGAGGCTTGCATTAGGAATTCGTAGTCATCTCTGTCCTCAGGCATCACCTCCTCTGAAAGACGAGTAGATGAGGGACAACTGTCTGGTTTATTTCTCTTTAACATGAACCTGGTAAATTAAAATTAAAAGGAAAAAATTGTCTGTAAAAACCACATATAGAAAATGTATTTATAAAAAACTATTTATTTTTTACTGATCACAACCAGGGAGATTTATAAATTATACTGGTTTTATATGAGGAGACTTAGTCTACCGCTGTTTGAGCTTGGATGGCTTTTCCTGGTTATAATCTTTGTGATTGTTGAATTCATCTCTCTCAGGTCCGTTGGGTCCATTGTGACCATGAGATGTTTTAATCAGGACCTCAAAGTCTGACACAGTTTCAAAGTCGTCTAGCTCCTGAAGAAACAGACAGTAAAACCACATGTATGTCAACCACATATCCAGCTCATGTAAGAAGTATGACAACCTATAGTCATTTTTCTATTTGTTTTCTTACATGTGAAAAGAAAACTGCGAGACAAGAAAATAGGAATATTTGTTATTCAATTGATAAAGAGAAAGCTGAGTGTGTTTTTTTCAAGAGACCTCAGTGTGAATTTGTAAGAAAGTTTGCTTTCTTTCTGTAGTGGAGAAAAGTACAGGATATTTACTAATCCTGCCTCACTGTCATGGATAATTATTAATTACAAATGCTTGATGAAGTTACTGCTGTTGCCACACTTACTTTAGAGACATCCCACAGATTCTGCTGCTGGGTTCTTTCTGCTTGATACATATATGTTTTCCAGATTCTTATTTAATGTAATTTGATAATGACTACTACCTGGAGGGCTGTGCAGAGAGTAGCACAACACAGCAGATGGTAGAAGAGCATAGGAGAGCAGGGAATGGAAGTGCTGAGTAAAGCAGAGAGGATCAGCTACATTAGTTTAAGTTGCACATTGTATATTTAAACCCACAAAAAATCTACAGCTGTAAGCTGCAAACCAAACTTGTCCCTGTCTTCATCATATTAAAATTCTATTTTTTGTGGATGTTATAATATGGAATGAGCCAATATTCACCACAGGAAAGGTGTTTGGGATTTTAGAAAGTCATTCATGCCTCAATCCAAGCTTGTCAATCTGTCTTTTTGTGTTTTCTCTGAAGTTAAAACAGCTGGACGGTTAGATTTGGCCCTCTGTGTAGAAACAAATGTGTGCAAAACAATATTTTTATGATGGAGTGGCCTCAAGACTCATTTGCATAATATTTATTCTCGCACAGTGGGATTTAGGCTGTATGAGTTAGCGTGTCTCGTGTCTTTTTATCAAGTTTCAAGTTTTACCTGGAGAACCTCTGCTCTGCCTGCAAGTTTTTGTAGTTAGTGACTCTTAGCTGGACATTGGGTTTTATGAGCTTTGGGCTTTTGTTTCTTTTGGACACTTTTAGTTGATACTTTATGGTTCTGTACTACTTTGTAATTTAGTTGTTATTTGCAGTTGCCTGTACTGTTGGCTTTTTCGCCAATACTTTCAGCTGCCTTTAGTTCTCCTCCTTTTCCCATGCACTCACCTATGATGCCTTCTCCTCCTTGATCCAGCTTCACTGCAAAAAAAATCTAGACTCCCCTGTACTCCCGTAAGAGTTCTGTTACATTTTATCACTCTAAGTTTAAGCTGTTACTTACCCTTTCTCTCTCCTCTATATCACCACACCACTACCTGTTTCCCCACTCACCTCTGCACTGCACATCTCTCTCCTACCTCCCCCGCCTGTCCCATGATTTCATCTTATATTGAATAAAACCTTATATTGCCTTCCAATTCCCTCTCTCCTGTGTTTTCCTGGGTCCGACAAATCTTTATAGTAATGCTGTTAGCTGTACACATTTGAGGACACTGTGAGGAAATGTGTAAAATTACATCAAATGCTGTATGCAGGAGGTGCAAAAATAACATTTTTACTTCAGTATCATTACAGTTTAAAGAAGAAAGGCAATGTCGAACATTGTATTCAGTAATACTAATGAAATCTGAGTTAAGTGGCACATCCAGTAGAGTTAACAGCATTTTAGCATTGGAGCAAAATGCTTCACAACAGATGTATTGCATTTGACTCTGTGTGTGTGTTGTGCGCAGGATCTGTTACCCTCTTTGGTGATAAGAGGCTGCCATTATACTGGGATCTGGAGAAAGATTCTGCACACTCGATGGGCATGCTCAGTCTGTAGAAGGTAAGGTCAGTGGAACTGTTTTGTGAACCAAATGACCTCTGGGTGACCTTCAGGCATGGACATGACTCTACGGTTCCGTCTATTCTCGTCACCTAAATACGGACCAAAACACTTTTAGTAATCTGTTCTTAAATCTGTTTCGTTTAAATCAGCAAGACTTTTGTACAGAAAATAATTTGGACAAAACTTCTGGAAACTTCACTTCACTTTCTATACACTACCATTTAGAAGTTGGAGCAAGAGGGACAAATTCCCCTACATATGCTAATGTAAAAAGTGCATACATTAAATTCCAGTTGACTGTGCTCACCTGTATATGCTGGTGGTTGGAGGGAACAGGTACAAACTGAGGCAGCCTTTTACTGAGCCACATGGTGACGTCTCTGTTCATGTTGACGGCAAATGGCTCATAACCTTCCTGCAGGCCACAGATGGTGAAGTACTTAAGAGTGCTGACGTCTTTACCAAAGTTCATCCTTCCCACCTGACATACACCCAGACTGCAAACAGGAATAAAGCCTGGGAGACAGAGAGAGAACCAAACACTAAGAATAACCTTTTTGTGCATTGCAACACTATGAATAAAGAATTCATTTATACTCTTACCCTTTATACTTTAAAAAAAAAAGAGAAAATCCCATTCCCATCTATGCACCAGTAAAGATATTTAAATCCACTGATAAACTGTATGTGCGAGACATTAAAATATCAGTATACATAAATTCACTATAAATTATATTCTTGCAGTAGAGTAACTTATAAAAGCAAAGAAATTGTCTGAAAATGGTGTAGAACATTATTATTATTAATCAAATTTAACAAAGTGGACCAATGTTCTTCCAAATGTGCTGGACTACCTGAACTTCAACATTAAAAAGTAGGCAGCAACTTCTTTGTTCATTTTTAATCTGTTTGTGTAACTGCTTTTTTAGTGAAACATTCCTGACCTTCACCAGCTTCAAAATCTTTGAAGGCCAGCTCTGAGCCAGAATCATCTAGCAGTACTTCTCCATTGAGTGTGAACATCATTGTATGTTCATTCAGATCCACCATGCAGCCCACCACGTCCCCCATCTGCCAGGCACGCCCAAAGTGCTCATTGCCCTGGTGCCAGCGCTGGACCTGAGAGGAAAAACCAAACTACAACACTTAGTACACCACAGTAACTATTGACTGAAGTAACATGAACAAAAATGTGATTTAAAAAAAAATCCAACCACCTTAAAACCATCAAACACAAAAGCCTGGTCATCAGATCCCAGCTCCTGGTCTGGAGCACATCCAGGCCTGGCCCAGCCCACCCTCATCTCTCCAGATGTGAACACCTGGAGGAGAAATAAGAGCAGGTTATTTCCAGCAAATTGAGGTTTTTGTGACATTTGACAATAATAAACATATTACAACTGACATCTTCAGATTACTATGGACTAAGAAAATAAGCAAAAATATTGTGACACAATTCTCTCCAAAATTATAAGAACAGCAAGACCAATACTGTTGACTGTGTGAAGACATTTTGTTTTAATGATGATCTGAGCAAAGTACGCAGAACCATTCAGCAAAGAAAAACAACAAAAGCTGATGACACAATTATTGTGAAGGGTGTAATAAAAAAAAAAAAAGTCACATCAGCAACAACCTTCACATAGCAGGGTTGAAGGTATCACAATCCATTATTTTAAAAAGATTGAATGAATTGAAAAGCTGCATTTCAGCGTTTTCATTTCACGTCTATCTTTTGATCTTAAACCCAAATGTATTCATTATACAGCAAACAATGATGAATTGGTCTTGCTGTTCCAATACTGTTTGAGTGGACTATATTGTCAGAATCAGCATTAACACTGATAATAAAGTAATATTTTACTATAAATAACTATTGTTGATAGATTGAAGTTTCAAAATTTCATCTACCAATGGCATATTTCAGGGCAGCACAATCATATTATCTGTCATCTTACCTCAAACTCAAAGTACCACTTCCCAGTATTAACACAGTAGGGTTTTTCTGCTCGAAAAATGCGGAATCTCTCAGCAGATATGTTGCTAAGGTCAGACTGAGCTGCTGGATGAGAGAAAGGAGAGAGAAAGAGAGGGAGATCAATAACACGGAAACATTATCAATAAAAAATAACATCTTACATTTTGTACTGTTGTGGAAACAAGGCTGTAGTATTTGTCCTGAAAATATGTAAAATAATAAACAAAATTAGACAATACAAGAAGATGCATGTATTCTACCATGATCCTGGTCAGGAGCTTCAAGATTGTATCCATATCCCAGCAGAGTCCTCACAGCCTCTCTCAAACTGTCTTTGTTGGACTTCTTTGTTCTTTCATCCAGCAGAGTGTAGGGGACCAGACGAGGGTTTCTGCGATTCTTCACATCCTAAAAGGCATCAGTGTACACAAGCATATAAACCATATAAGCAATTATTAAGGCAGTGCTGGGTGGAAACACATTTACTGCAGCAGTGCTTGACCCTCCTGCTATACATCACATGCTGCTCTTAAACATTCAAGACATTGCTGTTCTTTAAGCATGAAGAAAATTACTGGTGCTACTCTAAGGAGAGCTGTATAATGCACTCACACGTAATGATTTGACCTTCGTGAAAAGATCCTGGAAAAGCTTAACTGTAGTGCATTAAAAAGCTGTATTAAAAAATTATTGTAATTGTGGTTATTTACTAGACCATAAATCATGACACTCAAAAACATAATTGCAAGCTACATGCTGATTCTCTGAATCTTTTGATGATATTATATAATGTAGATGGTGGGATCTTTTATTTTTAATTTTTTTTTAATTGTTGAACACAGATTAGTGAACCTTTGTCCATCTTTAACTTCAAGAGGCTCTGCCTCTCTAAAATGTTGCTTTTATACCAAGTCATGTTACTGACCTGTTGCCAATTAACCTAAATAGTTGTCAAATGCTCCTCCATTTGTTGTTGGTGTGTCACGCTTCCCTTTAATACCATTTATTGTGAAGACCTAATTGCAGCAGAAACAATTTGGGATTTTTCAAGCTGGTCAGAAACTTTGAATAATATTTATAAATCTGAGAGAGCCTGTAAGTTTTCCTGCTTTCCACAGAGTTTGCGGATGCTTTCTCCCGGAACACAACATTACAAAACTACCTCTGTATCAAAATATGCAAGTCATCTGAACAGTAATTATTAATTTATCAAAATGACTGTTTCAATTCATATGTCACCATTATCAGTTCTCCTTCTACAAAGTGGTTCAGAAACATCATAAACCTTTGCTGTGTTGGACTCTAATTTTTTTTTTTTTTGTCCGTGAGTTCAGGGTCGCCACAGCGGATCATTGTTCGCATGTTGATTTGGCACAGATTTTACGCCGGATGCCCTTCCTGACGCAACCCTCCCCAATTACTACCGGGCTTGGACCGGCACTGCACAGCTGGGGAGTTGTGTTGGACTCTAATAATTTCCCTTATTCTGCCTTATTCAAACATAAATACAACATGTCCTTGCTGGCAGGAACAAATCTATGTTGTCTGGATGACAACTGAAGTCAACACTGGAATCAAATCACACATGCACAAATATAATCTAAACGTAGACTGGGAGCAAGTTTTATTAAATTATTTGTCCCCCAGTACCTCAAACTGCAAAATACACAAGCTGTTAAATCTGCAAAGTATGTTAGATTCCAGGTTAACTTCATTCACTTGTAAAGAAACCCAGTTACAGGAACATCAACAAACTGAAGCACGGTGTAAATATTTTTATGCCCAATCAGATGCATAAATAGCACTGAAGTGTTTATTTAGACAACCTTAAAAAAATCTTTAACTATTCCTGCCTGGTTTCTGTAACAGAGGAAGGTCTTATTAAGTCCTTTAGACCAAAGTATTGTTGCATTATGCACTCAACACTCTTGTCTTAGTTTCCTTATTTTCATCGCCCCATTTTCAAGGATTTGCTTGCTTAACAATAGCACATCAATAGCTGGTCAAACGTCCTGGTCAAATTTAAGGTAATCTAGTTTACAGTTTCTAAACCTGTGAATAAAACTGCTTTGGGGCAGGTTAGAGATTGTTGATTCATTTCTGAGACTACAAGACTCAACATGACTTTGGAAGAACCAAAAGATCCAGGATCATGTCAAACCTTCAACAGTAACCATATCTAGTGTCAAAGAGACCAGACAAATGGATATTGATGCTAACCTGAGAAAGCTTTTAGGTTCATGCCAGAGAGATTGCTATACTGAAAACAGAGGAATTAAACCAAGACCAGCGAGAGGAAAAGACAACCAAGGAAGAAGTAGAACTATGAACTAAGAACTATGCATCAAGATTTTCTGATACAACCAGAATTGCACCAAGATTAAAGGAAGGTATCCCAGTATTATCCTGACCTGGCAAGACTGCCATAAGCAGTTAGGCCCTTGGGCCTGGAGATGAGACAGAGAAGGACATCAAATGATGCTTCAACCAGAGACTTTCAACAACCAATTTTTACATTTTTGATTTTTACACTCTTCAACTAGCCTCATCATTCAAATGCTTAGGAGGTCATGAGTAGAATGATAGTGATGAATAGATATTTCTGACTGATTTTTTTAAACACTTTTATTGTTTGCTATTAGCTTTTGCATCTGCTAAATAAAGTACAACATATGCAGTTAAACTAAAATCTTTCTTACTTTAATTGTAATTTTTACTTTTATGTCATACATCTTTAAGGGTTTTCTTTGCATGTCCATAGCCTCTTTTGGTTGATATAAAAGAAATAGATTCTGTGTTACTATGACAGGTTTACTAGATGAAGACTCTAGTGACTCTAGATGGTTTAAACTAGACCCTGAAATTAATATTACCTAAACAGTAAAAGTATACTTAAATATTTAAAATTTTATATACAAGACGGAATTAACAGTTTACCGGTGTGACTACCTTAGTATTTGTAGTTTTAGGCCTATTTAGGCGCTAGTGAATCATTGGGACAAAGGTAGTGAATAGCTGGATGATTTTCTTTGCCTCGGCCTAGTATAGAAACCCATTCTGTTTACCTTCAGGCAAGATAGTATTGGCCACTTTAATGTGAGTGCTGTACTCCTGCACTGCAGTGCCAGGGTGACACAAGCTAACCTGTTATTCCCCCTACAAACATCAGTGCCTTGGTGTCCTTGAGTTTAATACTATTTCACATCTCTATGCTTCAGTATATATATACACACACACAGTGTTAATGTTACCTGTTGGATGCCATAGGTCCAGCCTTGGCGAATGCGGTCTCTTGCCCAGACATTGTGTGCATTCTCAGCCAGTTTGTCCACCATGGCTTCCTGGGTGGGGATCAGTTTGATATGACTCAGGTCCAGAGGAGCAGGTTTATAACCACTGGACAACTCGTAGCTGGACAGACAGTGTTGAAGCACTGAATGTTAGCTAGCCTGCTGCTTCACAACCTCTATGTGTTAATGTGTTACAGTCAGTCAAATGCATGAGGACAGTATCATTCTGCATTGTGCCCTTGGTTAGGGGAACTTACGTTGATGACAGCTTTATACTCTTGACTTTCTCTACAGCGTGTTCATCAGCTAGGCCAACATGGCAACCCAAAGCCAGGAGAGTTCTGAAACACAAATATAGAAATGTTATGTAAAAGATGCTATTATTTGATTATGACTAAGCCTACATTAACTCTTGCAAAAAGAGTTACTCTACAATAAAATAAAGTTTGTGAGGGTTTCACTGTAGTTTGAACATCCCATTCATCATTAGTGTTTCATTGTGTAACTGAATATAATTTGATCTAAATGTTTTATCTTATGCACTCATGCATTACTTGAGAGTCTCCAGAGACATCTGAAGGTTGTAGCTACGTTCTTGCTCAGGAAGCTTGGAGAACTCCACCAGACAGGGATGCTGCCGCTTGTTGTCATCTCTTACCTGAAAAATATGCAATTTGATTTCAAGAAAGGCAGAACCAAAGGTTAAAAACCTGGATTTGTGTAATTATAAAGCAGGTGTTACTGTACATCCAGGTAACTGCAATGGTGTTTGTGCTCTGCCCGTGAACAAGTTTTACTATTGGGCCTTTTAGAGTGTGATATACCAGTCCCATCTCTCCAGAGATGTGTAAGTCAGGGCTCTAGCGGGGCCAATCTAGGACATCTCCTAAGCTGTTCCTAAGCTGCTCCTGTCTTGTCTTGGCTGTGTGCTTAGGATTGTTATGTTAAAAACTTTCAGAATACAGTTTACACAGTGTTATTACTAAAACCTTAACTAGGGATAATACAGAGAAAGTGTAATTTTCATGGCAGAGGCATTATCACAGACACCTCTAGAATAATTCAAAGCACATTTCACATGTCCTCTTTCTGTTAGATGCAACTTTTTAATAAATTTTCAATTCAATTCAACTTTATTTATATAGCGCCAATTCACAAACAAAGTCATCTCAGGGCACTTTACAGAATAAAGTCAAGATTATAAAGATGTATAGACAGAACCCAGCAATTCCCCTGGAGCAAGCCATAGGCAACAGTGGAGAGGAAAAACTCCCTTTAACGGAAGAAACCTCCAGCAGATCCAGGCTCAGGGTGGACGGCCATCTGCCTCGACCGGTTGGGGTGAGTGGAAAGTGAAGAGAGAAAAGAACAGAGCAACAAAAAGCAACAACAAAACATCGGGCAGGTTGGTAGGACCAGTAGCTGCATGCTGGAAGACACACAGCTTCAAAGCTGGGGACACCTGCAGAAAGGGACAGAGAGAGGGGGACAGAGAAAGACAAAGACAACTACGGGAGAAAACACACAGAGCTAATGACATACAGTGGTGACAATTGCAGGGTGAGAGGAGAGGAGAGAGGGTCAAGAGGAGGAAAGGAGCTCAGTGCATCGGGGGGTGGGTCCCCCAGCAGTCTAAGCCTATAGCAGCATAACTATAACTAATTATATGCTTTATTAAAGAGGAAGGTTTTAATCCTAGACTTAAAAGTAGAGAGGGTGTCTGCTTCTTGAATTTGAACTGGGAGCTGGTTCCACAAGAGAGGAGCTTGATAGCTAAAGGCTCTGCCTCCCATTCTACCTTTGGAAATTCTGGGAACCACAAGTAGCCCTGCATTCTGAGATCGAAGTGGTCTACTGGGATGATATGGTGCTATGAGGTCTTCTATATATGATGGAGCCTGACCATTCAGAACTTTATATGTAAAAAGCAGGGTTTTAAATTCTATTCTAGATTTAATGGGAAGCCAATGGAGAGAAGCTAGTAAAGTGGAAATAAGATCTCTCTTGCTAATTCCAGTCAGCACTCTTGCTGCAGCATTTTGGATTAATTGCAGGCTCTTCAGGGAGTTACTGTAGTCCAACCTAGAGGTAACAATTGCATGGACCAGTTTTTCGGCATCACTTTGAGACAGGATGCTCCTAATTTTGGCAATGTTCCGTAGGTGGAAGAAGGGTGTTCTAGAGATTTGTTTTATATGTGAAGTCAGTCAGGAGGCCAGACTTATGCCATCTAGAGTAACAATATGGTTGGACATCATATTTCTGAGATTTTTGGGCCCTAATACTATGACTTCAGTTTTGTCTGAGTTTAGAAGTAAAAAAATGTGGGACATCCAGACCTTTATGTCTTGTAGGCTTGAAGATTTATTAACTGATTATTTTCATCTGGTTCCATAGATAGATATAGCTGGGTATCATCAGCATAGCAGTGGAAATTTATGGAGTGTTTTCTAATAATGTTGCCTAAAGGAGACATATATAAAGTAAAAAGTATTGGTCCTAACACAGAGCCTTGTGGAACTCCATAGCTAACCTTTGAGTGGATGGAGGATTCAACAGTAACATGAACAAATTGAAATCTATCAGATAGATAAGATTTCAACCTAGTGCAGTTCCTTTAATTCTGATTTCATGTTCCAGTCTCTGTAATAAAATGTTGTGATCAATGGTATTGAATGCAGCACTAAGATCTAACAGAACAAGTTTAAGAACTATGATGAACTCTAAATCCTGACTAAAAGCTGTGAAACTAATTATTCCTATACAGGTGGTCACATATTTGCTTTGCAACTACTTTTTCAAGGATTTTAGAATTAAAGGGGAGATTGGATATATTTGTAATTGGCTAAAACATCTAGGCCAAGAGGGTTTTTAAACCAGTGGTTTGATCACTGCTACCTTATAGACCTGTGGTACATAGACTCTTTCTAAAGATAGATTGATGATATCTAATACGAACGTGTCTATTAAGGGTAACACTTCCTTGAGCAGTCTAGTTCAAATAGGGTCTAGCACACAGAAGTTAGGTTTTTTGTCCCTTTGTTCAGATTTAATTTGTTCCTGTGTCTTTAGGTTATGTCATCTGTGTTTGTATGTGTCCCTGCAATTCTCCTCCCCGTCAGCTGAGGCTTCCCACCACTCTGTTCCACTTCAGTCTGTGTCCAGCACCTCTTAGTTTTCCGCTCCTCAGCTGGCATCGGTCATTACTCCTGATTCAAATCATTCATCCGTTCTTGTTATAATGATTTTTATTGTTTGTTGCTAGTGTGTCTCCCCATGTGCCCTGTTTTCCCTATTCTCGTTTGTTTCCCGACCACTAGCTTATTACCATCATAGTGCATTAGTTTAGTTACAAAGTTTATTAGTTAAGTAGTTATCAGTGTGTTAGTCACAGAGTTTTGGTTAGTTAGTTTTGTTTTTCCAAATTGATAGTTATTCTTCCTGCCTTCTGTAGTGAGCATTTTTGTTTTATTTTATTTACCTCCTAATGAGCATTTTCTGTTTTATTTCCTGTACCTGCCTGCTGTTAGTTTGAGTTTCTATTGTTAATACATTTTCTTCTGCACTGCCTGTCTCGTGTTGGCTCTTGCAGTTGAATTCCAGTGTGTGTTGGAATCTTACACTAGCAGAAGGATTGTTAGTTTAGATGAGGTAATAGATGAAGTTAGCTCAGCGACATCTATAGTTAAAAAGCAGTCTAAGAGACATTGGGGCCTTATTGGTGATTGTAGAACTGTTGTACATGAAGGTCTATCTGTAATATTTCATCTCTGCCATTTACTCCATTGCATGCACGCAGGTGAGATTTACCGTTCGGCTGCATTTCTTCTGGTACCGAGAACAACTATTGAGCTCATCAGACTTTTTAAAATATGTTATTGAGATTGTTTATGAGTCAGGGATCGCAAGTCCAAGTTGAATCTCAAGTATTTTGAGGACAGGTCTCAAATCAAGTCTGAAGGCTCTGTGTGTGACTTAAGTGCAACTCCAGTCTAAGTCATAGACTCGGATGGATGTATAGATGGGTGGATGAGTTCTGCTATGGTTGCAGTGGTGATATTTATAAGCATACAAACGACAATACCACCAGCCAATTTCAACATGAGCTGTGGCCTGGTGGCTCCATAGGTAAAGAATCAGACTGGGATGTCTTCAAATTAAACCAGAACCTATCTTAACCCTGTAATGATTATAATAAATATAGGTTCAGAGCTGCTGCTGCTGCAGCTTTTGTTTGCTTAAAGATATGCAAACTACATGCAGTGATATTTTTTATATTTACTTGATAAGCACTGCATACAGTGTTGTGGTGAAAAACTGATGATTATTGATTCATTGATTGAGACTTTTCTACAGCAAAACAAACCTGGAGATTGGCATTTTAGATAGCAGGAGTCCCACCGAAAGGTTTTTAAAATCCCAGAGGGACTAAATGTAAAAGAACTTACAACACTGCTACAATTCTACTACTAAACACAGAATTTCCTTGTTTCCCCACTGCTGTCGGTAATTCTCTGGCAGCTCTTACTCATCAGAATGGTCACCAGAAGACCAACTCATTCAAATCATCAGATCATAGGGGCTCCGACAAGTTCACCTTACATAGAGACAGCAGTGGTCATGAAAGTGGTATGGCCATCCCAACACCTAGTGAGCAAAGGGATACTGGTGGCAGAAAGTGGCACTGGCATATAATCTGCACAGGTTCAGGAGACCCCAGAAGAAGCTGACATCTTAACATCTACAACAAAGCAGGTCCAATGAGAAGACCTGGCTTCTCCTAATCCACCATGTGAAATGAGACATGGAACGAGATAGGGAGGTACTGGAAATCCTCCATTTTTACTGAATTGTGTAATATCACATGTGCAAATTAGATATCCAGATGTGTATCTTAATAGCGTACTTCTGCAAATAGTCTCATAAACAGCAAGGAGCTGTTTGTCTGATACTCACTGCACCATAGGTCCAGCCTAGTTCTATCTTGTTCATCACCCACAGTTCATGGATGTTTTCTGCAAGCTTCTCCCTGATCCTCTCTAAGTGAGGAGGCAACACAATCTGCAAACACAAAGATACAATTTGTGAAGCGTGTCATTGTACAATACAGTCAATAGGTAATACAAGTCTTTTATAGTGTTTTATTATATTAATATTAATGTTGTTTCAGCTAGAAGCATAAATCAAGGTAGAAAACATGGATGTCTTGGTGCCCTCTCTCACTCGTCTCCTTCTCACACAGTCACTCAGTTTTTAATGATGGCCTGTTCTAGGCATAGTAACACCAGGCCATATTCAATCCATTTCTTAATGATGAATTTACTGTACTCCAAGATATTTAGTGACTAGGAAATGTTCTTGTAGCCATCCCCTGAATTCTGCTTCTCAATAAGCTTTTCCCCAGAGTGAAATGGAGTTTTCTTTTGTCTTGATGGTGTACATTTTGGCCAGGATAGTGGTTCACCAATAACTACACTTTCCAGATCTAACTGTATATATACTACAGTAATGTAAACACAATGCCTGCTCTTAGGTTATCGCCACTGAATTAATTGTGAGAATTTGGAAAGCAACTGGCTGTACTTGTGTGTATTTAATTGAGTTACATTACATGGGGTGAATCTTAATGCAATCACTTATTTTCCGTTTTATAGTTTTAAATAATTTAGATTACTTTCTAGAGATCTGTTTTCACTTTGACATAAAAAAGTATTTTTATTATAAATTTATGTTGAAAAGTTAAAATTAAATTAACCATTATTCAATCTTGTAAAATATAAATAAATAAATAACAGATGAAAACAGTAATTGTGAATACGCGTCTCCATAAAATGAACCTAGCGGTAAGAACATTAGTCTCCTAGTTTCTACCTGGCTGGTGTCCACAGGCGTGGGGGTGAATGCTGCCTGGCTCAAGGTGACAGTGGGTCCCAGCAGGTCTCTGGCTGCAGTCTGGTCCTGACTGGCCTCCAGCTTTAGTTTTTCCCTGGGCAATACCGCCTCATAACAAGGAGCATAACCAGGAGGAGGCAGGAACTTAAACTCTCCATGCCGACCCCCGAGGAGGAAACGTACCCTGCAGCATCACATATAACATAAGGAGGAATGCAAAATGAATACGTGATAAGAAAGTGGAATGGATCTTTTAACCCATTATGACTTAAATGCTGACGTCAGAGGAAGCATTTTGTACAACCAAGGAACTGTGATGTCACTATTTAATATATAGCACAAATGGCATAAATACAGGCTTACATGGCCTCTACCACTGTGATTTCTGAAAATGCACACCTACACAAACAGTTTGCATGTTTAATGGTCACACTGAAGCTTTCTCTGACCAGAGGTTAATAGCTAATAACTGAACTGTCAAAGGGGTGAAGTGTTTCCAGTAAAGCACTGACTTGACACCGGCAGAGAAGCTGACTACAGGGAAGAAGAGTCCATCAGAGTTGAAGTTCTCGAACATGCCCTGAACTGGCTGGCCATTGATCCTAAAGGAGATGCTAGGCACACTGAGGTCGAGACAACAGCTCACCACATCTTCTGCCCTCAAGAGATGCTGATTCGGGGAGCTAACAGTCCGTGCAATACAGCCTGCAAGAGTTTCATATAGACAAAAAAGTTGAGAAAAAAATTATTACAGCTTAGTTTTTCTTCTGCAAAATGCAAACACCAAGATTAGTCTAGCTTAACTAACTATATGTAATATTTGCATTACACACAGCTCACCTGACCAAAGATGGAGTCCATCAAAGCCATAAGAGTAGAGGTCATCACCCACCCCATTGCCTCCCCACCCCTCCCCACCACTGGGGTAGGGTGCATAGCCACTGGTGTTGGCCCAGCCTACCCTAAGGTGAGTGGCCTCTGCTGTGACAAATGGCAACGCTTGATCCACGATCAGCTCATAGTACCACTTCCTGTACTGAGCAGAGCCTTCACTGACACCCAGAAATATGTTAGGCCGCATGCTAAAGGAAGAAAGTGTTAAAACAAAATGATATCAAATATATTTTTATGAAAAAAACAAAATTTGACAGTGTTTGTTAATTTTAAAATCTTGTAAATTAAAAAATGAATATTTACAAACAAAATTAAAAATCAGCAAATAATAGAACTGAAATGAAACTTTATTTTAAAATACAAACTAATGCTAATACTAACTAAACTAATGACAAAACCATCAGG
Source organism: Channa maculata (assembly GCA_020496755.1). Taxonomy (NCBI): domain Eukaryota; kingdom Metazoa; phylum Chordata; class Actinopteri; order Anabantiformes; family Channidae; genus Channa; species Channa maculata. The sequence goes on along the minus strand of CM035605.1, from coordinate 2,492,225 downwards.
ACTGTGAACTACAACCCCTTTTTAGTTTAAATACAGTAAATAAATATATACTTGTTCCCTATTCTTTTATTATTCTTTGTGACTACTCAAAAGAAGTAATCCTAAAAACTGTTTCTAAAAGTTGAGGAAAGCTGAGTAAAGCAAAAGGGATTCTGTCACTGAAAATGACTAGGATTGAAAGGCAACTTATGTCTGTTCTCGCAATCATGACTATTCGCAGTTTGGTTTTCACATGTGACTGTTGTGACCACCATAAAAGAATATCAATTCATATATTTGCATGTGTGTGTGTGTGTGTGTGTGTGTGTGTGTGTGTGTGTGTGTGTATACCTGCTTACGTGGTTGATCAGGCAGGTCTGCAGCAAGAGATCTCTTCCTGGAAGTAAGTTGTCACAGATGAGGTGCTGGTTGGAGCGTACAGCTACGCCATGACAAACACACAACGAGCACAACACATCTAGAACCTAAACAGCAAGCACAAGCCACAGAATATGTCATTGTTACTGGTCATTCCCTTTTTGACCTGTTCAGAGATATAGCAAGTAGTAAGCGATTTGTGAACTGTGTATTTTTAATTATAGCATTTTTAGCGCTGTAAACACACTTAACAGCAGCGTTAGCATCCTCTATACCTTGGCTTGTGAGTACCTCTTTCAGAGTGATATTTTCGGTTTGGATCTCTCTCTTTGTTACTTCGTAGCGAGCGTTTTTTGTTTAGTATAGTTATTTACCCCCTACTTTTGTAGTAAGTGTTATGCTTGTTGCTTGTATGTTATGATCTAAAGTTATTTACATCCTCTCTTTGAAGCATTTTCTGTTCTATTTCTTTCCTCAGTCCATGTGCTGTATTTTTTGTTATTGAGTGTTTAATACGTTTGTTTGACTGCACTCCAAGTCCTGCTGTCGACTCCTGCTAATGGATCCCTGTGTGTGTTAGACTGTCAGTCAGTGTGTGTGTGTGTGTCTCAGTGTAAGATCAAAGTACATCAGCTTTACCTGTGTTAACGCTTTGCACAAGCAAAGTTACATTAAGACTCTTTGATCTCAGCTCCTCTGCTGCAGTGACCAACTTTTTCTATAACTATGAAAAATCATTTGGCCGATTCTTCTTATCAAAGCTCAGTGCAGTATAAAGCTAGCAGCTGATTGTTCCTGCTGCTGATAAAATTAACAAATCAGGTCAGATCACCTAATACTATCTGATGAAAATTCTATGAGTTAAACTGATGACAGGCCAAAGTGAAAATGCTGTTGTTGATGTGTGTGTGGGTAGGTAGGTAGGTGGGTGGGTGTGTGTTGTGTGTGAGAAAATGACTTCAACACAACACTGCATCTTACGCCAAATCTGTAACCAAGATGCAAAGTAGAGTGGACTATGTCCTTCTATAGCTGCAATCCAAACAGTGTGATGAACAGCTCATCTCACATGAAATTTCAAGATATTAAAATTAAAAATAAAATTCAAGACATGAGCACTTCTTAAACATTTAGAGAAAAGCTAAATATATTTTAATTAACAGATTTTTTTTTTTGGGAGAACTTGAGATGTGTAGGTGAAAAAGATGCTAACAAGAGAGGCGAGAAGAAACAGACAACAATTATAACTGTGGTTCAGAGAATTCTTTAAGTTAAGAAAGAGAGCAATGAAATGCAATCTGAGGTAAGAATAGGAGGACTAGGTAAAACAAATAGTTAAGGAAATAAAGAGAGTTTACATCCATTTAAAAACAAATTTCAGGCCCTGCCTGAATATATTCTAAAGATGTGCAAAATGACCAATACCAGAGACAAATCATCCAACATGGACATCAAATGACTAAACACACAAAACAACACATTTTCCGACAACAAATGTGCCATTTAGTTCACTAATGCCGACAGTTATCATACTGACCCAGACTGTGAGCTGTGATCGGGCCTTTGTAATAAGCGTCCTAAGACTAGGATTAATTCCTCTCTCATGACTTTCAAACCTAAATGTGAGGCACATTGTACAAGAATATTATCTTTAATATTACTGATGTTATTTAGAAAGGATTTTTTTATCTGTAAGGCCTTGCTATCTTAAGGTAGTTTTCTAATGGAGACCCCATAGCCATGACACTAAATCACAGGAGAGACTGGTTTTAAAAGTGCTTGATTCTAGCTCTAAGCTGGGACAGGCTGGTTTACCAGCTGCCTTTCCATACCAGACTTAAATTATTAATGTAGATGATTTGCACATGACTTGGATGACAACATCAACAACAGATATGTATGAAACCTATATAATGAAGTAAATGAAATATGTATATCTGAAAAAATGCCTGTACCTTGTGGTTACGTCCATGTTTATCCAGCAGAGATATAATAGATTTGATGTGTCCCTCTTTAATTATGTTCAGTGCCTCAGGACTCTCCACCAGCACACAGTGAAGCACCTCTAGTATACCTAGAAGTACAACATGTACATTATTCTAGTAGTGAAGATGACTGCTATGCAAAATATATTTTTGTGCATGTTTATGACTAAGCCTGTCAACATTATTATGAAACTTGATTTCATCCATAGCAAACAAGGTAATCTAATTTACTTACCTGTGGGGTTCTCCCAGCTCTTATGTGAAAGGTTTGTGAAATTGCTGTTTTGTGAAATCCTCTGAAGGTGAAGACCTTTTAGTAGTATATGTATATGAAGTACATAATAAAATGGTGTTTTAATAGCAAGACTCTGGGGATGTTTACAGCTATTCATATAAACTTTTTACTTGGAAGTTTTCAGCTGTAGTGTGTTTTGACCAGGTAGGCTATTGGGCTTTTGCATTTATGAATCAGTCATGACCTACACTCTTCATTATCCCATTCAGTGCATTCATATGAACTTAAGTGACTTTAGTTACAGTCAGCTTTCTTGGGAAACCTGATTCAGTCTCCCCCTTTTATTTTTCTTTCTCTCCCTCTGCTGTCATGATCTGCCCTTGGACTGCATTTTTTCATGTTTAACCAGCTTCACTTTCGGGCCCAGACTCTTATTTTGTAGGTATTCCTGTTCTGTAGTGATCTCAGCCACTTCACATGCCTCATCAGTTTTGATTAGTTTCACCTGTTCCCCTCCCTATTTAGACCTAGCTCTCCCCACAGTCCCCTGCCAGATCCTTGTGGTTTCTCAGTTTTTTGCCAGTTTCTTCTGCCCAGTTCCTGATTCTGGCTGATTGTAATTCGTGGACTCTTGCCTAAATATTTGGTCTGAGGTTTGGTTATCTGTTTATGCTTATTCTTTCGGTCCCTCTTTTATGCTACTTTTGGCTGTTTGTGTGTGCTCTGCTTAACTTTTAGTTTTAAATATGTATTTTTTTTTATTTAAATTGAAATTATGAACCTTAGAGGATGTTTTTGGTCCAGAAAAAAATGTTTTTAGTCCTGGTTGCCAAGGTCCCCGTCCTGCCTACTGATTACCTGGATCAGGTGTGTTCAGTGAAACAGAAGCTGGAAGATACCATCTTCAATGAGGGTCAAATGGTAAATGGTCTGCACTTATATAGCGCTTTTCCACCTATTGGCACTCAGAGCGCATTAAACTCCTTCTCATTCACCCATTCGCAATCACGGTAACACACACACTCACACACCAATGGGGGAGCTGCTATGCAGCTGGCCAACACTCACCAGGAGCAACTGAGCATCTTTCAGCTTCTGATTTAATGAACACACCTGATCCAGGTAATGTGCACTGGGGAGGCTGTTTTATTTAAACAACAAGAAGATTGCTTGTTGTGTGCATGCACCTAAGAAGATTTTTATGCATTACTCAAAAAAATTTAAGGAAATGCACAATGTCTTGTGTTCTGAACAGATTAAGCAGATTAACTTCTAACTTAGATATTTTTAAGTAAACGTACAAAGTGTGTTTCAGTGTACAGAGCACAGACAGATCAGTTTTGTTTTTGAGATGGTTCTGATTATAATCGTCCTGTTAATCTGCCTAAACAACAAACTGGCATACTATTTTAAGGGTCTTCGAGGTAAGTCAAGACCTTAACCTCAGACCAAACCACTGATCCCGGTCACACCTCAGTCAGTTCTGGCCTCAGTCCCCTGGTGTAACCACCATGAGGTCAGACCATCCACACCACTACCAGTTCCCGACCCTGCTCAAAAGCTCATCACCGACATATACTCTGTAAACTGTTCCTGAGTCATCCACAGTCCCACCGGTCTCCAAGTCAGCCACCTACCCATCTGTTCCTGCGCCAGTGTCGGCTGACGCCCAGCTTCTTCTGCATCCATGTCTGCCAATCATCTGCCAGATTCTACTCTGCTCCAGTCCCGGTTCTGGTTTTGGGGTCAACCAGGCAGTCAACCCCTGAGCCAGTCTCTGTCCTAATGGGTTCTGAGCCGAAGATCACTAATAACGCCAGACTTAGGACACGGCAAGCCAGATGATCCTGTCGCAAAAGTTCCTCCAGACCTCGACCTCCTGCTCATGAACTCCTTTTCCTCTGCACACCCGAAAAATGAATTGCCATCTAACCCTAACCAGGACTTTAATCAGCAAGTGCAATACCCCGTGGTTTATCGGTTACTGGTAAAGCTTTGGGAGACTATGGAGACCGTGGGAGACCCTGAAGTTCGCTGTGGAGGAAATTTTCAAACCCATATCCTCGTTGTTGAACCTGCCTGGGGTGCCCAAGATGCTGGCAGATTTGACTGTCTTTAGGAGGCAGGCAGATTTAATTCTTCAGGAGGTAAGTTGGACAGGCACAACCCCCTCCTGTCCAGGACCCCTCTCCTACTTCACAGTTGGTCAATGATTTGCCTGTTCAAGCTTTTGTCCCTGAGTCAAACTTGCCTCTGGTTTGGCCAACCCCTTAGGTTGCTCCTGGCTCTGGGTCTAGCTACATTCTCTCTGTCTCACCTTCATCTGTCCCTGAGTCTGTGTGTGGGCTTCCTGTCCTGGCATTTACCTCTGGTGCGGCCGTACCTCTGGTTATTGTCTCCAGGTCAGCCAATTCCTGTCCTGACCAGACTGGTCCTGAGCTGGTTGCTGCCTGTTTTCCAGAGTCGGCCAATTGTTCGCCTGTTACTGTTCCCTAGCTGACCTGCGTAGCAACAGTCTCTGTTCCTGGGTCAGCCGATACCCTGTTTGTACCTGTTTCTGCCTCTGGGTCATCTGACACTGCTCCTGCGCCTGTCCATGAATTGGCTGGCATCACATTTGTTTCCTCACCTCCCTCTGGCTTGGCTGGTGAGCACACTACCAGTACCAGTCAACATCCTACCTGTTCCTGACCCCATTCCCGGGCCTACCCAACCTCTGGAGGGCCTCAACAGCCATTGCCGACTTCTGGCAGCCCAATGTTCCCCTAGCTCCATCATTTTTGTTTAGTCCCTTAGTTTGTGTGTCTTGATTTGTATTCTACCCTTTAGTATCATTCTAGTTTTTGTCCTCCCCATTGGAGGGAATATCTTCTCGTCTTTTCTTTCCCTGTATTTGTATTATAAGAATTTTGTATTCATGTTCATAACTTAAGCGCGTTAAGCTTCTTAACCCACAGCATATTGACTACTTCTGTGAAAACAGTTATAGCTGTGCTGATGGCTCCACTGTATTAGGGTGTAGGGTGTTAGCTTCTAGCTTGAGTAAAATTAAGAGAAGATTTTGTTTGCATTTGTTTTATGCAGTTTTTAAATACTTACGTGTGCCAGATAAACAAAAAGTTAACCCTCTATCACCATCACTCTATGATCATCCCCTAGTCTAGTAAGCTGTAGTGTAAATGGTAAATGGCCACTTATATAGTGCTTTTACACAATCTCTTTACAATTTGCTTCTAATTCACCCATTTACACACACACACACACTCGCAGTCCGATGGCGATGGCTGCCATGCAAGGTGCTCACCTGACTAACTGGTAGCAACTTAGGGTTCAGTGTCTTGCCCAAGGACACTTAGACACATAGCCGGGAACAAACCACTGATCAACCAGGGATCAAACCACTGACACTGTGGTCCCTGGAAGACTCCCTTTAACAACTGAGCTACATATAAATAGTTAACTTATCAGAGTCAAGCTGACCTACCAGAAGAGGCCTCCAGTTGCTCCAGTCTGCTAATCAGCCAGTCCAATGAACCGGAAAACTGGGCACAGTTCTTCCTGTTTCCTCTAATCAGTGCAGCTGAGAGGAAGGACGGGAGAAGAGGTGATACATGAATATGAGACCTGCTGTTATTGTGTCATGGCGTTAATGGATAAAACTATTAATGCAAAATCATATTAAAAATCTTATCGTCATGTCTCTGTTTTTCTAGTTTTAGATTTTATTTTTTCCACTGTGTGAATAGTAATCTCCATTATACTATTGTCAAAATCAAAGCCTAAACACCTGGTGTTAATTAACACCTGCACAGAGGAAATGATGAAGCATGAATACCCAGTAGCTGGTAGAGGGAGTTGAGAATGGAGCTCCAGGCCTCTCCTGCCTCCCTTCCCACTGCCTCAGCAAAATGTGCTGCACTGTTGTAGACATGAAGCCGATCAATACACTCTAGCACCAGGCTGATCATCCCCTACAGACACAGAGGTTGTTGGTTTTACTGCTTTATTCAGCTGGACGCAGACAATGCTCTTAATAATAACGGTGGTCTTAATTAAACTGGTGGTGGACAAGAAAGACTGATAGAGAGACAGAGTATCCATTCATTGTGTAAAGGGCCACTGCAATCACAATTTTGCAGTTTTGTCAATACTTAACCTAAATTTTTATATGAAAAAATACAAAAAAAATACAAAAAAGAAAAGAAAACAACACTGAAGTGAGAAGCAGAGAAGCACAGCATTGCAAAGGAAACGCAACACAAATCTATAATGTAACTTTACTTAAAACTGAAAAATAGACAGGTGATATTATTCTTATTCGAAATGAACAGGGTAAACAAAATCTAATTTGTCTCACACAAACACAAATGATAATATATTTTATGCACCCTTGTGTGTGAAAAGCTAAAAGGAGCAAATTTCAGTGGTTGTTAGTGCACATATCCTAATAGTTAGCAAAATTCAAGAGGGTAAATAAAGCCATGTTTTCATAGGATTTCCACTTCTCATAATACACCAATGGTACAAATACATACAGTGCATTGAGAAAGTTTTCAGACCCTCTTCACTTTTGTCTATTTTGTTCTGTTGCTGCCTGATACTACAGTTGTTTAAATCCATTTTTTAATTATTTTTTAATATCTGTAAATTTATTAAAAAATAAACAACTTAACTTGTACATAAATGTTCAGTATTTTGCACCTTGGGCTGCAATTACAGCCTTGAGTCCTTTTAGGTATGACGCTACATGCTTCAGCAGAATATCCTCCAATCCATGTCTGCATTCTTTTTTGCAAATCTTGTCAAGCTCAGTCAGGTTGGATAGGGACTGTCAGTGGACAGCCATTTTCTGGTCTCTACAAAGATGTTCATTAGGGTTCAAATTTGGGGCTCTAGCTGGGCCACTAAGACTTTCAATTGTCCCTAAGCCACTATTGTGTTGTCATGGCTGTGTGGCTGTGTATTACACAGAAGAGAGGCTAGATCAGTGGAGGTCTGCAGTGATGGTTGTTCTAGACAAAGTTCTAGAACTTTTTCACATCTTCACACAGGATCTCCGTAATTCAGTCAGAATGATCATCAATTTCTTGATCACCTCTCTAAGGCCCTTCTCCCTGATTGTTCAGTTAGACTGGCTGACCAGCTCTTGGAAGAGTCCTGGTTTTACCATACTTCTTCCACTGGATGCCACTGTGCTCTTGGGAACCTGCAGTGCAGCAAAAATTGTTCAATAGTCATCTCCAGATCGTTGCCTTGCAATAATCCTGTTTCTGGATTTTGCAGCAGTTCCTTTGACCTCAGGGCTTTTGTTCTGATACAGTATGTATGTGAGGCCTTCTATAGAGACGTATGTGTCTTTCCAAATCATTTCTAATCATTTCAATTCACCACAGGTGGACTCTAGTCAAGGTTTAGGAACATGACCTAAATTAAAGTTTGCAAAGGATTGTTTTTAATACATTTATAGACATTTCTAAAATTCACGTCATTGTGGGGTTCTAATTGTAGATTAAGGACAAAAACACATTTAAACAATTGTAGTATTAAGCTGCTACATAATAAAATGGACAAAAGTGAAGGAGGTCTGAAAACGTATATAATGCTAATTAAGTTCCTTCTGCTTTATCTTTGTGCTTTAAGATGAAAATGATGTGCATTATCTGGAGGAGATTGTTCTTTTAGATGCCATTTGGATGATAATTTCAGTTTAGATGGTGAAGTCTTGTTTTAGTGGCTCCTCCTAGAATCCTATAAACATTTGTATGAAAAAAGTTTTGCTCTTCTACCAAACAAATGACTACATGACTACACTTCACCCTAGACTACAGCTAATTCTGACCTGAACCCTAAAACTAAATCTTGACCCTCAATCATCCAGTGTGTCCTCCTCATGGCCATGATACAAAACTGATAACTGGTCATCACAAAAATAGCTACAGACTAACACCCACCTCCTCCTGAAAGAGGTTCTGTCGGTTCTTCAGAGCTCTCAGTCGGTTCTGCTTGTCCTCATGTTCCAGGTGATCACCCGGTGGTTGGAAGTAGCCAATCAGGTCCTGCAGACTTAGGCTAACTGAATCTATTGGTAGGTCTAAAGTTGAGCTCTTCCCCTTTTTCCTTAGTGTGTCCAAACCCCTGGAGCACACACAGAGAAGCATTCCAATCATCATCTTTACAATGTGGCACATTCTTTTGTGTAACTCTTTGAAACTTCTCACATCATTGCTACTGTGATGTGTGTTTTTTCTACTACACAGTTAGGGCTTTCATGATGTAACCATCACCATGATGTAACCATCATACAGAGGCCTTTTATGATGGTTACATCATGATGGTGGTTACATCATGATGATGGTGACTTGTACCCGAAACATGCGTGGGTTACAAATATAACTTTTAGTTGCTGGATAATTTATATTTATAAGCAAAAGTTATATTAGTCACTGTGAAAGTTACGTGCTTTATGTATCATGTTATTTCTGCTTGTTTTCATTCAAGATTACAGCAGTTTATCCATACTGCAGTCTGAGCAAGCTGGTTATTTGACAGTGATCATTTATGCACACCTCTCTACTGCTTTCCATACGTTCTTCTTCTTTTCCTTTTGACTGTTCCCTTTCAGGGGTCTCCACAGCGAATCATGTGCCTCCATCTAACCCTGTCCTCTGCATCCTCTTCTCTCACACCAACTAACTTCATGTCCCCTCTCACTACATCCATAAATCTCCTCTTTGGTCTTTCTTTTTCCTCGTTCATCAACTCTTCAAAGTTCTCCTTCCATCTTCCCATCACACTCCTGGCACCTGTCAATACATTTCCATCCTTATCTTTAATCACACTAACCTGCTGCACATCCTTCCCATCTCTGTCTCTTTGTCTGGCCAACCTGTACAAATCCACCTCTCCCTCTTTATTGTCCAACCTAACATACAAGTCCTCATATGCTCTTTGTTTGGCCTTTGCCACCTCTACTTTCACCTTCCGCTGCATCTCCCTGTACTCCTGTCTACTCTCTTCAGTCCTCTCAGTGTCCCACTTCTTCTTAGCTAACCTCTTTCTCTGTATACACTCCTGAATTTCCTCGTTCCACCACCAAGTCTCCTTGTCTACTTTCCTCTTTCCAGATGACACACCTAGTACCCTCTGACCTGTCTCCCTGATCACATTAGCTGTAGTGATCTAGTCATCTGGAAGCACCTCCAAACCACCCAGAGTCTGTCTCAGCTCCTCCCTGAATACGACACAACATTCTTCCTTTTTTAACTTCCACCACTTCGTCCTCTTCTCTGCCTTTGTCCTTGTCATCTTCCTCACCACCACAGTCATTTTACACACCACCATCCTGTGTTGTCTGGCTACACCCTCCCCTACCAATACTTTACAGTCACGGGTCTCTTTCAGATTACAACGTCGACACAAGATGTCGTCCACCTGAGTGCTTCTAACTCCGCTCTTATACATCACCCTATGTTCTTGCCTCTTCTGGAAGAAAGTGTTCACTACAGCCATTTCCATCCTCTTTGCAAAGTCTACCACCATCTGTCCTTCTGTGTTCCTGTCCTGAAGACCAAACCTGACCATCACATTTTCATCACCTCTGTTCCCTTCACCTACATGTCCATTGAAATCTGCACCAATCACCACTCTCTCACCTCTGGGGATGCTCTGCATCACTTCATCTAACTCACTCCAGAATTTCTCCTTCTCTTCTAACTCACATCCTACCTGTGGAGCATAACCACTAACAACATTGAACATCACACATTCAATTTCCAGTTTCAGACTCATCAACCTGTCTGATACTCTTTTCACCTCTAGAACTTAACTCAAACTCCTCTTTCAGGATAACTCCTACTCTCTTCCTATCTGACCCATGGTAGAACAACTTGAACCCTGCTCCTAGGCTTCTAGCCTTGTTACCTTTCCACCTGGTCTCCTGGACACACAGTATATCCACCTTCCTTCTCTGCATCATGTCAATCAACTCTCTAGCCTTCCCTGTCATAGTCCCAACATTCAAAGTCCCTACTGTTAGTCCTACATTCTTAGCTTTCCTCTTCTCTCTCTGCCTATGAACACAGCTTCCTCCTCTCCTTCTTCGACTTCGACCAACAGTAGTCCAATTTCCACCGGTACCCTGTAGGTCAACAGCACTGGTGGTGGCCGTTGTTAACCCGGGCCCCGACTGATCTGGTACGGAAGTCATTGTCACGATTCGCATGTTTAATTTGGCACAAGAAGACACTGGCTTGTGCCCCTTTGTGGTTGTATACATCCATTGGACGTATGAAAATTATGATTGCCCAGGCAATACTAATGCACTAGGGTTTAAGTTGATAAGACACGGGTCCATCAGGTCAGATGGTTTGCATATACTGCAGACAATGAAAGTGGATTTTCTAAATTAGTAGTTCTGTGTATCTACAGTTCATGTTTCTGAAGGAGTAATAAGCGCCTTTAAAGCACTTGGTGTATTATGTCCCTTCTATTTTCTACAGCCTTCTTTCTCAGAGAGCCATGCCTCTATATCTCTCTTGCTAATTTACAAAACACACGCTTAACCCATGCATCTCTGTAATGGCTTCTAATGGGCCTAGAATGTTTTAGACACTTCAACTATTTGAAGTGTTTGATGTTTTGCCCCCATGAAATTAAAATTAGAGAGTTTGAAACAGGAGACAAATTCTCTCTAAACGATGTGATGGCATATGGTGACAAAAAAACCAAGTCATCTATTTGCAATGTCCACTTTTTCTGCATAAACAGGTCATGACCTTACCTTTACCAAATGCATGTGTGAAAGTGCATGTGTGAAGTCACATTGGTAGACATTTTCACTTGTGGTGATAAGTTGTTCAATTAAACAACTGTATATGTATCCAGTTCCATACAGTATTACAATCTTTCACTCTTTCCGTTAAAAGCAACATTTTGCAGATAACACACAAATTTATCTATTGGAAACCAGTATAAGAAAGGTTATACTTAAACGTACTTGATGAACAGGATCATTGTTGTTGTACTGAGTTGTGAATCAGTTTGTTCTGAGTGGTTAGATGTATACGTTTGATGATGCTGCAGACAAGTGCCGATCAAATACTGTATGGATTTAGAGCATTAAAAAGGAATCCAGTCAAATCTTCTGCTTATTGACGATTCATCAAACACATTGCACGCTGCCAGCCCAGGACTCCAACTGCTTGTCTTCATTACTGTATTGAATGTTTTTTTATTTGTAGTTGGCTCCATTTGTATGTTGGCTCCACATTGTGTTTGCTACACGGATACACGTCTAAACAGAGATCGACTGCTGAGAAAAGGTTCTTGTTCAGGCATCTATAGTAGAATTTTTCCCTTTTATAAATCTATTCTGCAGTTCTGCTTTGTTTACTCCAGAAAACTGGTCTGTCCTTACATTAAACAACACTGAGACAGAATGCAGCTTGCTGGCTGCTTTGCTTGCACACTGGGTATGAAGTTATGATGCATTGTGATGCAATACTTTTTGTGTGTTTGATTTTTAAAATGTACTAATAAAAATGCAGAGTAACATTTGTAAAACAAAATCTAAATTCCCTGCACACACTACAATGTGCTGCAGTCTACCCCTTAAATGTAATGTTTCTTTTAGCATCTTCTAACACTGCCTCCTAATCTCCGGCGACACTTACTGATATTTTAACTACTGTATGTACCTTAATTATGCACAACAACCACTAAAGCTTTGGACATTACAGAAAACACAGAGGTAAGGCAGCCTTCAACACAATGTCATCAGTGGTTATTTCTTGGTATATTTAATATTCTCCTACAAATCCCTAATGAAATAAAACTCCCCACAGACACTACAGAATTAAGGCCTATGTCTGCCAGGCTGAACGCTTTGCTTAACGGCTACAGTGCTGGTCAAGGTTTAGGAGGTAAGAAGAAAATATAGAAATAGTCCCTCTGGATATTTCCAACATCTTTGTTTTCAATAGTATTTATTGTAGATGAGTTTGTTACTGATTATCGCATAAACCCATATAATGTTCACTGTGCGGAACAGTATGCCCACTGATGTGTGTCATTCACCACGAACACTAGGAATAGGGGGTACTATCTGCTGGGCTGACTACTGCTTTCAATGGAAAAGTTGTTAACCAGGTTTGGGAAGTATTTTAAAGAGAAAACAGAAGACTAGTCCATGTAAAATTATCAAACTTTAGTGACATCTGTCCAGCCTCTAAAACAAACCTAAGGCAGGGATACTTTCTTCAGCTGAGCCACTTCATAACGGATTCTGAGCTGATAGCTGTATGCTAACTAGCCTTCTCCAAATTTGGTGGCTAACACTATCATGCTAATTTAGCTGCTCAACTGGTATTTTTTTAATCACACACAGGACATTAAAAAATGAAAAAATGTTCATGCTTATTCCAAAATACACAAAAGTGTTTAATCTTTAAATATCGATTCACCTGCACACGAACCGTGGTGTTCCCTAGAGGTCCTGTTAGCTTTAGTGGTCATTGTGGTGTTCACGGAATGAGAGCTTCAAATAAGCAACTCTCCAAAGACACATAAATAAAGTTTTGTACTCGCAAGACAAATTTTGTACTTGAAATCCACAGAATGAGGTTCACAGAAGTGCAACTCCACATCAACAAATGCTTAAATTAAGATGTGTACTTCCTAAACAAGATTTATACTTGAGAGGATAACTGCATATAAAAATGTACAAATGTGATTTTTGATTTTTTTTGAACAAATATTCAAATACAAGTGCACATTTGATAAAACATTTTACACTGTACATTTGCAAATCAACAAATACACACAAAAAAATATTCATCATCATCATTAACTATCATTATCATTAACTGTGTGTGTGTGTTTGTGTGTGTATGTACATGCAGTACTCCACCTGATGAAGATATTGAACAGAAAGACGGTACTGCGGATGACTCTGGCAGTACGACTCTCCTCATGCTGTGACCGAGACAATGTGAGCCCATCGTCCATGTGACCCTCAAGGTGCATGATGGCCTGAAATAAGAAGTTATACCTATGCTATTCATATTCCACTCAACTCATCAAGTTACAGTGTAAACAGTGTTTCTTGTGAGACTACTTCGTCGGTCTTAAATCAAGAAGTGGGGCATTTACAGAGATATTAATAGACAATTAGTGATGCATTCTTTCACACTTACTGTATAAGTAAGTATAAGATTGCATTAATCTGAAGTCACCTAAAAAACTGTTTTATAAGAACAAACGTGTCTTCGTGTATTAAAAGGGAGTGGGAACTCTTATGGTGAAGTGATTGAATCTTTGTTGTTGGTGGTTACCTGAGAGCAACATGGCTAATGTTAATAAATGAAATTGTTTTGAGTAGAAGATGATAAACAGGAAGAAGGAGCATTTACACTGGTTTCTTGTAGTATATAAAATCCACAATCATGATTTATTAATTAAATTCAGATGTCTGGGTCTTTTCCATTGCAGCGATTTTCAATTCTTGACACTACTTCAGTTTCATAGTGCTGAAAGACACAAGTATCTAAAATTTACTGTAAAGTTATGAAATGTTCATATGCTTAATCTGCGCTAATGGGCCTCTTGTTGTCAACAACTAATCTTTGCTATACAGCAACCCTTGCACAGTCTGTACTGTAGTTACAAGATAGGAGAGAGACGATAAAAATAAAAGGTGCAGTGCAGTAAGGTACCTTTCTTTGTACTCCACCCATGCGTGCACACTTAGCATCAACAGTCTGGTATGTGAGCCACAGGCAGGTGTCCACATGTTGGATGTAACACACAGAGTCACCATACTTGATATCTGGAACACCCATCCCATCAATCTCCTTCCTCGCCCCAGGGTCCAGCTTTTCCTGCATTAAAGAGAAACAGAGAAAATCATGTACTTCATTCTGACTAAATCTTATATAATTCTTAATAAAGACAGTCACCAATGTGCATTCAAGAATTTAAGATTCTAATTGCTACTACAGAACTGTGTGATTTAGTAGATTCAGTGAGTTCAGTAAGTCATCTCTTTAAAAACTATTCTCCATGGTGGAAAAATAAAGGACAAAGCTAACATCACAAGGGAATAGGATAATTAATATTGATAACTGATTAACCATTAAATCGGATTTCAAGAAGAAATCACGTCTACAGTTTAAAATGCTTTTTACTTTTTTAAACTGTTTTGACTTTACTTTTTAGTTCTTTATTGTTCCATTATGTATTTTGTATTTGACATTTTGTGTGTGTCTTACGAAAGCAGGTCTTTTGCTGTTAATGTTAACTTCATACCTTAGAAGACCTGAAGCAGAAGGCTGTAGACTTGACATCAGCCTTCTCTTTGTCCATCAGCAGCAGAGATTTGTCTTCTATCAGACTCAGATACTTCCCTGTTGTCACATGTCTCAGTCTGAAAGGCTGACCCCAGCGGATGTGACTCCCACTCCACCTGGGGATAAACAGTCAGAAGCAGAAATGTCACAGTTGAGTCTGTTTAACTGCCTCCTGCCATCTCCCTTTCAGCAACCAGATGTCCCTGTAACCTTCCCTTTCCCTGAACCATCTGCACACCTGCCTTTGATTGTCCAATCACTCACACCCACAGTCAGCACCTGTTCCCCACTTACCAATTCACTCCACCAAATCAGGTTATGCCTGTATGCTTTCCTTCAGTCCTCTACCAGATCATCTGTTCTTTCATAATTATGGGTCTCACCCTGCATTATTATTTTTTTAATATCTCACACTGCAAACAAAACTGCTATACAGTAAGTTTGTAACTTATCCCGTCTTACTCCAGATGTAACTGCATGATTCCAATAATTAAATTACAGCCATGCCTTCTTTAATTGTAAGTTTTGTGGTTCCCTGTAATAACTTAAGATTATGTTTCTCTAGCAAAAAACATCAAGATCATGGAAAAGCAAAGACAGAATCACATTTAAAAATTAGTATAGGATTATAGAACAAAAAAAACCACACGACACACTAAGATATTTCATTAGGCTGAGCCCAGCTACCCTTCACAGGAAACTCATTTTGGCTGCTTGTACTCATGCTTGTATTGTTTCAGTTATAACCCAAAGCTTATGAGCATAAGTGAGGGTTGGAACATAGATAGACTGGTAAATTGGGAGCTTCGCTTTGCAGCTGAGCTTCCTCTTCACCACAACAATTCGGTACAACATCTGCATTACTGCTGATGCTGCGCTAATCCGCCTGTCAATCTCACAATCCATTTATTTTCACTTGTGAACAAGACCCCAAAATATTTCACTTGGGGTAGTTATTCATTCCCAACTTGAAGGAGGCAATCCACCGTTTTCTGGGATAAAACCATAGCCTCAGACTTGAAGGTGGTGACTAGAATCCCAGCCGCTTCACACTTGACTGCAAATCCCAGTGCACGCTAAAGGTCATGGTCTGATGAAGCCAAAAGAACCACATCATCTGTCAAATCCAGAGATTCTAAGGTCACCAAACCAGGCACACTGCTACCCCCAACTGCTTCTAGAAATCCTGTCCATGACAGGATGTATTTCAGTCACATACAGGATTGGTGAGAAAGGGCAACCTTTGTACAATGACGTAACAACGACCTCAGCACCCCATTCTCCCGCACTACCATCTACAAAACCCCCTAAGAAACACGGTCATAAGGCTTCTCTAGGTTCTGTCAAGCCAGGACCTTTCCTCCTTTCCAGCACCTTGGCATAGACTTTTCCAGGGAGGCGGAGTAGTGTGATACTCCAGTAACTGGCACACACCCTCCAGTCCCCCTTTTTAAAATGGGGACCACCACCCTAGTTTGCCACTCCACAGGCATTGCACCCATCCTCCATGCAACATCTAATAGGCATGTCAACTAGGACAGCTCGACAATGTCCTGAGCCTTCAGCATCTCAGGGCAAATCTGATCCACATCTGGTGACTTGCTGCCGAGGAACCAGACCTGGGAGGGGAGCTCATCTGCGAGTGTCTGGTAGCTGGACCTTTGTCCATGGGGCCTGGTTGGGCCCAGCTCGAAGAAATGACATGGATCTCCACCTACAGGGATAGGAATCAGGGTCGGCTGTGATGGAGGCAAGGCAGGGGTCTAGGCATTCTGATCCAAGGCTTCGTAAGCTGGTCGTGGAATGTGGAATGTTACCTCTCTGATGGGGAAGGAGCCGGAACTGGTGCGAAAGATTGAGCAATACCAACTGGATATAGTTAGACTTACCTTTAAACATGGCACTGGCTCTGGAACCAAACTCCTAGTGAGAGGTGGGACTCTTTCCTATTCTGCAGTTTCCCAGTGAGAGTTTTCTTAGAGGAGGAGAGGGTCACCTCTATGCTAAGGAAAAGGCCCTGGCTATTGTTTGTGCTTATGCACGAACAGAAGTTCAAAGTATCCGGCTATCTTGGAGACCCTGGTGAGGTCCTTGAGTACCAAATGGGGTCTCCACAGTTCTGCTGAGGAACTTGTGGGCAATGATAGAGAAACCTGAAGGGGAGTGACTGGGAGGAATGCCCTGCCTGATCTGAACCTGAATGATGTTTTGTCATTACACTATAGAATTAGACTATAGTGCTAGTCATGGTTTGGCCATAACGAACACCATGATCAAGCATACTTGTTCCCAAGTATACCTCGTACCAGAACACCTTAGGCCTCAGGTCAGTGATAAACTTTGTGGTTGTATCATCAGATTTGAGGCTGTATGAAGAATAAGGTGAAGAGAGTAGCAGAGTCGTCAACTGATCACCACCTGGTGGTGAGTTGAATCTGGTGGCGGAGGAGGACACCGGACAGACCTGGTGAACCAAAATGTGTAGTGAGGGTGTGCTGGGAAGGCCTAGTTGAGGCCCCTGTCCATCGGATCTTTAACTCCCATCTCCGGAAGAATTTCTTCTGCATTCCAGCTGAGGCTGGGGACATGAAATCATATTTAAAGCATTCACTGTGGAACCGGCTGGTCTGAGTTGTGGCAAGAAGTTAGTTGGTGCCGCTCATGGCGTCAACCTGAGGACTCACTGGTTGACACCAGCAGTAGAGGAGGCGGTCAGGCTGAAGAAAGAGGCCTTTCATTCATGGAAAGTTCTGGAAAACCATAGGATCCCTCAGAAAATTAAAGCAGGGTTTGGATGAGGCTGTATTCAGCAGGGGAGAAGAACTGCTGACTTGGACAGAGGATACACTTAAGAGTATAAGGAGCTCCTGTGAACCCGTCTAACTTTCCCTCTGAAGAGGAGGCAGACTCTGAAGTTTTGGGGGGAGCCGGATCCATATCACAAGTAATTTCTTCAAAACAAAAAATACATAGGTTCTAAAATGAATAACTCTGATATACAGCAGAGTGCATTTTAACACAACTCAACACAAGAAGCTTGTAAATCCTGTCACTAACAAGAGCAACCACATCTGTGTTTTGGTGCATGTTAAGATCTTTAGTTTTATTTTGGTTGGTGTCCTCCAATATGATGTCACTGACACTTACACTGATCAGCCAAAGCATTAAAACCACTGACAGTAAAGCAAATAACAAACCTGTCAGTGGGTTGGATATGTTAGCCCTTAAGTGAAGTTAAGTGAGTTTCTGAGGGTTGATTTGTTGGAAACAACAAAAAATAGGCAGCTAAAAATCTAAGCAGTTGTCATCATACTATGATGGTTAGACAACTAAGTCAAAGTATCATTGAAACAGGAGGTTTTGTGGGCTGTTCCTGGTATGTGGTTGGTCTGTGCGATAAGAACAAAATTTCATATGCTAACATAGTCATAAATATATATTGAGATAGAGTATAGGGAAGGCTGATTTTTTTTTATTGCATTTCAAATTACTGTGTGTATAAATAAAATTACTCCCTCATATTTAATGTGGTTTCTGCGTAGAATGTAGGTGCAAATTTTGAAAAATAAAACATGTTACAAAATATACCGCACTTTTGTGGCTTTCTTCTGTAAATTTGCTCTATACTGTATAACATGACTCTTGTGTAATTGGCATAGCTGTGGTTCTCCTGGAATACAGAGACTCAAGGCACGGTCACTTCAAGTGAGGAAAAAGATTTCTATAATTCTGCTGTGAGTCATTTACAAAAAATTCTATATTAAAAGCTTTAACTTAACACCTCAGAGCCATAAAAGAGCTTTAACATAATTATTATCCTCTGTAAGAAAAGTTAGGACAAATACAAGATATCAATTACAGCAATTAAAATTTGGAATTCATGCAGACTTTAACATAATACTTTAGATTCAGTAAAACTATAAAGTGTGCTCTCAATAAAAAAAATCTAAAAAAAATTATCACTATCACACTCCCAACACTCCTAAGAGGACCACTCTGCGATTCCTTATTAGACTTAACTCAGGTTGAACCCAAAGGACCCAAACATTATTGCTGAATGCCTTCTGTGTTTACATATATATGAACTAATGTGGTAGGCTTTATGAAACAGGAAATACCTCTTCCAGTTTTTGATTTCATTGATCCAAGTCTGAATAAAATCTGATGAAAATTCACAAGAATAATTATTTGGGAAAAATGTGTAAATGTATGATGGAAACACACTGGCACCAAATGGCAATGTTCATTATATCCATGACTAATCTGACCTTTGTACCACATGACCTCATGCATACTTTATTTACTTTATGATATTTGACTGGCAATCTTTTACAAATGACTACAAAAAATTTTGACTACTAAGAGTTTAGAAGATATCAATAATAACCATATTATTGTAACTATCACTTAACATGCTGAAAAATAACACATGATGTCTAAATACTCTGCCTATAAATGTTTTTGTGCTGCTTTATTGCCATTAAATGTTTTCAGATTGTGTTCATTATCAATAATGAGAATTATTGATAATGTAAGGGCCTATTATCAAGAGTATTAGATAACTCACAATGATTCGTCACTAGCAAAGTAAAAGTTCTATTATTAAAAAAAACACATCCTTTTGCTTTCTCAGTGATGGAAGAAATTCTACTAATGCTCATCCCATCATGTATCTTCCTTGTTTGTATAAATGGAAGGGGGAGACAACCTACCAATTTACCAAAACAACTACCACCTTCCTAAAACAGTCGCAGCCCTGTACACACTGGCCATTCATTCTGATCCTGTTTATTGTGTACACAGAAATGTTAAATCAATATAAGTCCTCATTTTCCCCTGGTATCAACTTTTGATCATTAAGTTGTGAAGGAAAAGCATTTGCTCCTGACCCACTGGGAGCAACTTGGGGTTCAGTGTCTTGCCCAAGGACACTTTGACTTGTAGCCAGGAGTGGGGATTGAACCACTGACCCTGTGGTCCATGGTCAACTGCCTTACCAACTGAGCTACAGCCGCCCCTAGTTGTGATGTATTAGCAGTAACTAGACTGATGAATCTACACTACTTCTTGCACAGTTTGCGTGTCTGGTGTATGTTGTACTTACACAACCCGCAGTGTCTCCAACCTCCATAGGGACCTGGCATGACTTGACACTGCTCCCCCTTCATAGTGCACTGTCCTAGAGATAGAAAGGAAAAAAAATAAATCACACTTCTAGTCAAATTATATGTAAGTAGTTCAGAGTGCAGATCGTGCAAATAGAAATTTTTTTCAGAAGAAAATTGGATGGGCTCAGGAACAACAAGTCAAATTCCATGGTCTTTGATTTAGTACATTTAGAACCTGATTTAGTACACCGCTGCACAGCAAGAAGGCTGCAGGTTCGCACCCTGGCCAGCCGTGGCTTTTCTGTGTGGAGTTTCCATGTTCTCCCTGTGCTTATGTGGGTTTCCTCCCACAGTACAAAAACAAGCATGTTGGTTAACAGCGGTGACAGATAATAGATGTTTAATATTCTACTGCCTAGATGAATCGTTAGCAATCCTCAGCAGACAGAAGTGATAGGAACATAGTCCTCTCATCGGCATTGCTTTTCGACATGGGTGTCCTTTCAGGAACATCTTAAAACTATAATTACTAATGGTCCCTTCTGTCTTAGTCACGGCAGAAAGCTTAGTGTGTAATGGGAGTTGTTAGTCAGTTTCCCTGCAGGCCATAGTAATTTCCTTTACAAAACTAGCACAATACTGGATGTCTAATGGTTTGTACAGAAGGGTGAAGGAGAGCCACACTGACGCTTTAAGAAATAGTTAGATCTATAAAATCTTGGGACAAATTGATTTGAAGAATGATGCTTCAATATAAGTTTGTTTAAGGTAAACTAATAACTGCATCAAGCTCACACACACCATAGCAAACACGTGCTGCTGCAAATTCCTGTAACACTTCAGTCAAATAAGACTGGTTTCATAAAGATATGTTAGACTGGGGCCATGTAGAGTTACGTGCAAAAATTAGCATTGCCTTCAATGCCTTTTCAGTGTAAGGTGATGCAAACTTAATCCTAAACCTCATATAATAACAATGCACACTCAGTGCACAGAATAGTACAAATGCTCTTTTATTACAAAAAGTTACAAATATTGTTAGGAGTGTTAAGAAAAAAAATTAGAGTAAAATAATGACAATTATATTAGTAAAAAGAAGTTGCATCCCTCCTGAAAAAATATTTTAAATTATTTTAAATTATTTAAATAACTAGGTTAATTTGCATTAAATATTATGTTGATGAAAAATAAACTGTTTTACTCTTTGAAAGCTCAAACTATTGCATTAAACTGCAGTTCATCCATAAATATACATTTAGTTTTTCATTTCCTGTGATTATTCGGATTTAAGAAAAATAAAATAACTTTAAGTTAAGAGAACCCACAAGGAGTTGGGTTGCATATTCAGAAAAGTAGGGTCTGATCTTTCCGATGTTTTAGAAGGCAAATTGGCTGCCTGAGAGATGGAGATATGCTCAGTAAAACTCAATTGGTCATCAATGATGACCCCCAGATTTCATACAGACTTTGTGGAGACAACAACTGAAAAACTGTATATTAGGTCTGACTGGTATAATGCATCTCATTCAAGCAGAGATTTCAGGAAGAAATTCATAATTAGCCATCCAGTGGGAAGGTGTCATGAGCATATCAATCATTGGAAACCTACTTATTATGCTTTTCGGAGCAACATGTGATCAATCATGTTATCTGAGGATATATTAACCAGGTGATCAGTTGAGAGTTGTACTTCAAAGAAACTTTAAAGTTGTCAGAAGTCACTTCTATGTAAAAATTACAGCTGCAATTATTTATTTCTTCTGTGTTAAGTATCAATTCAGATTTCTGACTTGTGTCTGCAAACACATGGTTTGCAGATGCTTATACTGGTTCTCTAAATAAATGTGTATAATTAAGTGACAGCACTTAAGACATATACATGGTTAATGTTCTGCACTTATAATTTTCTACCTATTGGCACGCAAAGTGCTTTACACTGCTGCTTTTTCATGTATCGCACTCACAATCACACACACACTGATAGGGGAGCTGCTATGCAGCTGGACTACATTTACAAGGAGCAACTAAGTTGGAGTTCAGTGTTTTGCTCAACTATCTGACTATCTACTGTCTTTATTATGTTCCTCTGGTGATTTTATGTTTTCAATTTTATAATTTACAAAGTTTAGGCTTAAAGGATTGTTGTCAGGTAAAAAGTCAGAATTGATAATATAATCAAAGTTTTTACAGGAAAACTACTTCATGTGCTTTAAAACCTGTTAAATTAAACTTAAATGTTGGTTATAATTCTCAATCTCATAAATAATCCAAACTTGTAGTTATCAGTATAAGTTACCTCCTCTGCTCATCTCCATGTTCCCCAGATGGAACAGTCAGACACTCGTCCATGTGACCGTGAAGAAGACGTAGAACATCTCCTCCTATCAGGAAACCTGCAGACAGAGTTCAGAAAGGGAGAAAAAAGGGGAAACGGGGTAAATACAAGCTGAGGACAAGAGGAGGAAGGATAGATTAAACAGAGTGGAAGTCAACTCATGAATCCAGATAAATGGTGAGTACTGCTTAAATGCAGAGGAACTAGTACGTATTTGCCTATAACCTGATTGGTAACAGGCTGGAGGGCAGAAGGGATCAAGTCTAGCAGGGCACTCATGGTAATATGACATGGTTGAGCACTTCTGAAACCCCGTTGTTCAGATACAAAAAGACTAGCAGAACTGGCTACCTAGAAGAACATCTTTGTGATGTGAGTCTGACAGCCAGTACCCAGAGACAGCTGCAGTGTCCCAGTTCCATACTACATTAAATCTGAACAACTTTTAAGTTTGTGCTGTGTTCACATGTGTGCATTTGATAAACATCCAAAGGGAGTTCTAAAGGAAGTTCACTCAGTAGAAATAAAAGAGAAACCTTTTTTATCATGTAGTGTATATCAGGGTTGTTTCTATCAGGGAGACAAGAAATGAAGGTATTTTCATCTGCAGTTCTTGGACAGATGTTAAAATGTATCCCTAAAAACAAAATAACAATAACACCACATTATAAATAACAATTCATAAAAAACTACAAGAGATAAATACATATCTTGTAGTTTTTTATGAATTGTTATTTATTATATATATATATATATAATACACACACACACACACACACACATATAGAAATATATAACGCAGCCATTTAAAAGTACCAAGATGGCATCACAGGAGGAAAGTTAGGCCAGGACACAAGGTAGATCTTATTGTATTCATTTTTACATGTCTGATTGTTTATAAGTCAATTCCTCAAATTGATTTTGAGCGACAAGAGACTGAATGCACTTTTCCTGAGTCGAACAATGCAGTCCCATCTTACTGCACATCCGTATGACATATGTCCGAGTGGAGGAAAAGATCCCCCACAAATAATTTTAAACATTAAACACAAATTTGCATATGTACTCATGTTTTCCCAGCTTAAAATTTTGCATTTTTGTAATATTCTGCAGGGGTTTTCTGTTAAGTATTTTCAAGGTTTGCTTGTACAGAAACTCTAATCGTTTTAATGTAGAAGAGTTTGCATTTGACCAGATAGTTAAACACAATTTGATGCATGACAATACCATAGCATGAATGTACATTTGCAGATAATATCTGTCTTGGAAAATAGAAAGACTGAATTTGACTAGATTACAAACTTTCTTCATTTGCAATCTAAATGATAGTTTGAAGTCTACCCAAACTCCAAAATATTTATATACAAACACAACTTCATTAACAGGAAGATTAACAGTGTCAAAAGCCTTTTAAAGCATTTTGGAGAGTTAGGTAAAAAGCATTGGGCTATAGCTTCAACAGAATCTCTTTTTTTTTTTTTTTTGGAAGGCATCTGCAACATCATGCATATTGTTTGTGAGGTCTTCATTAGTTCTAATTTCTATCAACCTGTTTCTCTTGAGTTGTTTTCCTTTCCATTTTTTTCATTGGTCCCAGATTGCTTAGGAGTTCCCTTTAGCTTTTTCTATTAAAGTCAGAAAAAAGTAAATGTGTTTTGGACTTTGAGTTCAAAAACAAATGTCAACCTAATTCTTTCTAAAAAACTAGACTACACAATGGATTTTCTAATGAGTTCAGCAATGGCCACTAATTAGATTTCAAAACAACTGTCACTAGAACAGAAGCTTTATAGTGGTGAATAACAAGCTTACTGAAAGAAAAAAAGAGAGTCCTTTGATAAAAAGCAAAGTAGTCAAACTGCACTAGGTCAGTAGGATCTTCTATTAAAGCTAGTAGACATTCTCATTGTATTGTTTCACAAAACACTGAAGAAAGAGAACTGAGGATCTGCTCACATCTGTAAAAGCTAAGAATAAATTGTTGACACTTTCTAAATAGTTCAGAGTTGTTTCCAACTTGACATGAATATTCAACACACCATGCATCTGATGTGTCCCCAAATTCAACTTCAGATTTTGAATGTCTGAATTAGATTAATTCAAGGCGGTGCTCCTGGTGTCTCCTCCCTCTTTACTCATTGGCTGATACCTGGGCCCGTGTAGCCACTGTCTACCAGAGTATACTGTACAAAACCGAGTCACGAATTAGTTCATAGTTCTTGCATGCTCTTCTATGTGGTCAGATTACGGACATAAAACACAGAACATTTTGTTTAATTAGTTATTTTAAGATACTGCTCCAATTAAATATTATGTACTTTTTAACTTCCTGTAGGGGAGAGCTACCATTTTTGTTATTTTCCATTTTGCCAATTTGATTTTTTTTTCTGTTGACAGTGATCCAATTGTACATTTCCTTTGTGGTATTTGTGGTATAAGTTAGTTGTTACTTAATTTCAATTTTTTTTTTGGAACAAAGCTCAGTCTGAAGTTATATTCATGCTTCTTTGTGTGGGGAAAATGCTGATCAAAGTGACTTCTATATGCTCCAACTACTGTAGTTTTATACTCCCATCTCCCCTAGATCAACAATCAACAACAGAAGAATTCACACAAGCAAAAAGCTAAGATAGCATGAATAAACACAACTGAAGCAGATGGAATTAGGTAACAGAAAAACAAAGAACCAGAGCAGGTGTACCTTGTGCTACTTCACTGCCAGAACAGATGGGAGCCGCACTCCACAGAGTCTGCTGGAAAGCTGCGTCTACATGGAGACTGCCATTACCGTAGGAGAGATGCTGCAGAAAGAGGTAAAAAGAACCAGGTTTAAAAACTATTTACTGTTACACAAGACTGAAATATAAGCAAGGAGGATATTCTTTCTTCTGACCTCGAGTCAAAAAATTCTGAAAGATAAAAGATAAGTATCCAAATGCTTTGCAGACTTCTGACCATTTAATTTATTTTCTTTAAATAATAAGTCTCAGATAAAAATGCAAATCCAAACAGACCCTGTAGATGAAAGACATACAGCATCATTTTGGTTGCCATGTAATTAATGTGTTAAGTGTTAAATCAGCTATACAGAAAAGATCCTACATCTCTGTCGTCATGTAGCAGTGCTGATATTTGTGCAGAACTCCATATCACAATGCTATGACTAATGAATTCACTCAAGACTATTGAATTGACTATGACTACTTTTTTTCTAATTATAAAATGTATTTTGATGGATATATTTATTTACATTTAATTAAACAAAAGTGCAGCAAAAAGAAACTCAATTGAGCCTGAAGAAAAGTGCATAAAACAGCATTTTGCATATTCAAAATGCATGAGTGGACCTGATTCTCCAGATGATCAACGGCTGAAGTCCAATATCAATTTAATTATCTAGCCCTGAGATCTAGACTTATTTACTAGCTACTTCACTCAAAAGAATTTAGGTTCTTTAAATGAAATTCAAGATGTTTAAATTAAATTGTTTTCTTATTACATTTATTAGATTTTAGAGCACATATTTAGTACCTCAACTTGAGTAAAGAATCTGAAATTGTACAAGTGTTGGGTATTGGGTTTCATTAGTCGTACTACCTGTGCTTAGGAAAAGAAAAAGAAAAGTAAAAATTGATAGCAAGATTTGAGCACCACACCTGTACACATTCCCATGCACAGCTGTTACTGACCAGATATCTTTCAGAAGAGACGCTGACCAGGATGAGGTCATCTCCTACCCTAACCTTCTCTCCCTCTGAGCGCTGCTTTGAGGCTGGATGGATGGTCCACCAGCATGCCTCGCCTCCACATAAAGAAACAAAAACACACAGAACAAAAGACACTTCAGAGAAGAAATGTGTCCAAGGCTCACAGGATCACAAAACCACTTATCCTGTTCAGTGTATCGGGGGCTGGAGCAAATCCTACAGAGAGACATACACAGACATACAATTATTCACACCTACCTATAGGCAATGTATAAAACAGAAATACTAGAATGACACAGTACCAGGTAAACAGAAGCAGACAACAGGGGACAAAAGCATGGCCCAGGAGTAAAAACAGGGACAAGCTGTCTATAAGTCTATAAAGCACATGAGGAAAACAAGCAGAGCATAAAGCTTGGTTAAATAATGAAGTTACTAATCAACAAAATGAACTTCAGTTGAGGGTAGGCGGGCTATATGATCAGGGGAAAACACAAACAAAAAAAAAAATGAGGGGGCAGAGGAGAACAGAGCCAAGATCATGACAACCTGGCCCTTTAGATGGTAAATGCTCCAGTGAATTCACCAGCTTTTCTCACTGTTCCTGTGTGATGTCTGCAGCTTTTTTTTTTTTGCTTCTTTCATGAAAGCAGCTTACAGCTGCTCCGACTGAAAACATAGTTGATGAGATTACAAAAATCAGTCTAAGAGGTGTAAGGACCACTGCTAGGTAAAAAAATGGGACTCCTACCTGTGGTATCTTCTTGCAGTCCCACATCAAAAGCTAGTTTGTCTGTGGATGAGCGGGAGGTTGACAGACAGCACAGGTACTAAACAGAGAGGCACAATAAATTATACAATCGGAATCAAAATTATTCTCCAAGTAACAAGTAAAAGGAATTCAGTGTGGTCTCAACATGAAGAACAAAATGAACATCAACAACATACAAACATAGATACAATAACAACTAAAATAATGATACATGAAAAAAACAAGTGATGAATATTTATATTTCTGTTTAGTGGTCGGTTTGACTGTGAGTATAATGAAATGTTGAAAGTGCAAGTGAATGAGCAGCTTGTACTGGTGTCCATGGACAGTGTAAACAGTACCTGTGCAGCAGTGTGTTACAGTTTTCTGTATCTTTGTTGAAAATGGCTATATATAAAAATCTAACTTAATAAGTGATCATCAATTTGATATATTTTGTCTTAATGAAACTTGGTTGCAGCAGGAAGAATATGCAAGTCTAAATGAGTCAACCCTCCAAGCGACTTACAAGTGAGGTACAAGGCAGCAAAAATCTATGTCAAGGAGAAAACATCAAAGCAAAGTCCTATCAGAAAAGTGTTTGGTACAGATAAAGTCATTATAATGGGTGACATTAACATTCATGTAGATGCTGACAATTACTGCATTTGCATTTAATTCATGATTAGATTCCATTGGTTTTTCCCAAAATGCAAATAAACCCACCCTACACCTTGTCCTTACATACGGCATTGAAGCTGATAATTTAAGAGGATTTCCTCATAATTCTCTGTCTGACCATTTTCTAATGACATTTGAATTTACAATAATGGACTATACAGCAGTTAGAGAAAAATTAAAACAGGTGCTTAAATGAAAATGCTGTAAACAAATAAAAGGAAACGATTCTTTCATCATTTGCTTCACCATGTGTCAACACAATGGAGCGTAGCAATTAGAGTATTACAAGTTAATCATCTTGTTGATAATTCTGCAGCCTCAATAAGTACAATAATTGATACTGTTGCCCCTCTGATAAAGAAGGAATAAACCAAAAGAGGCGAGCTCCATAGTATAGTAAAGCTCGAAACTTAAAGCAGGCAACACGAAAGTTAGAAAAAAGGAGGCATTCTACAAATTTAGAAGAATCCCATTTAGCCTGGAAAAAAGGTTCAAAAATGTACAAAAAAGTCCTCTGTAATGCCAGAACAGCATTAAATTGATCACTAACAGAGGACAATAAGAACAACCGCAGTTTCTTTTCAGCACTGTATCCAGGCTGACTAATAGCCATAGTTCTATTAAGCCTAGTATTCTCTTAACCCTGAGCAGCAATTAATTCATGACTTTCCTTATGCATAAAATTATAGCTATTAGAGAAAGAATTCGCCAGATCCTCCCCCCAAATATTACAGATAGATCTTCATGTACAACAGTGCTAGAATCATCAATCTGTCTTAGACAATTTTTTACCAATAGATCTCGCTGAGCTAACTTCAACTATTACCTCATCAAAAATAACAACTTGTCTGCTAGACCCTATTTTAACTAGACTGCTCAAGGATGCTTTACCCTAATAGATACATTTGTATTAGATATCATAAATCTATCTTATGACTTATAAGGTAGTTAAACCAGTACTTAAAAAACCCTGTCTAGGCCCGGGTTTTTTAACCAATTACAGAGCAATAGCCAATCTCCCTTTTGTTTCTAAAAGCCTTGAAAAAGTAGTTGAAAAGAAATTATGCCACCACCTGTACAGGAATAATTTGAAGACTTTCAGTCAGGATTTTGAGTTCATCATTGTACAGAAACAACACTGAAAAGTCACCAGCAATCTTCTCTTGACCTCAGACAATGGACTTGTCTCTATACTTGTTCTGTTAGATCTTATTGCTGCATTCGATACCATTGATCACAACATTTTATTACAGAGACTGGAACATGAAATTGGGATTAAAGGAACTGAACTAGGTTGGTTTAAATCTTCTCTATCTGATCGATTTCATTTTGTTCATGTTAATGTTGAATCCAGTTAGCTATGGAGTTCCACAAGGCTCTGTGTTAGGACCAATACTTTTAACTTCATATATGTCTCCTTTAAGCAACATTATAAGAAACACTCCATAAATGACACCCAGCTATATCTATCTATAAAACCAGATTGAAAAAACAAATGATTCAAGCTTCAAGCTTGCTTATAAGACATAAAAGGCCTGGATGTCCTACATTTTCCTACTGCTAAACTCAGAAAAAAGAAATATGCTGTACAACCATATTGTTACTCTAGATGGCATAACTCTGGCCTCCAGTAGTACTTGCAAGGAATCTTAGTGTTATTGTTGACCATGTTTTGTCCTTTAAATGGTAAATGGTCTGCATTTATACAGCACTTTTCTACCTATAGGCAATCAAAGCCCCTTACACTGCTTCTCATTCACCCACACAATCACACACCAATGGGGGAGCTGCTGTACAGCTGGCCGACACTCACTGATACCAACTAAGTTGGGGTCCACTGTATTGCTCGCATGTGACCAGAGGACCTGTGGAACCAACAACTGCGAAACAACAACTGTAAACCAATAACTGCGAGATTGGTGGATGACCACTCTACCTTCCTGCCTCACAATCAACCCGCAAATTACTGCACATAAAAACAAATCTCTAGAACAGCCTCCTTTCATTTACAGAACATTGCCAAAACTAAGAGCATCCTGTCTCAACGTGATGCTGAAAAACTGGTCCATGCATTTGTTACTTCTAGGTTGGACTACTGTAATTCCCTACTTTCAGGATGCCCCAGTAACTCCCTAAAGAGCCTGCAATTAATCCAAAATGCTGCAGCAAGAGTGCTGACTGGAACTAGCAAGAGAGATCATATTTTACCTTCACTAGCTTCTCTCCATTGGCTTCCCATAAAATCTAGAATAGAATTTAAAACGCTGCTTCTTACATATAAAGCTCTGAGTGGTCAAGCTCCATAATATCTAAAAGACATCATATTAGCAAATCATACCATTAGAACACTTCAATCTCGGAATGCAGGTCTACTTGTTGTTCACAGAATTTCCAAAGGTAGAATGGGAGGTAGAGCCTTTAGCTATCAAGCTCCACTCCTGATGAACCAGCTTCCAGTTATGATTTGGGAAGCAGACACCCACTCTACGTCCCTCCCTTCCTCTTTGATAAAGCTTATTGTTAGTTATAGTTATGCTGCTATAGACTTAGACTGTTGGAGAAGCCACCCCCGGATGCACTGAGCTCCTTTCCTCTTCTTGTATCTCTCTCCTCTCCTCTCACCACTATATGACATTAATCGTTTGTCTCTCTCCCATAGTTGTCGTTCTCCCTCTGTGTCTCCCTCTCTCTGTACCTTTCTGCAGGTGTTCCCAGCTTTGGAGCTGCGCATTTCCATTGTTCAGCTACTGGACGTACCAACCTGCCCAATGGTTTGTTATTGCTTCTTCTTTGCCTATAAGCTTGCTCAAGGGGGATTTGTTGGATTTTCTCTATACATCTTTATAGTCTTAACTTTACTATGTCAGAGATGACTTTGTTGTGAATTGGCACTATATAAATAAAGTTGATTTGGATGTTAAAATTAGGTTTAGGTTGGGGTTAGGGTAAGGTTCTTGGGAATGCATTCTGTCAGTAAGTGTTCTCACAACTATTTAAAAGATCAATATGTGTGTGTATGTGTATTCTGAATGTGTATGTGTGTTCACCAACCATTCCACTGTAGGAGTGTCGCAGCAGGACAGCATGTCCATACAGTAAGGTGCGATGACCACCACCCTGGGCTGTCTGAGAGAAAAGGAGGATCACATAAGGCCGAAAGTTACTTTGATGTAAAAACTGTAATAACAGCAAAACAGAGACATTAATAAACACTGGAGATAGAAACAGAAATAAGCACAAACAGAGATGAAGACAGGGAGGAGACGTAAGAAGTACCATTATATTCAACAAAGCACTATAACTTCTCATTTCAATACACTATAATTAAAAAAATGTGAGTAAACTATAATGTTGTTGATCCTAGTCACCCATCCATCTCTTCATTATGGTATTTTATAAAGGTATTTTTATTTATTTTTTATTATTTTTAAATAGCCTGCTTAGCTGCTACACTAATTACTATCATACATGCTGGTCTAACGAAACAACAATCATTAATATGATTTGGGGCTTCCACACTTTGCTTTAGTGCATTAAATCAAACATACTCCAGTGTTCTCTAACGAACCAATCACATCTCCCCAGACAGCTGCATTTTATCAGTACTACTGGAATAAGCCTGTGAATATAATGTAAATGCATAAATTCACTTGATTGTTTTACATGCTTTATGTGCAAGTGTGTTTACTCTGCCGTTCATTTGGAGGGAATAGATTAGTGTTCTGAACATCTAACCGATTCACTATAGAACTTCTATGCTCAAATGTTCACTTTCAATGGCAAATGACATTGACCTCAATGTTAAGCCAAATTGTTTTTGTCACTATCACTATCACTGCTAGCGTTCTTTCTTTTGGTCCTTGTACCTTCTTCCTCTCCCCAGCAGTATTTCAGGGTTGTGCAGGACTACACAGAGATATTATTATATTATTAGAATATTGCAGTATCTGAAAATATAAGTTATCTTGACATCCCACTAGGTAATAAAGCAAATTAATTTATAACTCGTAACTATGAAGCAAAGACATTCAAAATAAACTGCTACAATTTCTTATTTTTGCTTCTGCTCAATCTACAAGCAAAACCCCTGATGTATGTACTGTATACATTTTATGTGACCGGCAGCAACTTTCTCAGTGTGACAATAATTTTATGCTGAAGTAAAAAAAAGAAAAAGAAAAATCAGCAATCAGTAATGTCAAAAGTTGATCTAAATCATGATTTCATGAATTTCTCCTGCCCAGTCACTACAATGTCAAAAATACTTTATATAGAAACAAACTGTGGATCTTTTCATTGGCAGGTTTTATAACTGAAATCATGTTCATGTCACAGTGACTGCTCCAATGTGCGAATGTCAGAAACCAACAAAGAAAAATTCTTCTCACCCAAGCTCTTCCATTTTACACATTACTACTTCCTTGACATTTTGCATGTACACTCAAGTGTAATGACTGTAAGAGAGGAAAATCCCTCAAGACAACTAGACATGAAAAGCACCTGCCCTGTTTGTGAGTGGGGCCATTCAGAACAGATACAGACACAGGGGAAAAAATAATGTCTATGTAATTATTTTAATATCAAATGCATCCCAATTTGAATAACTGGCGTTACATCACATTGCCAAATAGGCTTCCAATTGTTTTTATTTTACTGAAGTACAACAATTTGTCTATTAATAAACCAACTATGTGTCTTTTTGTACATGATCGATAAGATATGTGTTGTGCTTGCAGTAATGCCACTTCATATATTATTCTATATTATATTAATGAATCATAATAGAAAAGGTGCCATGATCCACTTGAAACACTAGGAAAAAAGTGGGATTCTCCCAAGATATTTTACTTTTGCTTGAATGGTTTCTTAAGAGCAGAAGCTTTTAATGTCTGTCAAACTATGCTGGGATAACGAAGAATAGCTCCCATTCTCTGCATGACATACTGGTGAAGAATAGGAGCACTTTCAGTGCAAAACCAATACTACCAAAGTGCACTACTGAGTGCCACAGGGGGTCGTTCCTTCCTGTGCCCATCAATCTTTATAACTCCTCCCTCTGAGATCAGATACTCTGATTCATCACCATCATGGTTATGGTCATGAATTATGCTTATGAATTCATAACTATTATAACCATAATGGTTATTTATCTGTAAATTTGTAAATCTTTTACTGTATATTTTATTTTACTTTTATTCTCATTTTATGTTTATATGTCAAGTTCTTATGCACAACGTTACTACTCTGATTCTGATTCTGTAAGAATAGTTCTGATCGTGCTAGACTAAAAATTAACCTAATTCATTGCAGACCACCTATTTGCTGTATGGAAAAGTATTTAGGTTAATAAATGAAGAAACATTTTAATGGCATTACTATGTCCACACGGCCTCTATGATAATACAGGAACAAACTCCCTTGCCATGTCTCTCTGACATTTTGTGCAAAGTTCAACCTGCCTGTTTATCCGGCTAGTAAAGACATTTATTTCTACAGCTTTTTTATGAAATAGGAAATTAGAAAAAATAGAAAAATCTGTAGAATTGCTTTACATCATGCAGGCAAAAACAAGCAAAAGCAAAGGGAATAGTGACTGGTGCAGTTGCCACCTGCAACAGACAACAGCAAACTAGACCATAATGGAATAAAACAGGCTGAAAAAAACAGGTGACACATCACGTTAGCCTAGAGTTTGTTTCTTCTTTAACAATTTCAGTAAATATTACTCAAAAATTTGAGTGTTGTTTTATTACTTAACAATCTAGAGTATCATTAACATATTTTGAGTTGAAATAATTTTATAACTTATAATCTGCTGGATGTTAATTTAACATAGGATCTTAGAGTTGCTAGAGATGATGTCTTTTTACTGAAATTTGTACTAAATGACTAAAGCCATTAGACCTGGAAGTTCTTTATGTCAACAAAAAGAACTTATGTGACCATAAAAATGTAATTCTTTAAACTATAAAAAGTGAAAAAACATGCAGAAAATTACTATTGACCTTTAAGGTACTACATTGAATAATTAAAAGAAGAAAGAAAAGAAAGAGAATCTATAAATAATTTTAGGTCAAAACAACTTGACATTCAGTGTATTAAAATTAAAATAACTTTTCTAAGCCTTCAAGTTTTCATTACACATTACTTAATTTTTAAGGCAACTGGTTTCTTCAAAATGTTTAATTAAATTCAACTTATCCACAGTGCAGCTGCTAAGACATGACAAGTGATCTGGCGGTAAATGAAAGGGATTAGGCCAAAGCCTGGAGCAAAGGAGGAAATAGGGTACAGGTGAATAGGAAGGTGTGGTGGAATCAGTTGCCTTGGAACAGTTTGTGAATGGGAAACAGGGATGCATAAATAAATAAAGACCATAGCTGTAAAACTGTACACCACTTAATACAATAAATTGCTCACAAATCGTCACAGACAGTGCATTCAGAAAGTTTTCAGACCCATAGCTAGACAGAAGCCTCTCCTCAATGTAAATACATGAAAGCAGGCTTGACGTTTCCAAAAAAAGCACCTAAATGACTCTCAGACTGTGAGGAATAAGATTATCTGGTCTGATGAAACCAAGATTTATCTTTTGGCCTCAATTCTAAATGTTATGTCTGGAGAAAACAAGGCACTGCTCATCACCTGCCCAATACGATCAGTTCAGTGAAGCACGGTGGTCGCAGTATCATGCTCTGGGGGTATTTTTCCACAAGAAGGAATGGAAGAATGGATAGGGCTGATTGAAAGCTGAATGGAGAAAAGTACACAGATATCCTCAATGAAAACCCATTTCACAGTGCTCAGGACCCTCATACTGGGCTGAAGGTTCACCTTTCAACATAATAATAATCCTAAACAACAAAGGAACGGCTTAGAGACAATTCTGTAAATGTCCTAGAGTGGCCCAGCCACAACCCTGACTTGAACACTCTTGAACATTTCTAAAGAGACCTGAAAATTGCTGTTCACCAATGGTCCCCATCCAACCTGAGCTGACCTGAGTTTGAGACAATTTGCATAACAAAATGATATTAAATCCCATAATAATAATAATTATTATGGGATAATATTTAATAATAAGTTTGCAAAGCCATAAAGACTCAAGGCTGTAATTGCTGCCAAAGGTTCTTCTACAAAGTACTGAGTAAAGAGTCTGAATACTAATAATGTTAATTCTAATGCTAATGAGACATACGTTTTTTCTTATTAATACATTTACGGACATTTCTAGACTCTGTTTTCACTTTGTCATTTTGGGGTACTGAGAGTGGATTAATGAGAAAAAAAATGAAAAGGGACAATTGTTGCATAAGGCTGCAACATAACAAAATTGAAATAAGTGAAGAGGGTCTGAAAACTTTCCGAATGGTTTGTATATTTAAAAACCGTGCTTTTATTCGTAGTTTAGGAAACATGAATTTGCCACTACCATGAAGATGAATGTCTCTATACATTTGACATATGCAAAGGACACATCATGCAACCTATTTTTAAAAAGCTTGATAAGACTTATATCTAGGGCACTGCAGTAGTTGAGATGAGATATAAACAGTGCCTGTACAAGTTGGGTAAGTTAGGGGTAACTTACGTTGGGTAACATATTCACAAAGGTAGGGTCAGATCTTTCTGGTGTTGGAAAAATCTGGATGCCCTACAGACCAAGGAGATGTGATCACTAAAGCTCAGTTGGTCATAAATGACAAGTTCCAGATTTCTGGCATCATGCTGATGCTTGTGCTAAAGCCTAGGACTTCTGTCAGAGAGGTTGAATTGAAGATGCCTCTCTATCATGCAAGTAGAGATTTCAGAAAGATGAGACAGAGATGAGACAGTGAAGTCAGTGCTCAGGACAGAAGGAGCTGTGTGTTATCAGCATAGCAATGACAGGAAGAGCCATGTGAGTGGATTATAGAACCCAGGGATGCGGTAAAGGTGGAAAAAAAGAGGACCAACAAATAAGCCCTGCAGCACAATGGGAGTTAGAAAATTGCCCCAACCAATATACTTTGAAGGTCTGTCTAGATGAGTAAGACCTGAGCCAGACCAGAGCTATAGCAGAGATGCTTAAGTCAGAAAGTGTAAACAGGAGAATCGATTGGTTCACAGTGTCAAAGGCTGCAGATAAATCAAGCAGGATTAGGACAGTCCTGCTTGATTCAGGCATTACATAACTGTCATGAGTGCAGTTTCTTAAGAATGACCACTCTTAAAGTCTGGTTGACATCAAGGGGGGTAATCTGGGCTTGCTTTAAATAAAGTGAGCAAGGTGCCTCTTGTGAAAGATGTTTTAATAATTTGTGAAAGCCTGGAAGTAGTGTGGGTGCAGTTGCTTGAAGGAGAGTGCGGGGAATGGGATCCAGACAACAGCTGCTGGGATGGAAGGTGAAGAAGGGTGGATGTCACATCTCCGGTCAGAGTGGGAAACAAGAAAAGTAATTTGCTGTTAGATGAAGGATGTCTCCATCTGGTGGAGAGAACTTGGAGCTGATGGCTCCGACCTTATTAGTAAAGAAGGTGGTAAAGTCCTCAGTAGTAGAGGTTGATGGGAAAGGTAGTGGGGGGTTGGAAGAGTCATTTGAAAGAGGAGAACAGCTTCCTGGTGTCATTGGTGATAATAGTATCCAGTTTTTACTTTGTTGAAGCTGTGAGAAAAAGATGCAAAGTGCACCCCGCCAACACCACCAATATCATTTAGGGACTTTCATACAAATGGAACCACACTGTGGCACTACGCAACATATCATCGTTGCATTTTTGGTCAAACAAAAGTGTAGAAACTTAAAACTGTTGAGGTTGGAGTAATGAGAAGTTTACATCACATACTCAATGGTCAACAGTTCATAGTTTAACTCAGCAGTCTATTACCTTTACTAGATAGAGACTAAAGAGATATCAAAAATACAAATGTGCATGGAATCTTTGCTGGTGCTCATTGTGCTGATGCTCATGGCAGTGATTGTAATAACCAACATGAAGACAAGAACAACCATGATGAACATAGATAGTGGGTGGAGGCACACCTACCCATATTTCCACATCTACATGCTGTGTGGAAATGAGAGAGAGGAAGAGAAAGTAAGTTGCTGTAGTCATTTTACAGATGACACATAAAAACACATACATCTATCCAACAGATAAAACTGTTGGATGACAGCATCCCTTCATTTGACAATTTAGTTTGGTTTGTTTGGAAAGTCTTCCACGCGAGTGTGGTTACCTTAGATTCACACAGAGACTATCATTTTCTCATTGTGTAACCAAAAAGAAATTTAATAATGAGTTGTGGTTTTATGGGGAGCTAGATGCCATTGTTATTTCTTGGCAAAATAATAACAGCAGCTGTTTTCCCTCCTGTTTTCCCTAATTTCTCCTCCTAGCCTTTAAGCTAATAATCACCTCTTGGCTCTGGCTCCAAGCTACAGGCATAGGGGCCCAAAGGATAAGGATTTTTCTGTTCAAGGCTATAGGCCTGGGAACACAATATAGAACTAGAATACAAAACAGGGTTGTGACAAAGCTGAACACTCTTCTGTTTGCATTTAAATCCAAGAAATACTAAACAATGCATCCCATTCATCCATCCATTATCTGTTATTGCTTACCCTGTGTAGGGCTGCAGCGGTGCTGAGCCTATCCTAAATATCATTGGGCGAGAGGCACAGACAGACAAGAATTCACACTCACACTCACTACGGACAATTTAGAATCACCAATTAACTTAACATGCATGTCTTTGGACTGTGGGAGGAAACCAGAGTACCTGAAGGAAACCCACACAACCACAGGGAGAACATGCCCTCTGAGGATAGCGGTAAGTAATCTAGGAGTGGGGCAATGCATCAACGTAATCGATTACATAAATACGTTATCTAACATAATGTGCGTCGATGCTTTGTAAATAGGAAGTAAGTCAGAATGTTGTGTGTACTGTGTGCGCCCAGTGAGCTTGCTGCCCCCTATATGCAATAAAATGGGCCGACAATCTATACATCCCTGAACAGTTTCATTGGCTACAATGTCATGTCATCGCAGAGAAGAATCATTAGTTTGCTGTAACAGCCAAGAATGGTAAATGGTCTGCAAAGAACACTGTTGCAAACTGAGCTGTAGAGCCAACCAGGGTTTCCTCTGTTTTTGTTTATGTTGTGTATTGTAAGGTTAGTTAGATTAATAAGTATACATATAAGTGTACCGATGATGTCATTAATAACATCATATGGCTTTGATGTTTACCTTTATAGTTTGCCTTTGTAATTTACCTTTTATTTAACTAGTTGTCAAGAGAACAATGCATAACAATGGTTTGTTACAAGAAAGGCAGTTCAGCTCATCTATTGAAAGTGAACTGCAAGAGAGACAGTGACTGAAGCAAAGGAACTGACTTCAAGATTGTGGGGACCACAACAAGGTAGAAGTGAAAGGTTCAGTGCGTAGCTGTGGTGGCACACGATTTATTACCGTGTTGTGTGGATTTAGGAATCACTTTGAGAAGCTTTTTGATGTAATTGATTCATGAATGTATTTATGAAATTACTATTCTTAAACGTGGATTGTAGAATTAGTCAGTTATCGGCTAAGTTGAGAACTGTGGAATACAATAAATGTTCAGTGTTCGTCACACAATGATCTCTGGAGTGGATAATTGCTGAACCATCAGATACAAGTAAGATCACCTGTACATGGGCTAAACACGCTTGTTGCCATGAATCTCTGTACAAATAATCAGTTGAATATTACTATCGATTTCCTTAAATCCTGTGTTCGTATAACCTCAAAAAACAGATTCATTTCATTTCATTTTATAAGCAAGTAATGGCCTGATTACAAACCTTCATCTTAGATAAATTTGGCCAGAAGGTAATTGGCGCCTGTTATGGCAGCAACCTGAGGACTCACTGGTTGACACCGGCAGTAATGGAGCCCGTCAGAATGAGGAAAGAGGCCTTTTAAACATGGTTGGCTCAATGATCTCCTGATTCCGCAGACAGGTAGGCCAGAAGGGCTGCGGCTCGAGTGGTTGCAAATGCAAAAACTTGGGCGTGGGAGGTGTTCTTGGGGGAAAGTCTTGGGGGAAGCTTCATCAATATCACTGGTAGAGGTCTCTGACGTAGTAGAAGAGCTCCTTGGCGGCTACTCGGTGGATGAGATTCGCCCTGAGATGCTAAATGCTCTGGACATTGTTGGTCTGTCCTGGTCCGGGTTGGGAATGAGTCACTACCTCAAGTGAAGGAGTTTCAGTATCTTGGAGTCTTGCTCAAGAGTGAGAGTAAAATGAATCTTGAGATTGACAGGCGGATTGGTGCAGCATCAGCAGTAATGTGGACATTGTACCGAACTGTTGTGGTGAAGAGGGAGCTCGACCGCAAGGCAAAGCTCTCAATTTACCAGTCAATCTATGTTCCAACCCTCACCTATATTCATGACCTTTGGGTTATGACGGAACTAATACGATCCGAAATACAAGCAGCCGAACTAAGTTTCCTGCGAAGGGTGGCTGTACTCACCCATAGGGGGCAGAGTTCTGACATCTGAAGGGAGCTCGAATTAAAGTCACTGCTCCTTCCTGTTGAAAGGAGTCAGTTTAATAAGAATTTAATAAGAATGCCTCCTGCAACTAGAGGTCTTCCACCCACGCTCAACTGGTAGGAGACCCCGTGGTAGACCAGGAACCATTTGGAGGGATTATATATCCTATCTGGCCTGGGAGTGGCTCTGTCACGGTCACGGTGTACTTCCTGGTTTTGGACTTTTATTTTGTGGCCCCTTCTCCTTACTTCCTGTCCCTGGTTCTTTTTGCCCAGCTTTACCCTCGTTTTCCTTCATTGTTTGCACCTGTTCCCTCCTATTTAAGTTCTGCCTTCCCTTCACTTCACTTCCCTGCCAGATCCTCGTCAGTGTTAACATGGTCACTGCTGCTGTTGTTCCAGTCTTCATTGTCGTCACTATTACCCTAACCAAACCCCTCAGACTCTGGACTCAAGGTAAAAGCTGTTTGTGTGTGACTCTTGCATTTGGGACTCTTGTTTCTCCTGGACTTTTGTATTTTGGACCCTGTGCAGCTTTCCCCTTTGGTCTGAGGTTTGGTGATGTTCCTGTTTGCAGTTTTGTTTTTCCATGTCTTGTTAATTTAGTTTATCGTTTGTTTCCTTAGTCCCCCTCCGTGTACTTACCTGTTATTAGTTTTTATGTTTATCCGAGCCTTATTATTTCCTGAGACTTTGTTGTCCTAAGTTATGTAAATCATGTTACCATCTTGCTTTCTATTAAGTTAATCCCTCTTGTTCTGGTGCCTTTGGTTAGTTTGTCTGAGTCTTTGTTATGAATCCGGTTCCTAGTACCCTCCTGTTAGGAGCGACTTCTGTTCTCTATTTACATCTGTCAATAAAGCCCCTCGTTATTCGCAATCAAACCTGCTGCCACCGCGACCCAACTCAGGATAAGCAGAAGACAATGAATGACTGAATCAAACAAAACATTTTCAGAAAATGAAATCTATACGAGCACTAATAAGTTTCCATCTACACCTGCTACTAGGCAACATAAACAGAATTAGTCCTGTGACAACCCGAGCTATATGCACCAGTAAGAAAGCGTTTAGAAACTTATTTCTACAAACTAATCTGATGACACTGCATTTTCCCCATTGATTATCATTAAATAGGTGTTTTCATAAGTGAAAACATGTTTTAAAACTTTTTTCAGTCAAAACCTAAAATCTTCACAATGTTAAAGCTCCTTTGGAAGCAATGACAAGCTTTGAGTTGGCTTATAAACATGCCCGACATAGTAATGAAATACGAACACCCATTCACCCGAACATTAATTAGTTGCTTCCTGTGTTTGTGTGATCTCTCATATGCATGTCTGCACATACAAAGGAATACACACACACACACACACACACACACACACACACACACACACACACACACACACACACACACACACACACACACACACACACACATAGACCTGTCAGTTATTTATACAGCAAGGCTATAAAACAAGGCTATAAAGACACATACAGTAAGCATCCATCATTTTTTAATATCTTTTTATTTTTTGCCATGGAAGCACATTATGTGTGATTATACATGCTTTACAAAATCCTGTATATGTGTGTCTTATGTCTTTGTCTTCATGGCTGCTGATAGCTACCAGTACCTTGAAAGGAGAAATAATCACCCTTCCCTCACATCATTAAAAAAACTGCAAGTCATGATGAAATATGACATGAGCCCCATCTCTATTAAAGCCTCCCTAACCACAACACTTCATCTGCACTGCAGGTCTTTGTAGTTTTACTTGAGATGTTGACTTGATATTTGAATGAATGTTATAGTTCTAAATTTAAGGTTCATTAATGCATGTTGTTGAAGGGATGGAAACATGTTTATGCTCTTGTTGTATGAACAATGATTGAAACAATGCATACAATCAAGTTGACCTGATCTAATGTGAACCGAAATAAACTGGCTACAAAAATCACACTTGATGTGCACAGCTTACTCAAGTAAACATTGAAGACCCCAATGGAAAGCGGAAGATACGCTCTAGTAAACAAAGCATCTGCAGAAGGGGCAGAAAAGCGTTAGCCACTGCCTGTGGATAGTTGCAAGGTGAGTGGAAACTTAGATGCACAAATGTAAAAGCATATCAATGACAATATTAACTGTAAACCACATGAGTGGGTGAAAGATTAAAAAACAGGGTGGACAGTAAAAGCTGCATAAAAAGAGAGTGAAGGAGGAGTAGGGAGTTAAGAGTGGAGTTATTTTTGCTTTAGTTTTTTGTTCAGGACTGAAAATTAGAGAACAACCCTTCTGAAGACTACACTGTTGACTGTAACTGCTGAGATTTTTTTTGGATTGCTGATATTCTTCAATAAACTTTTGAAAGATTCCACTGCCATGGGCTCATCTCTTCTCAGGTAAGAACCTTTGAAAATGTACAACCTCAGATAGAAGAAGAGGTCAAGATTATAAACCCCTAAGAGGGGTTTGTTGTAGACAACAAAACAGAATTTTAGAAGTGATTTTAAAATTCAGGAAGGGAAACTACCAGAAGAAATAGCGCTTAAATGCGCGCTTGCCTGAGTGATAGTAACCAGAGGTGAAATTGAAGAGTCTAAAAGACAGTGTTTATGCAGTTAATTTATAACAGAGAGGTATTCTCCAATAAAAGACACACAAAGGGATGAAAGTCATAACCGGTCAATTCTTACCAGAGAAGCACTTGAGTTAAGGAGACTCAAGCAAGGTTGACCTTGGGAATTGCGGGTGCTTCGACAATGTGCAGCACTGAACAATCCTGTGGCTGAAATGTAACCTCAAAAATCTAATTAGCAGTTAGACTAAACTAAAAGGCAAAGCTATTACACTAAAAAACGGTCAGTACATTGACATTTTGCAGCTTTTTACATTTCGACTGATTACATCAAAATGTTTCTGTAAGCTTTTATAAAATACATGTAATATATGTTAAAATCAGAGCGGAAAATTGATTTCACATGCTTCCAAAATCATCCCGCTAACAGGTAGCAAATGACACTAGTTTGGTAAGTGATAGTTTTCAGTTATGTGACTTGGAGCCCTGGATGGCAAAACATCACCAGAAACTTTATAGAACTGCATTAAAAACCTTGACAGTTCTGTTCTGAGCAACAAATATTTAAATCACATATGAGCAAAAGAAAAACAAACATATGAGAGCAAACTACAGGTTTTGCAGACTTACTATTCATATATAGCACCTGTTGCAGGTATTTCAGTCCTGGAAAAGAGCAAAGTCCTTGTCTGAGCATGATTTATGGATCCCCGTACTTTACATCGCTGCTAGGATGTAGTTACAAAAGTTAAAACAGCTATACATAATTTCAGTGTGGACAGATCAATAATTCTGCCGGTTGGGTGTTGAAGGACAAGAAACTACATTGTCAAAGCAAAGGTAAGCACTAATTTAATTTTAAGCAAGTTACCTCGTTATGCTTGGGATTGTCTCCGTGCAGTGTACAGTGCTGATGGGCTACTAGTTATGTAACATTTATACATGATTGTTAGTTTCAGGGATTCTAGTCTGCATTGTCAGCCAGTTACAAGGCATTAATATTTTTGATATAAATATAATTACAATAAAACTCAAAACAATGACAGGTAAACCATTCCTACAGCTTCAATGATCTACCATTGATAAGCCTGGGTTGCTGTGATTAATTGGACTGGAGCGATTTCATGCCCTTGTATGGCAGGCAGTACTTTCTCAGCTAATAGAAATTAAAAAATTGGTTCTTGACTTCGTCCTTTTCAGTTCTCTAAATGTTTAATATTATTATGGACAGTAGAACTTTGTGAAGATATTCTAATTATTTGACCAGCACCTGTATATTCTTAAGTTATTGAAGTATTTGCCCACTCACCCCATCATACCTCAGCTCCTCTTATATGCTCTCTTTCTGCCCTGTCATGACACTGACCTGTGCCTAATTAACCTTATTTGTTATGAGGTCTTTCAAAAGGTGTGTAATGTACCTGCTGGTGATCTGTCTGCAAACACAATTTAACTGTGTGCTATATACACAGCAATGTCCTTTCAACTGCCTTGAGTTGTGCAGGTGAGGAACCACCTGACATAAGGTACAGTGCGGATGACGTCAGACCAGAATGAAGGGTGTGAAAGCAGGCTTACTCTCACTGCTTCTGCCTTTCTGGTCTAAGTGTTCATCAGGCTGCTCTGCCAGCCACGATCTGACAATAACCTACATTCATTCCCTGGTGTTTGTGTGTCTGTGCCCATCTTCAAACTCACCCCTTCAGCTTTCTCTCCAGAGCTGGCCAGCATCTCCTGAAGCGCTCGTACCGATAGTGACTGTTCCAACACGAAGGTGCAGATGGACAAATCTGGGGGCACATTCTGAAACAACAGTATGATCACCATTCACATTTTTAAAATACAAACAGCCTACAGGATTCCTGTCAAATTGATGAAGTATATCTTTACAATCACCCAGGTCATGGTTATCCAAAAGGTGTTACTCAGTGGCGACTGGACATTGAAAATGTTTTGTCACTCATCTAAAAGGTTTCTTTACTGCTAACTGACAGATTGGGAGTCGTATGCATTTAACCTCAGTGGCGGCGAAAGAAATGGAGATGTACATAAAGTCTGAGCCTGTTTTTAAAGGTTTGGCTAATTTGTTATCATACCGTATCAACATCACTTTAAAATAATGAGAAAAAACTGCATTATATGTCTACTACAAAACAGCACATCTGTTGCTTTATAACAATAAGTGATACAAACCTAACAGAATTAAACTACAACTAAAAAGTGGGACCATATTCCCACTTAAAATATAGACAATGGTATGCTATTTGGTATTGTTCTATATTGCAAGGTGTGGTCCTTGCAAATGTGTCTACACATCAAAAGTTTTGGGTATGGAATTAGAAATACAAAAACCCAAACACAAAGCTGTGTCTGTGGTGTAATACAAGAGTTCCAGTAACTGGAGGTA
The DNA here is from genome assembly GCA_020496755.1 of Channa maculata. Classification (NCBI taxonomy): domain Eukaryota; kingdom Metazoa; phylum Chordata; class Actinopteri; order Anabantiformes; family Channidae; genus Channa; species Channa maculata. Next base: position 2,448,206 of record CM035605.1, on the reverse strand, counting down.
TATTCACAAAATACCAATGCCATCTACTGACCATGGAATAATACAGAAATGTAACATAAAGGAGAACAAGACATGAGGAAAGAAATAAATTACTAATCAAACAACTTTTATCCAACTAGACAATTTCTCAGTTCTTTGATAGAGACTGTGCTTAAGTAATCCTTGAGTTTCTTAGAAAGGTATCTATCTCTTTTTTCTCTTAAAAGCTTTAGTGAATATTTAGTGAATTTTGTTAAATTGAGAGATTCAAAATCATCAGATGTGCAAAATATACAAGTACAAGGAAAAACAACATATTGGTCAATATGTGACTAGTATTAAAAATCAAAAAAAAAAAATAAAAAAAATAGGATTTTCACAATCTGGGCCCCAGTTACACTTCCTCCCTTTGGACTTTTATTTTATAGCCCCTTTTCTCCACTTCCTGCTCCTAGTCCTGTTCTTTAGCTTTACCCTTCGTTATCCCTCTTTATCATTTGCACCTGTTCCCCTCAGTAATTAGGTCCAGCCTTCCCCACAGCTCCCTGCCAGATCCTCATCATCTTCCTGCCAGCCTGTGTTCTGATTTCCATGGTTTACCTGATCCTAGCAATCCTGACTCGTGTATTGGACTTTGTTTTCCAGCAACTTTTGGTGTGCTTCTGTTTATTAATTTCCTTAGTCTTATCAAATGTGTTCGTTCTGATTTCGTAGTTTAGTATGTTTGTCATCCATGTCTTATTTTATTTGGTGTGTTTCTGTTTGTTAGTTTCCTTAGTCTTTTCCCGTGTGTTGATTTTTGGTTTAGCAGTTTATGTTTCACATCCGTGTTTTATTTTATATCTCAGCCGTTTCGCTAGTGTTTATTTTGGTTAACTATATTTCACTCCTGCTGTTGACGTTTGATCTGTTCGGCGTCTTGTTTTCTTTAAGTTAATTTCCCTAGTGTTTAGTCGAGTTGACAGTCTGTGTTAAGCCTTTTGTTCAGCATTCACTACCTGCCATGTCTTGTTCTTTGTACCCTCCTGTAAGGACCGTTTTCTGTTTATCATTGAATTTGTACCAATAAACGTGTTTTGTTAGTTCAATCCATCTCACAGTCTCATCACTTGGGTCCGCCTTTGCCCTAATTGTGATAAGGATTGGTTATCATTAAATTGAAATCTGTGATAATGCTCCTGATCTCTGTGTGGTAATTCTTATCTTCGATGGTTTAAGAAAATATTTTAAAAGATCGCTGACATTCATTGTCTGGGAACGATGTACTATGTCATTTTAATTTAAGTATATCTCCTTCCAAAGAGAACTTAGTAAGATTACCAAACTAAGTCACTAAACATCAGCAGATATTATCAGCTATAACTACAGCAGAAACTCTTGGGGAAAGTTCCTGTAATATACCTAAATCTCCCTGAGCAAATGTCATGGGTCACTATGAGGCAGTAAATATTGCTGCAGGGTCTCCCAGTGCCGTCTGCTTCATGTCAGTCAGGCAGAGAGGTCAAGCAGTGCTGCCCTTCAGCTTTGCACCAACTGTAAAGCAGCTGGACTCTCCAGTGCAAACACAATGAAACCAACTTCGTAATAAATCAGAATAGTCGCAATATTTAACCTTTTAATTTTTATAGTCTGCTTTTCTTGTTGAAATTTTAGGTTTTATTGAAAGTGCTTTGATAGGGTTGGGTGTTGTTAACCTAGTAATAACCTATTAATCCTTTATTTTAACTCTCTTTTACATGTGTCAGTCACCAGTCTAGCAGTCTGTCTTTTATGTGTTATAAAAGCTGGAATCAGTACCTTGGAGTTGGAGATCGACTCAAGGAAGCAAAGTCTGTTTCCAAAGCCTTCAGCAGCCAAACAGAGTTTCTGTTGGTCTTTATGGATTGTAGCTGAGCACTGTAGGACCACTTCGTCATCCTACAAACACACAAAAGACACATTTGTTTAAAATATTTGTTAACAGGTGGAGGCAAACTATTACAGAACTTCCAGGAGAATTGACACCAGACATGCACCTTGTCTTTTCACTGTGAACGGGAGGCACAACATACAAAGCATTATTTCACCCCCGTCATATTTCAGTGTCTGTACAATCAAACCCAGCTTCTGACCGTAAACCCACCAAATGAAGCCAAAAGAAAGAAAATAATCCAGTTGACAGTACAGCAAATTTCTCTAAATGTTAACTTTACACCCTAAGTAAATTACAACAACCCCATTTCCAAAATAGTTGGGAGCTATGTAGACATTTGTAAACTTTCAAAAATCTTCAAGTCTTTGTACTATTTTAATCAAAGGTTTAGTTTAGGAGTTTGACAATGCATGCTGATGAACACCGTGGTCCCCAGGCAGCTAACAAAACACATTACGATTAAAATGCACAAATAGTAAAAAATCACGTTGAAAGTACAACACATAAAAATGTTGAGAGTTAAAAAGACAGAGACAAGACATAGTGATTTGCAGATGATTGTATTGTCTAGTGGGCAAATGTGGCGGAGGAGGTAGAGCGGTCATCTACCAATCCCCCCCCCCAGTTGCTGGGTAAATCCCCGGCTCTTCCAGTCACATGCCAAAGTGTCCTTAAGCAAGACACTGAACCCCAACTTAGTTGCTCCCGAGAAGCATTGGCCAGCTGCATCGCAGCTCCCCCATTGGTGTGCGAATGAGTGAATGAGAAGCAGTGTATATAGAAGGGCTGACCATTTATCTGGCAATTTACATTTTCCAGAACATCCTAAGTTTTGCGAAACAGGGTTCCCGTATACACAATATACTGTCTGTAATGTGTAATCTGTGTGTATTACTTTCCATTTTCCACTGAAAATGCTTTGCTGTGTTATGTTCTTTAATGTTCTGCTAAATGTATTATTGATAATGCTTCATAATGTTTTAGAATATCTGAACTGTGAACAGATCCACAATACCTATATGCACCAGAAAACAATGTAGTTATGGGCTGATTTTGCAAACCCTGGATGATAGTCCATGAAAACTCTGGTCAGAGGTCAAAAGTGCTCCATGTCCACCTGCCGACTTGCTAAGATTCTTTTTTTGGCTTCCTTTATCTTTTTTACCACGTCTACTCTACTTTCCCTATCCCTTCCTCTCATTAAGTGTATTCTACTCCAAGAAAACTGTGATTCCACTATGTGAATTCAGCAGATCTCTGTTCTCTGCCGTAAATGCAGGACATGTAGGACCCCTTCCCAGATTGTTGCAACCTAGAAATTTTCCACTACATCACCCCTCAGTCTTACATAATTGCAATTTCATGCCATCAGGGTTACTGCACCAACTACAATCCACATGATTTTGAGCTCTTGGCCTCTGGGCCCTCTGAGTAACTTCTATGATGAGATTGACATGTTGCTGTCCCACTTTAGCTGACCTGTGGCTCAGTCTTCTGTCCTAATCCTACTCAATCCACTTGCAGTCTTTGACATGGGAAATTACTAGATTCTCCTGTCTGCACTGACCTGGGCATCTGTGGTACACGTTTCTAACTCTTTTGATCAGCTATAAAGGACAGAAAACTCACTTATCCAGGTCTACAATCCAGCATCTGGTGCTCTCTTCACCACACAGCAAATAATCCGAAGAAAAAGTTCTTAAGGTCAGTGGTCCGATAATGGTGGAATGAACCACTAAACTCTGAATGTGTGTCACTTGAAATATTTCTAATTATAGCACGGTGGTTTAATGTTTTCACCTTAACTTAGATTGATTTGACTTTTTGCTTTTGCACTAATCTGCTTTGGATAAAAGTCTGCCAATTGACTAAATATAAAGAACACATAGATCATCACATCTCGCTGTGTTATAAGGCTGTTTAGCTGCATATTGACCTGTTGACCACAACATTAACATTACCCAGTGGTGTTCAGTTTTGGTTGGTGTGCGGGTGGCCGGGGGGCAGACCTTAATTAGGTTAGTGAAAAACTACACAAATTTTCAGAAGGGGTTGACCAACAATAAATCAGGCAGTATTTATGAATAAAGAGAGATTCAGATCCCTCTATATTTCCTTATACAGAGAACTCCCCATTTATTCCCCTGCATATATCGGCCAAGACAGCGGAAAATTACGTAAAACACTTAATTTTACGCTGTCCTGCAGATTGTCGTAGGCTAACAGACTACAACTAGTCCTTCCTGATTTGTGTTGTCCTTTCCCCCAGGAACACTCTGAGAGAGAGGTGGAGCCAACCTGCTTGCAGCCGGTCTCTCCACTATATTTGTATCGCATGGAGTTTATAACACAAGCTCCTACTATTGAGTATTTGGAAGACAGTGAGTTTAACAATGTGTTAGATATTCGGGGCTAATTGTACTTCTTTTTCTTTCAGTTATTACCTTTCAGGCGTCACCACAGCGAATTATCTGCCTCCATCTAACCCTATTCCCTGTCATCCTCTTCTCTCACACCAACTAACTTCATGTCCTCTCTCACTACATCCATAAATCTCCTCTTTGATCTTCCTCTAGACCTCCTGCCTGGCAGCTCCAACTAGTCACAAACTCTACTGCCACCTCTCCTAGACACTTCCATACCTTCACAGGTATGTCATCAGGACCAACTGCTTTCCCATTCTTCATCCTCTTCAACGTACTCCTCACTTCACTCTTACTAATCTTTGCTACTTCCTGCTTCACACCAGTCACCTCTTCTACTCGTCGTTCCCTTTCATTTTCCTGATGCATCAACTCTTCAAAGTTCTCCTTCTGTCTTCCCATCACACTCCTGGCACATTTCCATCCTTATCTTTAATCATACTAACCTGCTGCACATCCTTCCCATCTCGGTCTCTCTGCCTCGCCAACCTGTACAAATCCACATCTCCCTCCTTACTGTCCAAACTATCATTCAAGTCCTCATATGCTATTTGTTTGGCCTCTACCTTAACTATACACTGCATCTCCCTGTACTCCTGTCTAATCCCTTCAGTCCTACGTCCCACGTCTTCTTAGCTAACCTCTTTCCCTGTATACAGTCCTGAACTTCCTTATTCTACCGCCAAGTCTCCTTGACCACTTTCCTCTTTCCTGATGACACACCAAGTATCCTCCTACCTGTCTCATTGATCACATTAGCCGTAGTGTTCCAGTCATCTGGAAGCACCTCCTGACCACCCAGAGCCTCAACTCCTCGCTGAAAATTACACAACATTCTTCCTTTTTCAACTTCCACCACTTCAACATCTGCTCTGCCTAAGTTCTCTTAATTCTTCTCACCACCAGAGTCATTTTAAACAAAGCAATCCGGTGTTGTCTGTCTACACTCTCCCCTACCAATACTTTGAAGACACAAGATGTGGTCCACCTGAGCACTTCTACCTCCCCTCTTGTATGTTACCCTATGTTCCTGCCTCTTCTGGAAGAAAGTATTAACTACAGCCATTTCCATCCTCTTTGCAAAGTCTACCACCATCTGTCCTTCTGCGTTCCTGTCACCAAACCTGACCGTCACATTCTCATCACCTCTGTTCCCTTCACCAACATGTCCATTGAAATCTGCACCAATCACCACTCTCACCTCTGGGGATGCTCTGCATCATTTCATCTAACTCACTCCATAATTTTTCCTTCTCTTCTAACTCACATCCTACCTGTGGGGCATAACCACTAACAACATTGAACATCACATGCCTTCAATATCCAGCTTCAGACTCATCAACCTGTCTGATTCTCTTTTCCCCTCTTCACAAACCTCTCTTTCAGGATAATTTCTACTGCATTTCTCTTCCTATCCAACTAATGGTTGTGATTTTAATCACTCAAACCTAAAAGCAGTGCTTCCCAAATTTCAACAGCATGTTTCCTGCCACACCAGAGGAAACAAAACCCTTGACCATGTTTACACAAACACGGGTGGAGCTTATGTTGCAACCCCCTCCCCCACCTAGGACAGTCAGATCACCTCTCTTTGTTCCTCACCCCCAAATATGCACCCCTCATCAATCGTGTGAAGCCATCAGTAAGGACCATCAAAGTGTGGGGTAGATTTCACACTCCAGAAAAGGTTTCTACACACAGACTGGAGTAAATTTGCTTCTCAGGCCACCAGTGGCTCTCACATCAACATCGACCGCTACACCTTCTCTGTATTGGATTACATCCACTCCACCATAGTCACAATGTCACTACTCAGAAGCAGATCAACACATACCCTAATCAGAAGCCATGGATGAACAAGGAGGTGCACCTCATGTTGAAGGCACGCAACACTGCCTTCAGATCAGTTAATGCACAGGCCTACAGCACATCCAGAGCTAACCTGAAGAGGGGCATCAAAAAGGCCAAACACTGCTACAAGCTAAAGATAGAGGAGCACTTTTCCAACTCCGACCCTCGACGCATGTGGCAGGGCATCCAGGCCATCAGTGACTACAAAACCACCCACTTAACCCCCGCAGCCACTGATGTCCTCTTCTTAAACAAGCTCAATGACTTTTATGCGCGCTTTGAGAGAGACAACACAGTAACTGCTATCAAGCTCAAACCCTCATCTGACCACCCTCCAATCACACTCTCCACCACAGACGTCTGCAGCACACTGAGCTGGATTGGTGCGCACAAAGCCGCTGGACCAGACAACATCCCAGGTTGCGTACTCAAGGCATGTGCTGAGCAGCTCACTGGGGTTTTTACAGACATTTTCAACCTGTCTCTTGCTCAAGCAGCTGTGCCGACTTGCTTCAAAAGCACCTCCATCGTGCCTGTGCCAAAACACTCCACCCCAAAGTGTCTGAACGACTACCGCCCCGTATCTCTGACACCTATTGTCATGAAGTGCTTTGAGCGGCTGGTCCTGGCACACCTGAAGGACTCTATGCCATCCACACTGGACTCTCACCAGTTTGCCTACCGCAACAATAGGAGCACAGAGGATGCCGTTTCCATGGCACTGCACTCTGTGCTAACACATCTGGACAATAAGAACACTTACGCACGTATGCTGTTTGTTGATTTCAGCTCAGCTTTCAACACGGTCATCCCATCCAAGCTAATAGCTAAACTTGTTGACCTGGGCATCAACACCTCCCTCTGCAACTGGATTATGGACTTCCTGACCAATAGACCGCAGCAAATCCGATCCGACTCCATCTGCTCCTACACCACCACAATCAACACTGGTGTACCACAGGGCTGTGTACTGAGCCCCTTCCTCTACTCCCTCTTCACCTCTGACTGCACGCCTGTGAACGGATCTAACACCATCATCAAGTTCGCAGATGACACTACGGTGATTGGTCTCATCAGCAACAATGATGAGACCGCCTACAGGGAGGAGATTCAGCACCTGGCCACATGGTGCAATGACAATAACCTGCTCCTCAACACCTCCAAGACAAAGGAGCTCATTGTGGACTTCAGGAAAGAGTCAAGAAATACACATGACACATCCACATTAATGGAACAGCTATTGAGCGTGTCTCCAGTTACAAGTTCCTATGGATCCACATATCTGAGGACCTGTCCCGGACTATAAACACCTCCAGTCTAGTTAAGAAGGCCCACCAGCGCCTCTTCTTCTTGAGGACACTAAAGAAGAATCGGCTGTCCTCAGATATTCTGGTGAACTTCTATCGTTGTGCAATTGAAAGCATCCTGACCAACTGTGTCACAGTCTGGTATGGGAGCTGCACTGTTGCAGAGCGCAAGGCACTGCAGCCCAGCGCATCACAGGGACTACTCTTCCAGCCATGGAGGACGTCCAGAGGAAACGCTGCCTGCGTCGAGCTCACAACATCTATAAGGACTCCTCTCATCCCGCCCATAGACTGATCACTCTCTTGCCCTCCGACAGGCGCTTCAGGTGCCTCAAAACCAGGACTAGCAAGACTGAAGAACAGCTTTTTCCCTAGAGCTGTCTCTTTACTGAGCTCTGCACCCCGCTGATCCCTCTGCCCCTCATGTACTGGCCCCCCCATTATAACCCCCTTCCCAATGTCATTTGCACTACTGGACTACTGGACTATGTACACATAACGTTTATGTTATGTTACCACAAACTGCTCATTTGCACTGCAAACTGTTCATTTACAGTCACTATGGCACCAAAAAAAAAAATAAAAAAAAAAAAATCACTTGCACTGCACTACTATCACTTTAAAGCCGATGTTCATAATTTATTTGCACTATGTCCATTGCACTACTGCCCATAGCCTTATTTATTTATTTATTATTGTTATATACTATGAAGTAAGTATATATACTTACTTCTGTTTATAGCTCACCACAGTATATATCCATTTTCCTTAAATTTCTACTTATGTACATATCCACTTACAATACTAACTTATGTATTTATGCAATAACTGGATATCCTGCTTTTGCTGCTATTGCACTCTTGGTTAGACCTAAACTGCATTTCGTTGCATTGTACTTGTACATGTGTAATGACAATAAAGTTGCATCTAATCTAATCTAATCTAATCTAATATACTGTGTGTCCAGGAGACCAGGTGGAAAGGTAGCAAGGCTAGAAGCTTAGGAGCAAGGTTCAAGTTGTTCTACCATGGGTCAGATAGGGAGAGAAATGGAGTAAGAGTTATTCTGAAAGAGGAGTTTGTGAGGAATGTTCTAGAGGTGAATAGAGTATCAGATAGGTTGATGAGTCTGAAGCTGGAAACTGAAGGCATGATGTTCAATGTTGTTAGTGGTTATGCTCCACAGGTAGGATGTGAGTTAGAAGAGAAGGAGAAATTCTGGAGTGAGTTAGATGAAGTGATGCAGAGCATCCCCACAGGTGATTGGAGCAGATTTCAATGGACATGTTGGTGAAGGGAACAGAGGTGATGAGAATGTGACGGTCAGGTTTGGTGACAGGAACGCAGAAGGACAGATGGTGGTAGACTTTGCAAAGAGGATGGAAATGGCTGTAGTAAACACTTTCTTCCAGAAGAGGCAGGAACATAGGGTGACGTATAAGAGCGGAGGTAGAAGCACTCAGGTGGACGAAATCTTGTGTAGACGTTGTAATCTGAAAGAGATCAGTGACTGTAAAGTGTTGGTAGGGGAGAGTGTAGCCAGACAACACAGGATGGTGGTGTGTAAAATGACTCTGGTCGTGAGGAGGTTGAAGAGGACAAAGGCAGAGCAGAGGACGAAGTGGTAGACGTTGAAAAAGGAAGAATGTCGAGTAGTTTTCAGGGAGGAGCTGAGACAGACTCTGGGTGGTTTGGAGGTTCTTCCAGATAACTGGACCACTACAGCTAATGTGATCAGGGAAACAGGTAGGAGGGTACTCGGTGTGTCATCTGGAAAGAGGAAAGTGGACAAGGAGACTTGGTGGTGGAACGAGGAAGTTCAGGAGTGTATACAGGGAAAGAGGTTAGCTAAGAAGAAGTGGGACACTGAGAGAACTGAAGAGAGTAGACAGGAGTACAGGGAGATGCAGCATAAGGTGAAGGTAGAGGTGGCAAAGGCCAAACAAAGAGCATATAAGGACTTGTATGCTAGGTTGGACACCAAGGAGGGGGAGATAGAGATGGGAAGGATGTGCAGCAGGTTAGTGTGATTAAAGATAAGGATGGAAATGTATTGACAGGTGCCAGGAGTGTGATGGGAAGATGGAAGGAGTACTTTGAAGAGTTGATGAATGTGGAAAATGAAAGGGAACAAAGAATAGAAGAGGTGATTGGTGTGGAGCAGGAAGTAGCAAAGATTAGTAAGAGCGAAGTGAGGAGGACGTTGAAGAGGAATAAGAGTGGAAAGGCAGTTGGTCCTGATGACATACCTGTGGAGGTATGGAAGTGTCTAGAAGAGGTGGCAGGAGAGTTTCTGACTAGTTTGTTTAACAAGATCTTGGAGAGTGAGAGGATGCCAGAGGACTGGAGGAGAAGTGTACTGGTGCCCATTTTTAAGAACAAGGGAGATGTGCAGAGCTGTGGCAACTACAGAGGAATAAAGCTGATGAGCCAAACAATGAAGTTATGGGAAAGAGTAGTGGAAGCTCGGCTAAGGGCAGAGGTGAACATTTGTGAGCAGCAATATGGTTTCATGCCTAAAAAGAGAACAACAGATGCAGTATTTGCTTTGAGGATGCTGATGGAGAAGTACAGAGAGGGTCATAGGGAGTTGCATTGTGTCTTCGTAGATTTAGAAAAAGCGTATGACAGGGTGCCGAGAGAGGAGCTGTGGTATTGTATGAGGACGTCTGCAGTGTCAGAGAAGTATGTTAGAGTGGTGCAGGACATGTATGAGAGCTGTAAGACAGTGGTGAGGTGCTGTAGGTGTGACAGAAGAGTTCAAGGTGGAGGTGGGTCTGCATCAAGGATCAGCTCTGAGCCCCTTCTTGTTTGCTCTGGTGATGGACAGGCTGACAGATGAGGTTAGACAGGAATCTCCATGGACTATGATGTTTGCAGATGACATTGTTATTTGTAGTGAGAGCAGGGAGCAGGTGGAGGAAAATCTAGAGAGGTGGAGGTTTGCTCTGGAAAACAGAGGAGTGAAACTTAGCCGCTGTAAGACAGAATACATGTGTGTCAATGAGAGGGACCCAAGTGTAACGGTGAGGTTACAGGGAGCAGAGGTGAAGAAAGTGCAGGACTTTAAGTACTTAGGGTCAACGGTTCAGAGCAACGGAGAGTGTGGAAAAGAGGTGAAGAGACGAGTGCAGGCAGGTTGGAATGGGTGGAGAAAAGTGTCAGGTGTGTTGTGTGATAAAAGAGTATCAGCAAGAATGAAAGGAAAGATGTTCAAGACGGTGGTGATACCAGAGATGTTGTTCGGCTTAGAGACAGTGGCACTGAAGAAAAGACAGGAGGCAGAGCTGGAGGTAGCAGAGCTTAAGATGTTGAGGTTCTCTTTGGTAGTGATGAGGATGGACAGGATCAGGAATGAGGACATCAGAGGGACAGCTCATGTTAGATGTGTTGGAGATAAAGTCAGAGAGGCCAGATAAAGGGGGCTTGGACATGTTCAGAGAAGAGACTGAATATATCGGTAGAAGGATGCTGAGGTTGGAGCTGCCAGGCAGGAGGTCTAGAGGAAGACCAAAGAGGAGATTTATGGATGTAGTGAGAGAGGACATGAAGTTAGTTGGTGTGAGAGAAGAGGATGCAGAGGACAGGGTTAGATGGAGACACATGATTCGCTGTGGTGACCCCTGAAAGGGAACAGGTGAAAGGAAAAGAAGAAGGACTACTACCTGTAGCAGAAGTTGCTTGCCAGCTAAGGCCTAAACAATCCCAGCAAGCAGGGGTGCTGCCTTGGAAATGTCAGAGTACAATATATTATAGGTATTGTATGATTTTTACCTTTCGGAGTCACAAGGCACAAGGTAATTGCACATTTCAACAACAGAACATCAACACTTTAACATACTAAAGCCCAGGAAAGAGTCGGTGTGGCAGAAAACAGGTATCTGAGTGTGTGTGTCTGTGTGTGTGTGCAGACTGATGGCTGTGTATGTGTGTAAACCAGATCAGGGGGCAGAGGAGACCAAGGAATCAAACGTAAATAAGTTCCAAGACAAGAATCATCCCACACTGTGGTTCTGCTAATTATCTAGATTTGTGGGCTGAGGGAATACCATCACACACTCAGACACACTAACAGCCATGTAAGGTTTGTTGGAAACTGGTGTCTTAATGATAACTAGCATATAAAGCTCTCCTGCCCATGCCCACACACAAGGAAGGTAGCTGAGATAATGTACATATCTGTTATGGTTGTCATTTACTTGAATCGTGCCTTAGTAATATTTGAAACACGCACACACACATACAGTGAAACTATTTTCTACATAATGAGGTCTGGGGTCTGTCAGCAGTGTTTTGCATTCCAGCCTTCTATGGGGAGAGAGAGGAAATGATCAAGAGACTCATAGAGGCAGTACAACAGAGAGGGACTGATTTAGTTTAGAGCCAACATGCATTTTTATATTTGTAGTGAGTGTGATGATGACACTGATGTGTAAACCAACAGATAACTTTTAAACAGAATGTGGAGCTGCCTCAAACTACATTTCCTTTAAGAGTCATTAAATGTTGCACCAGAGACAGAGCTTCAACCTAAACAGTAAATTACTGAGGTTGTCACAGCTTGCCACACAAGTATTGGATTTTGTGCAGGATAACACTGTTTGTCAGTGACCTTAAAACTATTCATATAGTGTCTTTAGTAACTAATGTTGTTCCACTCCTGTATTTAATTAAAATGTTTTTATGTATTATTTTTAATTTTACTGTATTTATTTTTAGGTTTCGTATCTTATAGTCAACATGCTGTATTGGTATCTTTTCATCATTTCATATTTATTACAACACTGCTGGAGTTGACACAAATACAATTTGGTTGTGTTTGCATAATGAAAATAAAGTTCTTGAACTTGAGTCTTTAATACAGCTATAAGCTGACAGTCTTGGCAAATAATCTGTCATAACTGTATTTGCATATTGAATCAGTACCAAGTGAACATTATATCACAGCTCTCAACATGTACTTTCAAAAAAAGTTTAATACTCATGTCCACAATAAAGAGAGAAGTGAGGCACATTTTTACAATGATAGCAATAAATTCATTTATTATTCAAACCTTGTTTTGGATGATTTGATTTTTGATTCATAAATGCAATCATGATTAGAGAGACAGAATTTTTTAAAATATGGCTACCTTAAATATTGCAATGAATGTTTTTATAATTCGTTTTGTCACCATTGGGCTGCTAATGAATGAGAGACGTTTGTACAGATAGGTAGCATTACCTGAAAGCAGCTCACTATGGATGGTAGTTTTTTCTTGTTATTTCTACTTGTCATGCTGTAGATACTGTTTATTTAACAAGTGGTAAATAATTATTTATGTTAAATAAATATTTGCGTGGTCCTCCCATTTAACAAGTGTTAAATAAACAGTATCTACTGCTTATTGTACTTCTGATGATGTAAAGATGGCACCATGGGTGGCCGCCTTGGTCCAGACTCTCTAGGACTTTGGCTTTTTTTATGTATTTTATGTGTATTAGGCTCCAGATAATTTTTCATCAATCTTACGTCCAGAAACTTATTTCTAGGGGAGCAGCGGCTGCCAATGGATCTTGAAGGAGACACAGGTGAGGGAAGTGAGCTCCTGTGCTTTTGAAGCTGTCGCAGCGTGGATTTTGCATGGTCCTCCCATTAGTTCAGGAGCAGATGAGCGGTCACTTGACTCAAAAGCAAGAATGACATCAGCTGACCACAGGGCAGGAGCAAGAACAGCTGAGGTGTTGGCTGAGCCAGAGACAGGTGCAGAAGCGGGTAAAGCGTCGGCCGACCCAGAGGCAGGACCAGTGGAAGGACCAGGAGGGACGTTGACCAACTCAGGTAAGATCTCAGCAGACTTAGGGACAAGTTCAGGAGCAGGTGGATCACCGGCTGATTCCAAAAGAAGTGCGGCGGTCAAATTAAAACCAGGTGAAGCTTGGCCAGCATGGGCACATCAATAGACGGAATGACAGTCAACCAGGGGGCAGGTCAGCCAGCTCAGAGACAGGAACAGAAGTGGTGTTGGCCAACCCAGGCCCAGAAACAGGAACAGAAAAGGTATCAGCTGACCCAGGCACAGGAACAGAGAACATCAGCTGCATCAGGAGGGTATCAAGTGGCTGGAGCAGGCTGTTGTGTGGGAGCCTTGGCTTTGTGGATGGAGAATCCGGAATCCAGGGCAGGAACCAGACCAGGAACAGACGGGATGTTGGGTCCAACCTAGGAACAGGAACAGGAACCATAAGGCCAATCCAGGAACAGGTTAAGAAACAGGCATGATGTCAGCCAACTCATGAACAGGTACAGGGCCAGGAGGATTACAGCCAATCATAGAACAGACCCCGGGCTCGTCGTTTGCCGAAGGGGAGGTGGTCTGGGAGAATACTCCACCTGTAAAAAGCCAAATTTTTACTCCAAAGGGTGACTAACAAGTCCAGAAGTCAGTGAAGAACACTTCCTTAGAGACAATGAAGTCTTTCCAAGAATAAAGCCAGGGCCTACATCAGGCAGAGAAAAGCAAGAGCAGGCAGATGCTTGGCCAACTCAGTAAAAGATCAGGCATCAGCCAGCACCAGGACAGGCTCTGGAGCAGGTGAAGAGTCTTGGAGGGGGTTGTGCCAGTTCAACCTCCCTCCTGAAAGTGCTCAAATCCAATGGCATCTTGACTACCACAGGCAGGTTTCTGGAGCTGATAATTCCTTCCATTTGGAGGGTCAAAGCACAGTGAACCTCAGGATATCCAGATGTCTGCATGGTGTCGAGAGGGCTTACTAGTAATTTCATGATAACTGGACATTGCTTTTGTTGATTTAAATCCAGATCTGGTTCATATGGTGACGGTGAAGGGGAGTTAGTTCCAGGTGCGATATTGATGAATGGTGATGATGAAAGTGTGATATCGGATGAATGGTGAGACAGGAACTATTGGCTATTATCTCGCACATAACAGTATGCTAGTTTGGCCAGATCATACTGTGAGGATCTGTGTATGGGGACCCATGATGGCTAGAGTAGGTTTGATGCTAGAAGAGATTCTATTATGATTAAGTAGTAAGGAAACAGAAAATCTCTACTACAATGGAGGACAGAAAAGGTGCAGTAATGCTAAAGCTAAGCTAAAGAAAACTATACAGGGCAGGAGAAGCTAGAAAACAGAGATGAACCCAAGTACAGGCATGAGGGAAAAGTAGGGGACGTGAACATAAGCAAGAAATTAACACAGGGCTGATCTGGAAAAGTTAATGGCAATAATCTAAAAGTATGCTTGTTAAGAAACTGATCAGAACTATCACTCAATCGTGTGTACATCAAAGGGGAGATAAAGCAGGGATTAAAAAATAAATAAATGGTGTACATCAACAGAGACCAATGGCCAGGAATCACCAAATAAAAAAATTGGCAGGGGACTTTGGGGGGACCCGGGTTTAAATAGGCGAAGGAACAGGAGAAAACAATCAGGGCTGATGATGACTGGTGTCGCAGCTCAAACGACTAGTAAGGGAAGTGGAACACAATAAAAGCTGAGAAACAGGAAGCAGTCTGGGGGAGTGCAAGTCTAAGAATCGACAGTAGGTAGGGTGTGTGAGTGGGTAGATTGGGGCAGGAAAGGCCAAAGGGTGAAGGTGAGTAGAGTCCAGCATCAGATCCTTGACATTAACATTGGATTAACACTAGAGGAAGCAATTTGTAAGAGTAAATCAAAATGAGAAAACCCAGAAAATACAACATTTACTTTGGGAAAGTAACATGTAACATGGCTAAAAATATGAGGTGTTTATAGATGAAGTTTTACCTGTGATATATTTTATTAAAATAGTTATCTGTATGCAGTGTGTAAAGACTGTGTGTATTAGCCTTAGTGAAAGAAGGGCTTCCTGGATTGAGACGAGGCCCCTCCCAAGCTGTATCTGCCCTGTTCCCACACACAGAAATAGACAGATATAAATGAATGAGAAGAAATGTCATCTATAACACTTATACACACACTCATAGTCAAATGTGTGCATGAGCATAAAATATCACAAAAAATGTACACACACATGCACATAAGCCATTTATAGTGCATCACCAGGGCTCAGCACTCAAAAGCAGCACAAAGCTAAATACACAGCATCTTACCCAACAGCTTATTCAACAGTAGCAGCCACTGGAAACATTATATATGCGCTGGAGAGAAGGAGAAAAAAAAAAAAAAGACTGCAGCCACACAGGCCTGTCTGTAATCCAAAGGCAAACAACAACAATGAATAATCCTTCTCTGACACTACTGAGAAAGATTTGGAGTGAGGGAATGAAATACTGTTCAGTATACCAGTATGCTGGTCATCGAATCGGTGCAGGGAAGGTATGGCTGTCATTTGGTATAGGCATCACTAGCTACTGGATAGATTTCAGTCTCAACCCAAACTAGGTTTTCTCAAGGTGGTTTGTCATCTATGGCATCTCTTATATTAGTATTATTACATTTTAATGAGGCACTAAACTAAAAGAAAGGCCTGACAAGATAGTATGATGTTCTTGCTCAATCTACCTGGCTCAATTCCTATCTAAAGTGAAATTATGTTGTTGGAATTGTTACATCTAGGAAAGTTGAACCTATATTGTGTATTTCTTATAATACTAAATGAGCACTAAGAAACCCACAACATCAATTGCTTGTGAACGTCACACCTAAAACAGTCACAGCACAGCGAAAGAAGAGGTCAAAGGTAATTGAACAAGAGTTCTCTGTTCACTTTTTACATGCTGTGTCTGGGTCACATGTAGATAATATACAGTATGTGTATTTAGGCCTACATACTGTAATTATAAATACACTAATCACACATCAGATGACAGCCATACCTTCCTTGCAGGCTCAGCATACTGGTGTTCTCAAAAGTAACTGTGGGAAAAATGCAAGAAACTCAGAGTCCTAACAATTGAGAACAAATATGACTGTGTTAAATCTTTTGTTAGACTCAAAGACCTTTTATCTGATCCCATATTGTGCCTAACACCCTTTTTGAAGGCAGGGCAGATATATAAACGCTGGTCCTTTAGGCCTAAGGCATAAATACAGTAGATGACCTTCTATATGCTTCAGAGATTCTGGACAACAATCCTGACTTTTGCTGCATCTCTAAGGCTTTGTCTCCCCCTGAAAATAAAACACTGAGTTAATGGTTGTCTCATCTGCGACAAAAATCTGATGCCACCAAATTAAAAAACAAACATGCATCAGTCCCTACAGATTTTCCTTCCATGTGGTTTATTTTGTTGTTTTGTCTCAACTAGCTGCAGGAACGAGGTGAGTAACCACTGATGTGTCCTCAGCATGTAACCGTAACTGAGCAGTGGAGCAATAACAATTAATATATGACCGACCGATCAAAGGGTAGGAGGTTTTTGAGGACTCAAGTAAGGAGACAGCAAGAGGAGGTTTCAAACTAAAGAGGGTTTATTGTGGGAAGTTGGGAGAGAAAACAGAAAAATCACTCCACTTGGAGGGCAGGAAAACACAGGCAGTAAAAGCTGAGAACTACACCAAAACCAAGAATCAGAGCATAAACTTAAATACAGGAGTGAGGAGAACTAAAACTAAGCCGCAACTGAGCTGGACAAGAGGGACACGGGACACATAGACACGTATACATACATACATACAGACATACGAATACACTAAACCAAGAGAGGTGCACACATAGAGGGACTGGATAAACAGTAAAGGGATAAATAAGGATAAACTAATAATTAAACCAAGTGTAAAACAGAGGCATATAAACAGTGACCAACAAATAGCCAAATGGATAAGTACAAATACGGAGAACATGCGAAACAGAGTAACGGGAGTCCAAACAGGAGAACAGCCGGGCGCTTGCTGTCCAGAGGCATGCAACACAGCTGAAAATAAACAGGGGCTGATGACATTAAAGAGAGGAGGCTGAGGCGTTACAAAATAAAAGCTGGAGACAGGAAGTACAGTTGAGGAAAACATGGACAAACTAAACGCAGGGAACAGAATTGTGACATAGACAGTTACTTTATTCATTTAATGGGAAATTCACAATTTCCAGCACTATACAAGCAGTGTACATAAAATATTTACTGTGCAATGAGGGTTTATTATCAACATTGTAGCTCAATTTGAGTTGGTTTATTTAAGTGTCATTTTGGAGATTTTATAAAGTCATATTTTCATGATCTTTTGTTTTGATCTAGAAAACACACATGCAGACAGGCCAACCCAAAAGCACAATACTCACTCATGCAAACTGGCACATTAGTATATTAGTATATAGTGTATTTTAATTCACAGCATTTCATTTATACCTGTAATGGTAAGGTTAGTTTAATCATATGCTTGTAGTCAAATTGCCATTAATTTTATTTCCCTCTGGCCAAAGGACTGTATCAGTTTATTACTAACTTGTAAGCCATTAACAGCCTTGTAAAACACCACTAATTAGTAATGTTATTAGATTTCTTGGTTTCTATAGTGGTTGCGATCACTGCGGTGCTGTTGCCTACCGCTAGCTGCTAATGTTAGCACAGAGCTGCAGGGACACAGCTGCTTCTGCTCAATGACAGCCTAGCATGGTAGGACACACAACACATGTCTAATTACATAGCTGGCATATCCAAAACGTGGCTTCTTTCCTCAATAGTTATGTATACTGTATGACCTCAACTGAAAATCTGTTTGGCCAGTTCTGTTTTGGTTTGAATCACAAACGAGAGAGAAAAGCTGGAAGGAGAGACAGCAAGAATAGGAAACTGCAAAAAAAACTAGTCAACTAGTATTCAACTAGTTTTTGTCTCAATTTTGTTTTTTAATTTTTTAAACTGTTTTTTGATTGCAATATTTTTTTTCCAATTGCACTACCTTTTTTTGAGTACACCACTAAAGTTTTGCTCTAAAACGTCTTCTGAATTCTACTGGCTGATGAGCTGTGAGCAAAAAGGAGGAGACCAGTGCAGGCTCCTCTCTGGGGACCGACTCTGGAAGAAAAGGAAGGAAGGAAGGAAGGAAGGAGGGCGTGAGGGAGGGAGGAAGGGATAGATGGATGCACACACGCTGCACATTGTGCGCTGCTCTCAACTGTGCTGAACATAGATCCGTGTGGGTGCATGAGACAGAAAGCGGAGAGCTCACAGGAAGCAGACCAGCTCATCCAGGAGATTCACCAGGGGGATGGTCACTTCCTGGCTTATTTTAGGATCAGTCAGGACAATTTGGTAATCTGCGGGTCAATCAATTCATCTTAATCGACAGTGTAAAAAAAATGTAAATGCTGGTGTGTAGAGCCGCAACTCAAAAGCAGTGTACAAAACACTTCACTCTCATTGAGAACAAGTGTAAAAAAAACTACCAATAAGCCCCAGGCTGCTAAAACATTCAACAGCAATAAAGTGTTGTTGGGTAAGACACTGAACACATGTTGCTTTTGGTGGGTCAGATGAGCCCCTTGTACGGCAGCCAATGCCATCAGTGAGTGTGTGTGTGTGTGTGTGTGTGTAAATGGATGAATGGGAAGCAACATTGTAAAGGGCTTTGGATAAAAGTGCTATACAAGCAGATATTTACCATTTCACAATGCATCCTGTCTGATTATGGCCTTACAGGTCTAGTAAGTATTTCAAGCAGCAAGACAGTGTGTGTGCAGTATGGCTCAGTATAATGTAATCACAGTTGCAACAACCTCATAACTGTATCACAACAAACAAGATGCCAGTATTATTGGCAGTAACAAAGCAGAACGGATGCTCGTAGTAACAAGTGTAATTACAAAAGATAACAACAGAACTGCTGACACGGCAGACCTGTTTTTGACTTGTTTGTCCTGTCCCATGAATGCATGTTCTAATAGTTTATGATAAAGCTAAATTACACAAATGAAGCAGATGCAGACAATTTAATACACACAATACTTTTGTCTACACATGGGAGTTTTCTAATTATAAGAATCTTATAATTAATCTCCTTTATTCTAATAAAACAAAACTAAATTGAACTACATAAACAGTTCATGTCAAACCAAAGTAATTTCATGTGACCCTATTTGTATTGTACTATAACAAATCTTACCACTAAAACCTGCTACTAAAGAGAACATTAAACACCAAAACTAGGAGCTAAAAGATGTTAAAACACAGAGCTGAGGAGAAATGCAGATTTAGGTCATTCGTTCCTGTAAATTCTCATGCTCATTTTTCATCCAACATAATGAAACATTGAATGACATTTAATGTTACATTATATTGTTCTCCAGCCTTCATTTAATATTTTTAAGCTTATTCAACATAAAATTTCCAGATAAAAAAAGATAAAATAGTTAACTCAGCATGTGTTCATACCAACTCATACCAGAGTTGGTGCAAAAACCCTATCAGAGACTTTTCCCACTAATGTAGTTACTGTAAATGTAACTTTGTGTGCAGGGGGAGGGACTTTATTCAACACTATTGTTGATCCTGGTTAGCACTGTTTTTGTTATTATGAAAAGAAGCGACCATCGCTTAATTTAACAATATTCTATAATGTATAATGTTTCTATTATGAATTGACTCTTACAAATGTTCTGAAATTTGGAAACAGACATTTTAAATTGATATCATTTGCATACTTACATTAAGTTAATAAAAAAGAGTAGTTGAATTTACTACATTCCAATCTTATGTTTCACAGTGTACTACTGCTGTTGACACCATTAGACTAAGAGAATGCATTGTTTGGGAGTTAAAGCTCGTATATTGCTTTTTTTTGTAGTGTAAAGAAAACATTTATGGTGGAAAGTTGCAGTGTCTGTTTAATACATGTTAAATTAGGTCATGGTTCTGAATAAAAATGTGAAAACTATGGTGAATGTTGGTGTTGAGTTAAGCCCCTATGCCTGCACATGTAAAATGTATCAATCACTGATGTGTGGGTGCTGAACTTTTACGGAACTACAAATAATGTTCAGTAAATAAACCAAACAAACCTAATAAATCAAACAAAACTGAGGTTTTCAGGATCATTGAAGCTTCACTTCAATGATCGCGTTTAATCTATAAATCTATATCAACAAAACTAAAACGACAGTTTACACGGCAACTAAGTAAACATTTAGTTGTACTTAATATTAAATTTAAAGCAACACAGGGTGAGTTGTGCTAGTGTGACCTCATGTGACACCTTTCAAACAGCTATTGTCCTCTAATATTAATATGCAAATATTGACTAGAGCTACATTTCTATTACAGTTGGCAATGCCAATTAGTGTCCACTGATCAATTAGAAAATATCCTAGATCATATTAAAACTATATACTCCAAAGACCTGCAGAGGTTCCAGTGTTTGCCATAATAATAATAATAATTCATTTTATTTATAAAGCACTTTACATTTGCTAACAAATCTCAAAGTGCTACACAAGCGGATTAAGACCAGGAATAAAACATAAAACATGTAAAGCCTAAAAACATATAAAACATAGAATAGTACAGGATTAAAGTAAAAAAGTAATGATCATTTTAAAATGATCACTTTAAAATGCTTTTCTAAACAAAAAAGTCTTTAACTGTTTTTTGAAACAGTCCACAGTCTGTGGTGCCCTCAGGTTCTCAGGTAGAGCGTTCCAGAGCCGTGGAGCAGCTGCTGAGAAAGCTCGGTCCCCCATTGTATGGAGTTTGGGTCTGGGGGGGTAGAGGCGATAGGTGTTGGTGGAACGGAGGTGTCTAGTTGTAGAGTGCAGTGTGAGGAGTTCCTTTAGATACTGTGGGGCATTTCCATGGATGCACTGGTGGGTGAGTAGACAGACTTTATAATCAATGCGAAGGTGGATGGGAAGCCAGTGAAGTGTCCGGAGGACAGGAGTGATGTGTTGGTGTTTCCGCACTCTCATTAGGATCCTGGCGGCGCTGTTTTGAACATATTGGAGCTTTTGAAGGCTCCTGCCGGGGATTCCAATGAGAAGTGCATTGCAGTAGTCCAGCCTGGAGGAGACAAAAGCGTGGACCAGCCTTTCAGCGTCACAGAGGGACAGAAAAGGGCGGAGTTTGGCTATGTTTCTCAGATGAAAAAATGCAATTTTGCAGAGGTGTTGGACATGTGTTTTGAATGACAGGTGGGGGTCGAACTTGACCCCCAGGTTGCTAACTGAGTTGGAGAGGGTAATGGTGTGACCAGAAAAGGAGATACAATTAATGGGTAAGGAATGAAGCTGATGAGTGGTGCCAACTAGAAGGGCTTCAGTTTTGATGCTGTTTAGCTGAAGGAAGTTCTCTGTCATCCATGCCTTAATGTCCTCCAGGCAACAGGTGAGAGTTGACGGAAGTGTCGGTGGGGTTGGGCTCAGTCTCACGTAGAGTTGAGTATCATCAGCATAGCAGTGGAAGGAGACTCCATGCTTGCCAATGACGTGGCCCAGTGGGAGCATATAGATGTTGAAAAGGGTCGGCCCAAGAACCGACCCCTGTGGCACCCCACAGGTGACCAAGTGTAACTGAGATTTGGCGTCACCTAGGGCCACACACTCAGCTCTATTTGTGAGATAGGAACTGAACCACCCTAAAGCAGTACCAGAAAAACCAACAGTATGCTGCAGACGATGGAGGAGAATTTTGTGGTCAACTGTATCAAAAGCGGCAGTGAGGTCCAGAAGAATGAGAAGGGATGGGAAGCCCTGGTCAGCAGCCATTAGGAGGTCGTTAGTGACCCTGACCAGGGCTGTCTCTGTGCTATGGGAGGGGCGGAAACCGGATTGAAATGTTTCAAACAGATTGTGTCTTTTGAGGTGATCCTGGAGCTGGGCTAAGACAGCTTTTTCCAAGACCTTTGATAGGAATGGAAGATTGGAGATTGGACGATAGTTTGCCATGACTTCAGGATCCAGGGAGGGTTTTTTTAGACGTGGTTTAATTATTGCGTTTTCAGTGATGTTGGGACTGTGCCACTCTGAACGGAGTAATTAATGATGCTGGTGATAAGTTGGCTAATGTTTGAGACATTAGTTTTTACCAAGGGAGTGGGGAGAGGGTCCAGGATGCACGTTGAGGGTTTCATCCTCTGTACGATAACTTCAACTTCTTTCACAGTAGTAGCCGAAAACTTAGACAGACAGCCTTCTGGCCTTGAAGTGGGGAGGTCAGGGGGTTTGCGGTTTACGACTGACAGTGAGGAGCGGATAGTTTGAACCTTAGTGGTAAAATGTGCAATGAAACGGTTGCACTGTTCCTCTGTGTGGTTGCTGCCAGTGTGGGATTGGGGTTTGAGTAGAAGATTTATTATGGAAAAGAGTTGTTTTGAGTTCCCGGGGCTGTTATTGATTATATTTGAGTAATATTGTGATCTGGCAGTGGCAAGTGCTTTGGAGTATTTTTTTTGATGATCCCGGTAGGCAATTTTATGGACAGTTAAGTTGGTTGAGATAAAGCGACGTTCAAGGCCCGCCAGCTGTTTTCATCTGTCGGAGCTCCCTTGTAAACCACGGTGCAGATTTTGAAAAAGTGACCACACGTGATCTAAGAGGAGCATGGGCCTCAAGGATATTCTGGAGGCTGTTGTTATAGTAGTCCACTAGGTCTGTGACTGAGGGGAGGTCCGGGACAATGGAGAGATTTTTGATGTCAGTATTTAGGTGAGAGAGATTTATGTTTCTCAAATTCCTGAACTGGATAAAACGCTGTGGGTTTGGAGACGATGTATATGAGGGGAAGTCCATTGAAATTATTTTGTGGTCCGAGACACCCAGGTCGTATACTTGGAGGTTAGAAATGGGGACAGAGTCAGTAATGACTAAGTCAAGGATGTGGCCTTTACTATGGGTGGGGACCTCAACTTTCTGCTTCAGGTTTAGGCAGTCCAGCAGTTCTAAGAACTCAGCAGCAGAATGGTTTGAAGGTGTGTCCACGTGGATGTTCAGATCTCCGAGTATCAGCATGTTGGGTGACGCTGTGCAGAAGGTTGAAAGGAGTTCGTACATTTCTGTGATGAAACCCGGGTGTTGCTTTGGTGGCCGGTAAATAAGAAGTATTACTGTGGAAAGTGGATGTTTACATTTAATTGCCAAACATTCAAAGGTAGACAGTTTAGGAAGAGGGAGGGGTGACAGTTTCAGATCTTCACGGTGGATTATGACTAGGCCCCCACCGCGGCCAGTGGTGCGAGCTTTTTCAAGGTAGGTATATCCGGGGGGGCAGGACTCATTCAAAACTGAGTAGGCCTCGGGTTTATGCCAGGTCTCAGTCAGGCAGATGATATCAGTCTCATTTTCCAGAATGTGGTTATGAATCAAACAGGATTTATTTGATAGGGACTGGACATTAAGGAGTTCAAGTTTAGTGTTTGATGTAATATTACTTTTGATCAGAGGACGAAGAACTCTGTAGTCCACTCCAGGATTCCAGAAATCCACTCCAGGAATCCCATTTCCCCTTGTCCGTGGCTTCGCAGCGTTTTCAGTCTCTATGGTAACTGTGTTCGGATGACGTAATCGAGTCGTCACGGAGCGAGATTCTGACCACAGTGAAGGAATGGAGCTCCCGGTTCCGGTATAGACGAACCCCCGGCCGGATCCTCTATGGGCGTAGCGGGATCGACGGAGGAGTCCTAGTTGTTCAATGACTCCAGTGTCCGATGGGAGGCCATGGTTGTTGAGCTCCAGAAGTTGCGATGGTGAATACTGGAGCATGACGCCAGGTGGTTTTGGTATGGTCCCCTGCAAAAAGGTAACCATAGACCATGTGCAGGCGACTGGGTAGTCGCAGCAAACGCCGAGGGAGACCGCAACAGCAGGTCCACCGCCAACAGCCCCCAGACCAGAGCCGACACCCAGGAAAACCCACAGCATAGCATGCGGGCAGTGTCGATAGAGGTAGATGTTAGCTTGTAGCGGCTGTTAGCATGTAGCGGCTAATGCTAGCCGGAGGTGAGCACTGGCGGAGTGAACACGAGAGGCTAGCAACCAGCTACAGAGGCAACAGTCCAACAACAGCAGGTAGAAACAATCAGCGACTTTTAAAACAAACTGATATAGCGCGAAGAAGTGATGTAGCGTGGAGAAGCGGCGAACAGTCAACGCCAGCGTCCTCTCCCGCCACATACGTATGCAAATTATAATATAAAAATCAGTCAGAGGATTTATATATTTCATTTGAATTCCACTAAAGCCAGTATTGAAACAGCAACAGCCAGTGATTTCAGCAGCTGCTGCCACATTGCTACAGATTTTCTTGCTGTTTGTCAGTATATACTGTGGTTCTGGGAGTTGTATTCCAAGTATCCAGTGTTACATATCATCAGGGATTTGGAAGACACGCGCGCACATGCACGCACACACACTCACAGTGTCAACGGAGGTGGGTTTAAAAGCTTGGCACACAGAGTGAGTGTGGAGGAGGGGAAAGTGTTGATGATGTAATCTGAGAAAAGCAGACGGAAGAGGAAAGCAGAGGGAGACACTGGACTCTTCTGCTATACACAGAAGAAATACAGATAAAGTCACCATAGACTGTACATCCATTCACAGATAATAGTTCATTATTATCTGTGAATGATCATCATTCTGACTTTTAAAAATGTGCTGTATCTTATAAAACAATCACTGCGTAGCCCATTTTAATTGGAGGTTTTTATCAGTCAGTCACCTGCTGTTACTGGGCCTAAACTAAACATCCCAAGACACACTTCCCGAAACTTTACTTTGATTTGTTCATTCCCTGCTTATATCACTGGTGGGGTTAGGTGCTCATTTAAGAGTGTTTTCTAATAATCTGATGGTGTCAGCTTCATGTCTGAATGAGCACTCTGGTGTGCCCTGTGCCTATGCTTTACTGTGACTGCATCCATTCACTCATGTGGCTGAATAGATGCAGTCACATAAAGGCATAGGCACAGGGTTTTTAATCATAAACTAAACTCTTTTTTTTTTTAATTTTAAACAAACAAAAAACAAATGAACAGAAGAAAGTCTAAAACTAAAGTGAAATGTGGGTCAGACCACACATGCTGTTTATTTCTGTCCATAGGCACTTCAGGTGTCTGTGGTGTAAAGATGAAAAGCTCAACAAGTCATGAAATTATTTTTAAAGACACCATCAATGAAATATTACGTTGCTGGTGGTGTGCAGTTAAGCCATGCATTACAGCAAAGTTAATTAACACATTCCAACCAATCAGACCCCAGAATTTTCTATGGCCACTATGTAATACTCTTTATTTCATATAATATTGTTGTTATTGGGTGACTGTGGTGCAGGAGGTAGAGTGGTTGTCCACCAAATCCCACAGTTGTTGGTTTGATCCCCAGCTCCTCCAGTCACATGTCATAGTGTCCTTAAGCAAGCCACTGATCCCCAACTTAGTTGCTCCCGGTGAGTGTTGGCCAAGTACATAGCAGCTCCCCCATCAGTGTGTGGTTGTGTTTGTGATTGTGAGTGTGAATGGGTGAATGATAAGCAGTGTAAAGTGCTTTGAGTGCCAATAGGTAGAAAAGTGCTATATAATGCAGACCACTTACCATTTATTGTTCACAGCTGATCATTCAGATCTGAGAATGACTTAATATACAGTTAAAAAGGGGACACAAAATAATAAAGTGTTTCCTTAGACAACAGGTCTGATTACAGCAAGAAAAAACTGTTTCAATGTCCATATACACACCTGACTAGTCTTTAAAGGTCGATCCAAAAAATTATAAAGGCCTCTTTTAAGACTACTTTAATATATTTATACCATGCAGATTTGTAAGCAGAGACTAATGTGTTAGCTTTTGTGCTTTCAACTTGAAGAATGTATATGGTGCAGAAGGACAAAGTTGTTGCTGAGTTATGTATCTGAATGTGAATAATGTTTTATTGTGTTCTTCTTATTCACCATTTGTCACTCAGCGGGTTTGGTTGCTATAAAAGGAAGCATGTAGAGGCAGAGGGAAAGAACCAGCTCAGCTTAGCACTGTGTTTGCTGTTTGTTTAGATGATGTCTTATTATTGTAATTTATTAATTTGTCTAAGGGTTTCTGGGTAATTCCAGCTCCTGATGTTCTTCTATTGTGTCTTGTGTTCTCAAGTTGAGTCAGTACAAACTGAAAGAAAATGTAAAAAAGTCTGGTGAATTTCATTGTAGTCCTTAAATATTCTATATTTACTGTGTATCAAACGCGCAGATGTCATGTAAACAGGACTCTCAGTTTACTTGAAGATGCAGCTTAAGTGGTAACTGGCTGTGTTAGACTGGCAGTAGGTATAGCTAACACATGACATGGATAGGTATAATTTATCAATAAACTTCATGGAAAGTGCAGTAAAGAGAAAAATCATTTATAATTTCCTGTGACCAAGCTTTAAAACACCACTGGTTCACTTCAGTTTATTACTGACATTCGTGCAGGCACACTCGATAAAATAAACAAGACAGGGGCGTTTGTTTTTTTTATCTTGTTGTTACTTATTTTACTTTAAGCTTCTAAACATTTGTAAAAAAGAAAAGAAGATGTTGAGCTTTTTTCCCTGGTTTTGAGAAAACTCAAAATAATATTGTGATAAACACTCTTTTGAATTACCATTGAATTGACAATCTTGTTTGTTTGAAAAGTGTCCAATCCAGCTGGCCCCATCATGATCACACTCATTTACAATTGCCAGCAGGATTTGTATGTATGATTTGTATGACAGCAATAAAACACTAAATAAACACACATGCACACAGGACTTCCTGGCAGAGTCCCAAATATCTCTGTAATTACAACAACGGAGCAACACTGCCTGCCTCTGACTGAGCCCGACTGGGAGGAGATGCAGATATTAAACAGAGGATGGAGGAAGATGGATGGTAGCAGAAAGAAGTAGGAGACACAGATTAAGCAGTTCACATTTATATGTGGAGGGGTAAAAGCTGGACGGTGCAGCCAGCTGTTATGTAGGTTGTGTCTTTATGTGGGAGGTTAGACATATAGCTGATCTTAGACACTTAGAGGAATTCATGGCACTAATCATGGTCTCCGTAACTACTGGTCCACTTGAGGACATTCAGAGGATGAATTCTGACCTCTCTTTTGTAGAACAACTCACAAATCCAGTGGCCTAGTACACTGGTCAGTTTAAACCTAGCAAGTAATGACAGTAAAAACATACATTGTATTTCAAATAATACATAACAAAAAATTGCAGAACTTAAAATGACCAAGTGTCTCCATTACACAGTTTGACCACCACAGGGAAATGATTTACACTATTGTACTGTTTAAAAAAAAAAAAAAAAAAAAAAACGCTTTATGTAACAGCAAACATTTTTCAATAAGCTTATTAAAAGGATTATTTTTAATTTAGCAAGTGGTGCTTAGATACAAATGCTAACACCAGCATGCTAATACGCATCACAACATCAATATGCTGATGTTCAGCAGATACACTATAATTACCATGTTTACCATATTAGCGTGATGCTGGGGAGATACATAGAAATTGGGGCTGGGAACATTAACGCAAACCAAAATGTCAAAAATGAAGTTGCTTTGTCTTGGGGGAGTAGAAACATAGTGCAATTCTGGAACCGAAACAGACCCATGGAAAACTGACACGAACCTGATGTGCATAAAATAATTTTTACAAATGAGACTCTACTCACATATATATAGCATAGTGCCTGCCTCGTCACTTTGAGATGGCCTTTCAGATCAGGCATCTAACTGAAAGCAGACAAGATTAAAGAAAGGGGATTTCTTGAAAACAAGCAAATCTCATTTGTCATTATTCAAAATTTAAACAATGCCCCTGGAATCTTTTAACGGATTGTACAAAATAAGCAAAACTTGTAATAATGAGCACAATTTGGTATATTTATAGTTGATGTTGTGATTAACTGAAACAAAAAATGCAGGTTGAAACTATTTCAATCTTTCTAAACAAAAGGCTTCTGCATATGGTTTGGAAGGCAGCCGATGCTTCCTAACATTTCAAGAACAGACATAATAAGCAACGGTTGTAATTGACCTCCATCTGAAAATTCAGTTGGGGCCACCAACTGACATTCATAGCATGGCTTGCAATACTCCTGTACATTCTGCTGATTTCTGTCTAGCCTGTGAATTGACCCAGGTGCACATGTCTGGATGAAGCACACACAGATATTGCTTGAAGAAAATAGTCTCACCAATTACAGTTGGTCCTTCTCAGGCATCTATCACCTATACAGCCCCTTTATCCAGTTGTAGGTTTCTTGAACAGTCTCTCCTGTGGGGACAACAGTACCCTGGAAACACTGTCTGTAGGTTTCCTTTGTCACATGAAACTTGTGTAGCACTGCAGCATTAATAGCTTCATATGCCTCAAGAGCTTTTCCTTCCAATAATGTGACCACTCAGACAGTCTATTCCACTTGCGGCCATCCCCATATTTTAGTTATATGTTCAAATCATAAGTGGTCTGCACATGGTAAATGGTCTGCACTTATAATAGTGCTTTTCTACCTATTGGCACTCAAAGCGCTTTACACCACTTCTTATTCACCCATTTGCACTCACATTCACACTACACACACTCACACTGATGGGGGAGCTGCTGGCCACAGTCATGCAAAACAACTGTCTGGATATAAGATATATATATATATATATATATAAGATATAGACTGCCAGACTGCCCTCACCCACACATGACACTGCAGTTCGGTGGGAAGCAGTTGCAACAGTTGCACTGGCAACTGGCTAAGTGACCCTTTAAGGTTGTGCAACTGATGACTGCTGCTAAGAGTTAACCTTTAAATCCTGCATGAGCAGATGTATGAAAAGAAAAGAGTAGGACAGGGTCTTTGTAGTGTTGATCAGACGAACAGTCACGCCCAGATTTTGGTATAATTTTACTGAAAAGTTTAATCTGTTGAAAAAGCACAGCCTCGGTGCATTTGATTAGCACATGAGTGCTCTCTTTTTTTTTTTAAATATTCAAATCAGAATCAAATATTGCACCCAACCATTGCACCTTTAGATGGCGGCTCAAATGTCACTGTCCTTTGCCTGTGATTTCATTCTTGCAACACAAGCTTCCACGTCCGCTGGCTCTCATTTAGTTAGCATTAGGTCAACAGCACTACAGGCATATATCCCACAGCTGTCACATGGTGTTGTGCGATTAACCACGGTATGGTACGAGAAGGACAAAACATCAGGCTGGCAGAGAGGTACAGGAAAAATAGGCAGCCATTTATTTGCAATTAACAAACTGGAAAAAATTGTCCTAATTACCTATAATTATATAAATGTAATTTGTTACTCCATTACCCTATATACCACTGCCTACCTATATGCAACATAAAAGTGAGGCATGTTTCCTCTTTAAGCACCAGATGACATTGACAATGGACCCAAACTTACAGGTTAAGACTCTGGAAACTTCTTTCAACGCAAACTCAAACAAACAGGTTAAACAATATGTCTGTGAAGATTCTCAGTCATCCAGGTTTGGTTATCTGAAGATTGAATACTGACAACTTGACTTCAACATTTAGCAACTTATTCAAGCAGCTTCTTCAGTCTGAATAAGGTGGCAACCGAATCCAGTTATATCCTCCAGAGTAGGCCTTTGTTCCACCCTGGCCTGAATAGGCTCGTTAAGGGAGGAGTCTGAAACAGGGTGGAGTCATCAAGATAAAACGATTGCAACCCTGACCCCCTAACCCCCTATGATGGACCAGTCTCCTCAGATATCTAACTTCCTTCTTTTTGGATTCAGTGGAGGGGATGTTTTCTGCCCTAGGTTGCCACAAGTCCCAACGTTAACTGCGCGGTCCAGGAAGGCAAGTCTATTGTCAACGGTGTCCTCCCTGGTGAACTTGATGTTGATGTCAACTGCATTTATGTGGTCTGTGAAAGCCTGTCTTCATCTTCACCTAGGTGTCATCTACATATCTGAACCATGGGGTTGGTGCTGTCCCTGGGAAGGAGTTGAGTGCTTTCTCCTCCACGTATATGTTGGCAACAATAGGTGACACTGGAGAACCCATGGCACAGCCATGTTCCTGTCTGTAGGTGAAGTATGTGGTGTTTAGTGAATGAGAGAGCAGATTTGATTTGGGTTGAGGTTGCTTTTGCTGTGCAGGGGAGGTTTTCCTCCCCCAACTTTCCAACAAATGTCAGGGCATCGGTGGTGGGGATGCCGGTGAAGAGGCAAGTGAGATCAAAGGATACCATGGTTTCATCAGCATCCTGTTTCAACTCTCTGACCCGGGGTGTGAAATCCTCTGAGTTTTATACCTCTGCTAAAGGTTTGTGTGTTTATGGTTGTCTGTGACCACATTGTTAAACAGTAAATGATATGTAACATAACCATAGCGTACATGTAGTGATAAATGCGGCCTTATGAAACAAAAATTTTAGATATTGACTTTAGGGTTAGGGTCATAATCGTTACATTTTGATGACTCCACCTTGTTCCCACCTCCCACCTTAACAAACCTATTCAGGCCAGGGTGGAACAAAGGCGTACACTGGAGGATATAACTGTTATAAGAATAAAGAAGTCCAACTGACATGATTCAATCTTCAAATAGGTGAAACTATTTCAAACTTTCTCAACAAAAGGTCTCAGCATGTGGTTAGGAGATGGCTGGCCCATTCTAGGACATGACTATACTTTGATCTAAACCATTCCACAGTAGTTCAGGCTATACATTTAAAGGAGTTGTCCAGCTGGAAGGTGAACCTCCACCTCAGTAACAGGTCTTATTCTAAAATTGCCCAGTATGTGACTTGATCCATCTTCCCATGAACACTGACCAGCTTCCCTTACCATGCTGAACAAAAGCATCACCACCCAATGATGCTGCCACCACCATGTTCCACAGTGGGGATGGTGTGTTAAGTGTGATGTGCTGTGTTAGGTTTCTGCCACACATAGCATTTAGGCCAAAAAGTTCAATTTTTGTCTCATCTGAGCAGAACACCTTCTACAGGTTTGGCCTGTCCCCTACATGACTTGTGGGGGCTTCTTAGGGCTTTCAACAATGGCTTTGTTCTTACCACTCTTCCATAAAGACCAGATTTGTGGAGTACATGATTAATCGTTGTGCTGTGGACAGATTCTCCCACCTGAGCTGTGGATTTCTGCAGCCCCTCCAGAGTTACCATGGGCCTCTTGGCTGCTTCTCTGATTAATGCTCTCCTAAACTGACCTGTCAGTTTAGGTGGAGAGCCATTTCTTGGTAGGTTTGCAGTTGTGCCATACTCTTTCCATTTTCGGATGCCAGATTTTATGGTGTTCTGAGATGTGCAAAGCTTGGAATATTTTTTTATAACCTAACCCTGCTTTATTTAAACTTTATCCCTGACCTGTCTGGTGTATTCCTTGGGCTTCATGATGTTTTTGTTCACCAATTTTCTCTAACAAACTTCTGCGGACTACACTGAACACCTGTATTTACACCAAGTTTAAAATAGATATGAGTGGAGTCCATTTACTTATTAGCTGACTTCTGAAGGCAATTGGTTCCACTACACTTTAGTTAGGGGTATCATATTAAGGAGGCTGGGGGTGAATACAAATGCACACCACACATTTCAGATATTTGTGAAGAATATTGTTTTCTTTTAACTTCACTATTATGTGCCATTTTGTGTTGGTCTATTATATACATTCCTAATAAAATACACTTAAGTTTTTCATTATAATGTGACAAAATGGGGAAATCTCAATGTTATGAATAATTTTGTAAGGCACTGTAGTTGCCAGTGGCACCATATTACTCATATTACAACTACAAATGGGAAAACAAATTAACACTCAGAAAGAGACTAAGGACACAAATGAATAGAAACACACCAAACCTCAGACCCATAGTTGCTGGGAATAGAGTCCAATTCACAGGAGTCAGGATTACTCGGGTCAGGTAAATCATGGGTTCAGTACGTAGGCAGGGGACTGAGATTAGGATCTGGGAGGGAACTGTGGGGAAAGCTGGAACTATATAATGAGGGGAACAGGTGCCACTAATAATGAGGATAACGAAAGGTAAAGCTAAATAAAGGACTAGGAACAGGAAGCAGGGAAAAGGGGCTACAAAATAAAAGTCCAAAGGCAGGAAGTGTAATTAAGGGCCAGATTGTGACAATTTGCAACAGCTGATCAGGATAAGGAAAAATTGATGAACTTCGGTCAATTAGGACACACAAATGTTTAGTTAGCCTTTGAGAGCACTGAAGTGAATAATGTTAGTGGCAGGAGAAACTTAAGTAACTCACATCTGCTCTTCTTGGTAAAGAGGGCTTAATAACGTTACCTTATATCATGTTAAATCTTGATAAATCATGTTATCATGTTAAATAAGGACGATTAGATTAAATTAAGAATATTATTCTAGATTCTATTCTAGATTAAATCTAGAATAGCTTTTGAAAACCTGTTTGTTACATATAAAACTCTAAACACTCAAGCTCCATCATATATAAAAAACCTAATAGTACCATATCATCCCAGTGGACCACTTTGAACTCAGAATGCAGGTCTACTCGTGGTTCCCAGAATTTCCGAAGGTAGAATGGGAGGCAGAGCCTTTAGCTATCAAGCTTCTCTCCTGTAAACCAGCTCACCACTCACAAGGCCTTTCCTTATCACTGCTTTGCTAATGACACACATCTCTTCCTGTCCTTTCAACCAAACGACTCCACTGTCTCATCACGCATTACTCTCTGTCTCTCAGTCATCTTTGCCTGGATGAGAAAGAGAGACATCTTCAGCTCAACCTCTCCAAGACCAAAGTCCTTGTCTTCCCAGCCAGACCTTCAATGCAACAAAACATCAGCATTAACATTGGATCTACAGAGATTGTCCCCACTAAGTCAGCCAGAAATCTGGGGGTCCTCATCGACGACCAACTGGACCAAACCTCCTCAGTCTCTAGGGCTTGCAGAATTGCCCTCTACAACATCAGGAAGATCAGACCCTACATCACGGAATATACAACCCAACTCATTGTACAGCCGCTGGTCACATCTCGTCTTGATTACCGCAACGCTTTGTTAATCGGGTTACCGGTATCAGCAATCATTTTTAATCAGCCAAAAAGGACTCGTGTCACACCACTCTTCAGATCTCTACACTGGCTTCATTTAGCTGCTCGCATCAGGTTCAAAGCTCTGTCTGTTGCCTACAGGGTGATCACCTCAACAGCTCCTGATTACTTTAACTCCCTCATTCAGGTCTACAATCCTTCCCGTCTGCTGCTGTCTGCCAACGAACGATGTCTGGTGGTCCCAGCACCGCACAGAAGACACCAAGCAAAACTTTTCAGCGCAATGATCCCCCAATGGTGGAACGAGCTACCAAACTCTGCACGCTCGGCAAACTCACTCCCAATATTCAAAAAACTGCTGAAAACAGAACTCTTCTTCATCTTCCTATGTACTTAAATCTATTTAAAAAAAAAAAAAAAAAACCTTCCTTTCTGTTCTTTCTTAAACTTGCACTTGCATTTCGTGAAATGTAAACACTTTTCTGATAGGACTTTGCTTTGATGTTTCCTACTTGACTTAGATTTTTGCTGCCTTGTACCTCACGTGTAAGTCGCTTTGGATAAAAGCGTCTGCTAAATGACTAAATGTAAATGTAAATGTAAGCTCCGAGTTGTGATTCGGGAAGCAGAAACCCTCTTTGCTTTTAAGTCTATGCTTAAAACCTTCCTCTTTGAAGCTTATAGTTAGTTATAGTCATGCTGCTATAGGCTTAGACTGCTGGGGGACCCACCCCCTGATGCACTGAGCTCCTTTCCCCCTCTCGTCCCTCTCTCCTCTCCTCTCACCCGACAATTCTGTATGACATTACCTTTGTGTGTTTTCCAGCCCTGCCCGATGTTTTGTTGTTGCTTATTGCTGCTCTTTTCTTTTCTCTCTCCACTTTCCACTCACCCCAACCGGACAAGGCAGATGGCCGCCCACCCTGAGCCTGGTTCTGCTGGAGTATTTACTCTCCACTGTTGCCTAGGGCTTGCTCAAGGGGGAAATTGTTGGGTTTTCTCTTTACCTCTTTATAGTCTTGACTTTATTCTGTAAAGTGCCATGAGACGATTTTGTTGTGAATTGGTGCTATATAAATAACGTTGAATTGAATTGAATTGAATTGAAATGTTAATCTGTACATTTTTAATCTGGTCAAATTACAGAGTTTGGGCCAGGAACTAAAATACGACAGCAAGTCTTAGAATTACAACCTTCTAGTAACTTCGGCACCATAGACTTGATTACAAGCTCCAGGAGGATGCAACAACCCATGTAGCAGCGGGACTCCCAACCAACACAAACCGTTACGAGGAGACACAAGCTGTGCTACAGGAAGCAGAAGCATGGCTGTCGGGTGGGCCTAACAGCAAGGCTAAAGCATAACCTGTGTAGAACCCTGCTACTGTCGATTCTGGTTGCCAATGTTAAGAATCTAGAAAACAAACTGGATTATTTACAGCTGGACTTATTGACAAGAAAGGAGGTGAAAGACTGCTGTGTCATAATTTTGACAAAGACTTGGCTAGAATCTTCCGTACCCGATGCTCCTGTTAGCTTGGAGGGGCTAACTGTATTCCGTCTGGATAGGAGCTGTGAACTGACCGGTAAATTGTGCGACGTGGGGGGGGTATTTACACAAATAACAGCTCGTGCCGTTATCCAGTCTGTTACCATTATCGTTATCCAGTCAGTGCTCTCTAGATATAGCGTCTGACTGTAAAATGCTGACCATTCTACTTGCCCAGGGAATTCACCAGTGTCTGCATCACAGCTGTTTACATCATCCCCAGTGCCAGAACACACCTGGATGACCACAGAGGTGCGAGCCATGCTGACAGAACGAAACACTGCTTTCAAGTCTTCTAACAGCTAGAACCAACCTCAACCAGGCCATCAGGACAACGAAGCACACACACGGACAGAAAATCCAGGGTTTTTTTCACAATTCCACCAACACCAGGAATGTGTGGAATGTCTGAGCTGCCTTGTAGTTTGTGATGACCCAGACGCCCTGTAAGGATGGCAATGGCATCCTGAACAATCTAAAACATTTTGGCTTGTTTGAGGCACTGAACAGGACACCAGCAAAGAAAGCAGTGCCTACATGGAATTTAAACATAATTTAGCATACACCTGCTGTAATTGCAAAGTTTGCAACGTTTAGTTGTAACGTTCCTTAATGGCAAATAATTAAACTGTCACATGGCAAGCTGCCGTTAACTCTTCCTGCATGGATTCAGAACTGGCTGTTGAGTTTAGCCAGATGGGAAAAAACAGCTAATTCAAGTATTACCATGCCACTGAATACTAAATCAGTGGTGCCCATAGTTATGGGTCAGCAGGTCACCTACTACCTGCTAATGTTGTTATAACCAGCACCTTTGGTAAATATGACAGGAGCAAAGTGGCAGTCGAAGATGTAATGTAAAATAAATGTGTTTAGTGAGTGAGCTGATCACATTCACATTCCCCTAAAGATTAACTATTATCATCATGGCAAACATTTATTTTTTCTCCATTTTAGTTTCTGCAGCAGAATAAATGGTAAATGTTCTGCACTTATATAGCACTTTTCTACCTATTGGCACTCAAAGCACTTTACACTGCTTCTTATTCACCCATTCACAATCACACACACACACACACACACTGATGGGGGAGCTGCTATGCAGCTGGCCAACACTCACCGGGAGCAACTAAGTTGGGGTTCAGTGTCTTGCTCAAGGACACTTTGACATGCGATCAGAGGAGCCGGGGATTGAACCAACAACTGTGAGATTGGTGGACAACCGCTCTACCTTCCTGCGCCACAGTCGCTCCAATAGCAAATGTTGCCATGGTAGCAAAAATGCATCGTATCTAAATAAAATCTCTAAATAGAATGTAATCATGCTGAGAGTGGGCTAACATTTCTTGCTAGCCCCCCAACTATTAGAGTACAAAGTACAGTAGAGCCAGGCTAGTAGAGCCAAAGTACAAGATTCATTTGAGAAACAATGTAGAGCCTTTTAGTTGTTGTCCATTGAGTTTTTTTCTGCTGTGCTGCTTTTCTCTTGTACCTCTAATATATATGGGACATTTGGTAACATAAAGTTCGACTGGTGGTGCTTTTAAGAGGCTGCAGCTGGCCTCTGGGACCAGAGCAAAATACAGCACTGCAGCAGCGATTTGTCAGTGTGTGTTGGTTCTATGCCATAGGTAGGTCTCCTCGAAATAGGCTGCCCATGCAGCCAGCCATTCTTGCACAGCCCACATCAGCCATGATGTATGAAGCACTGCACAGAGCCCATTATTCAAACTCTTTGTACGCTTGGCTCCCTCTCCTACACACACACACACACACACACACACACACACACATACACAGACACACTCACCTGTATGTAGGCTGATGCAACAACAGCTCAGGGTCACAGCACAGAAAAAAAAACAACTTTATCCTACTTTTCCTGTTGTAGGAAGCAGGACAACAGGGAGTCATTCTAGGGTGTGGAGCAGGCTCCTATGTATAGACTACAATTTATATTGGGTCAGACCGATCCTACTTACACATCTGAACAAGCTTAGTGTGTGTATTCAAATAAAATGAAAAATATGACCAAATCAGCTGCCAAACATTTACTATAAGCCTAATACTAATGTAATATCTGAAGAACTTTTCATAAATGTTACAAACAAAGTTGATTCAGTAGCTTCTGACTTTCATCTCTGCTACTGTTAGGACCTTGAGCTCAGCTTGAACTGTGTCCTGACAGCAACCACACAGTCAGGACATTTGCATTTGGCTGCACAGTGCAAAAACAAACCTGGGAGCTAAAACTTTTATCTATTTTCTATAACATCCATGTGTTCACATTTGATAAATAGCACTAAACCTGTGATGAGAAAAGCAGTCCATATTCACCAAAGAGACCCACAAGAAAGCCAATACGAAGTTATGGTTTATAGTTTATTCAGTTGTGTTATATAGAGTTATATAAAATAAAGAATAATTTGACATAATTTGTCTTGTGTTATATTTGCACTGGATAATAATATATTCTCTGAAAGTTACACCAAATTCTCTCTGTGTGTGTGGTGAAACTAGTTAAATGTGAACGATTTGAACCTGCAGATTGTCAATGTAAGGCATAAACTGTTACAGGACCGTACTTTAGTCAGATAGTTGACAGTGAATAATGCACTTCTATAGCACTCTACCTTACTGGTACCCAAAGCACTTTACACTGCTTCTCATTCCACCATTCCCACTCGCAATCACAGACACACACACACTAACACACCCACCAATAGGGGGGAGCCGCTAAGCAGCTGGCCTACACTCAGCGGGAGCTAGTAATTTTGGGTTCTTGCTCAAGACTGTCTCACCCCGATGATGATTTTTATTTTTATTTTATCTGGCTTATCACGTGAGTTCAGAGTCGCCACAGTGGATCATTGTCTGCATGTTTTCTGTGATGCTGTTATTTTTGGCACATTACTGTGTGGATTATTGTGCCTAATTGCATGGCCTCTAGTTCGCAACAAAGCCATCTAATGTGTCCAAGGAACATGTAGCATTTAATGTTCTGCGCTTGTGTGAGACGAAAAGAAAGACCTGAGCCAGCGTATGCACAAACTCTAAACAAAGGGAATCTCCTCACAGGAGGATTATTTGGTTCTTGAGTCTGGAATCACCCCCGAATATTGAAAGGGGCAAACTGGGCCCAAAATCAAGAGATATTACTCTGTGGGGTGTCCCCAGCCTAAGCTGAACAACTTAAGTTGTAGGTTGCAAATTATTATTGTAATTTGTCTTATCTTTCAATATAGTTAAATATATAATAGTTAATGAATATTTATGAACAATATTTAGTGACTTAGGAAGCCTTGTTCTACCCCTGGTTGTAGGTATCTCATTCTAAATAAAAGTACTGGGCAAATTCAGTTTTTCATCTGCCAATAAATTAAAAGTGGGGTGCAAATTTATTACAATTAATCCTGCAGCTGAAATTATAAAAAAAGCGAGGATTGACCAACCAAGCCACACCAGCATTCTGAGTTTACCTCCAGGTAAATGGCTGTGGTTATAATGGTCCTCGTAGCAGCACCAGACAATAAGAGTGTTTAATATGGTAATAACTACCTACTGAATAATGGCATGAACACCATTGTAAAGCAACAGGGATGGGTCTTCAGACGTGTGTGTTTTTTAGTCATAGTGTGCATTTCTTACTTACCGTCTCTGCCCCATGCTTTCACCTCATTTCATTTTTTCCTATGCTCCTCTGCAGCTCTGTGCTTTTTCCATCTCCTTCCTTCTCATCCACTCTGCACTAGAACATTCTGCTATGATCAATCAGATTACATAAGAGCACTGCAGTGAGAAGCAGTGATGAAGACAAAAACAGAGAAGTGAGGGGTGCCGTGCTATCTCACTTTCCCTCCTTAACACTGCCGCTGCTGTCTATCTGCACTCTTCCTTTCATTTCCTCACTCACACACTCCTTTACACAACTGATCCTCCCTGTAAGAGTCCACACTGCAGTGAGGGTCAGACAAAGGTGGTTCTTCAAATCTAAAAAAATGGTGTCTGGCAGCTTGAAGCAAGAAGGATACTGAATACTAAAACTATCCAACTGCCCAATAATGCAATATATATTTCTAATACAGGGATAATGTGCATGATTACAAGGATGACTCTGTTTTGGTATCATATGTCATTTGTACATGTGATATTTGAATTAGTGTGGTTTCAATTGAATACTGACAATGTGTATCAATATATTACCAAAATGATCATGAGTGAGTTAGGAACCACTAATGTTAAGTGTACTTATCATTCCTGTGTAATGTAAGATGTACTTAACATTAGTGGCTTTGGTAATAAAGTGACTTGAATGATCATGCACAATTTCATGACGTCTTGCAGTTCAACCAGAGGGAACCACTGTTCAGTCACTGAGGCTGAAGTAGTCCAGGTACAAAGAAACATATGAATGCACAGTGTTGTGTGCATCTGTCTGTCCTCAGCAATAGGGCCGAGCACACACAGTCAGTCTGCTGAATGTTTAAACCCTAAAACAAACAGCACCCCTGTATAGTTAAATATAGAACACAGCCATTATATGCCATGTTAGCCATTACAATTGGATATCTCTAAACATTGTGGTGCCCTAAGAAAGACATCCTCTGATCAAGAATAGAACCTGAGCATGTTTCTATATTATTTTTATATCATCTGGTCCTGGTCACTGTTTATCTGTGTCTCACAGTGTCTCTGCTGCCATGTATATAGTACAATATCTATTTTTATTCAATTTTCCTTCACTTTAGGCCTAAAACCAGACAAAGGATGTGAGTGTAAATGTTCAGACATGGTAAGTAACTAAGTATATTTACTCAAACTCTGTAGTTAAGTGTCAAACTTTCTAAGTGTATATTTAATTTTAGTAGGACCTGAAAAGAGGAGACGGCAAGGGGAGGTTTGAAATGTGAAAAAGGGGGTTTATTAACAAAATCCTTAACATAAAATCACTCAATGAGGAGGGCAGGAATAACACACTAAGTAATAATCAAATAAAGTAAAACAGAACATGAACTTAAACACACTGGGGGGAAAAGATAAACTAAATAACAGTGCTGGGGAAGCAAGGAAGCTAACTTAGTAACTAAGGGGAGGCAGATGAACAAACTGAACATAAAACGCAGACAGACTGAAGGGGACAAATAAAACCAGGGCCAAACAAGAGGAGATAACAAAAGACAAAACCTAAACACGGAAACAAACAGGAAAGCAAACCTCAGACCAAAACATAAGGGGAAAGAGTCCAAACATGAGGATCAGGTAGGGCACAGAAGGGGAATGTCCAAAAGCATAGAGTATCCACAGTAACATTCACTGTTCACAGAGGAGGAAAGAGAGACGATCGGGCAGCAAACAGTGGGGAGAGCTGGGTATAAGTACAAGGGGTCAAAGGTGAAAATAATCAAAGTTAACAAGAAACAAGGAGCTAAAGAAACTAACTGTAAAGTGGTGCTGAGGGATAACAAAATACAAGCCAGGAGCAGGACTTGTACTTTAACAGAGTACTTCTATTTTAGGCTGCTTTAAATTTTACTGCCCTGCAATTTAGGGCAAACCTTGTAAATTTACTCCCTTCCATTTATTTTACAGCTTTAGTTACAGTATCTGAATATTGAATCATGTTCTTCAGTCTGAATAAAGTGGGTAAGGAACCCAACCATATCCTCCCGAGTAAGCCTTTAACCCCAGCCTGAATAGGTTCGTTAAAGTGGGAGGTGGGAACAGGGTGGAGTCATCAATATGTAACAATTATAACGCTAACCCCCTTAACTCCAACATCAACCTTGTTTTAGTTTTGGCTTGTCCTGTAAGCTTGGTGTCGATTCATTGGATCATTGGTCAGCACATTGATTTGACACAGGTTTTTAAGTCCTTCCCATTTTTTTTTACTAGGCTTGAAACTAGGGCTAAGAAATGCACTGTCCTGTACAACTTTAGCAGCAGGGGTTGGGCAGTTTGGGAGTACACAGAGACAATTCTACATGGGCAGGGGCAACTGCTACCCCCATCCTGCAAAACATCCTATTCCACCAGAAATAATTGAAATTCAACTCAATATGCGACTCAGCTTGAGGAGTTTTACATCTTAACAAACACGACATCAAAGGCTAACGAGTTCGGCACCTAAGGCCACCATGTACCAAATTGGTCTTAGTTCATCTTAAAAATAAATACCTCTACTAACAGTGAATAAAACTTTGGTTGTCTTAATTGTGTAAAAAATACATTACACTTGATGATATAGTGGGCTAAGCTTATAATAGAGGTACAAAGGGGTTTTGACCAGAGTGAGCTCACAAATGAACATTTTTAGCAGACGACATGCTCTGATATGTTTCAGATCCAGAACCCTTCACTACCAAATGCATTTTATATACATTTTTATATTCAAATTTTTTATTACAGGGTATATTTTGTTAATACCACCCTCACCAAAAGTCAACAAATACCAGTAATATTACACTGGCATCAAATGTATTTTAATAAATATTAACTGTAAGTT
This sequence comes from Channa maculata, assembly GCA_020496755.1. Taxonomy (NCBI): domain Eukaryota; kingdom Metazoa; phylum Chordata; class Actinopteri; order Anabantiformes; family Channidae; genus Channa; species Channa maculata. The sequence continues at coordinate 2,406,739 of CM035605.1, read as the reverse complement.
TGTAGTTTTATTTTCTGCCTATTCTCAATATGTCTAGTACTAAGTATGAATTTCTTTAAAAAGCCCAGGAATGCAGGGCTTATTGTTGGGCTTTTGTCACAAAATTAGATTTTGTGACACTTTTAATCATTTGAACCCTTTGGAATGACCTGCTTTTCCGGCACAGTTGTTGTGGAGGTCTGATCCTCATTTATGTCAAAAGTATAGACAAACAATGTGTGGAAGTGAATACCACACACTGTAAGAATATTTTCTGTCTATTTTGAACAACCTCATTAAAGTGCTTATGGACAAAACCACATACACCACCCTTTCTTGCTATAAGATGGTATTAAATAAGATCTTAAGTGTAAAGCAGAACACCAGGTAGAAGATTTTTACAGCAATATACTAGGAACAAAATTTGGATTATGCTTCCTGCATTGTCTATATAGATATACCCACTGTATCTGTGTGTATGAGTGAGAAATTGCTAAGAGAGTCAAAAGCAGCCATGCAGAGCTTCTTTGTGTTAGTATAAAACTTACTGTACCCATTCTGCCAGTTCAGCACTGTCCTTAATTCATCAAGAGATCTAAGTTCCCCATGTAAGGACATGCTGACTGGCCTGTAGAGCAAAACAGGTTTATATTCACATACACTGCTGAACCAAGCAACAACTGAATACCTAAAGGATGAAAACAATTGCTGTTTCAAGTGTTTATGAGAGCTACACAATACACATGGTTCATGTACTGTATCTGTGTCATAGTTTAGAATTGATCCTGATCACATTTGTTTTCTTTTCCTTTAATATGTGGTATCTGCCTATATTTCTTTTAGCTACAATTACAACCCCAATTCCAAAAAAGGATGGGATGTGTAAACGACCTATCAGATGTTGAAACTGAGACGTTTTGGAAAATCTAAGCTCATTTTGAATTTTATGGCACCAACACATCTCAAAAAAGTTGGAATAGGGTGATATTTGGCATTGTGTACCATCCACTCTTCTTTCAACAACTGTCTCTAAATGTCTGGGAAGTGAGTAGACCAGCTGCTGGAGTTTTAGGACAGCAATGTTGTCCCATTCTTGTCTGATGCTAGCTGCTCAACAGTCCTGGCTTTTAATTTATGATGTGCCAAATGTGTTCTATCGGTGAAAGGTCTGGACTGCAGGCGGGCCACTTCTGATGGATGCAGTATGTCAGCATTGTCTTGCTGAAATATGCAAGGCCTTCCCTAAAAGACATGTTGTCTGGATGGGAGAATATGTTGCTCTAAAACTTCTAGGCAACTTTTTAGCAATGATGATGTCTTTACAGATGTGTAAGCTGCCTACGTTAAAGCGTAATAATGCACCCCAGTACTAACAGACATGTAGGCTTTTGAAGTGTCTGCTGATAACAAGCTGGATGGTCCCTCTCCTCTTTAGTCTGCAGGACACTGGGTCGATGATTTTCAAAAAAAATAAAAAATTCTAATTTTGATTCATCTGACCACATAGCAGTTTTTCATTTTGCCTCAGACTATTTCAAATGAGCTTTGGCCAAGAGAACATGGCGGCATTTCTGAAGCGTTCTCACATATGGCTTTTCATTTGCATGATACAGCTGTCACAGTTGGGGGTGGAGTCAAACTGCAGTCCATTATATCAAGGGGTGGCCCCCCTCATTCAATTTATATAGTGATTATGATTTCAAGCAAAAATAAAGTAGAGTTTTGATTGAAATTTGATTTGATTGTGTGAATAATTGATAAGATATGAATGAAAGAATAAATGGTTTAGAGTAACTTCTTAAGTTGATTATCTTGTTTGTATTACATAGTGTTTTGGGAGATTTAAGGAAACACATGTTGACTTTATATCAGCAGAAACAGTCAGTCGACATTTGGTTGTACAGTAGTAAAATAGTTGAGTGGAGTATCCTCCTTCATAAACAGTATATGGCAATATGGAGACACAGGCTACAGAAAGGAACTTTAACTGACTAATCATTCATGAATATGGTGAGAGCTACAATAATCTGCTACAGAGGCATTTGAAAATGTAACCAGTAAGTGTTTAAAATAACGAGCTGCAAACTGAATGTTTTGCACATTTGCTAATGATAAACAGCATCAAAGTTTCTAAGCTAAAGAAAAAAATTCTATTCTTCTATTCTTATTTTCAGGCAAACTGAACTTTCTTAATAGACCGAACCTATATATTTCTGAACATGTTTTTGGTTTGCATATTATAAATCTCTTTAGAAACTGCAAAAAAGTAGCAGTAGCTTTACACTTTAACAATGTCAAAGGTTTTAGAATTAGCCTTCTTAGAAAATAATGCAGTAGTGAGCACAGCTTTTATATTTCTGTGGTTTGTAAAGTAAATGGGTGTAAATAGTGGAAGGAAATAAAATACAGTATGTGTCCTACTAGAATTCTACAACAATGAGCTGAAATGCTAAATGTTCTCTGCTTGAATTATTGTTATAGACTTGTGAAGACTCTGGAAGCCCACATTAGATAAATCAGACAAGTCAGAATCAGTTAGAGGCAAAAGACTGGTTTCATGAGACTTTCTGAACACAAATGTCCCCATTGCTTTAAATCAGGAGAGACCATCATACAGGGAAATCTATTAGTCAGTAGTAGTGTGAAAGTTGTCCTGCTTTGTACAAGCTGGGTGGAGGTAGTGTTGCATTAGAAGGAGAACTGGCTGTCAGTGGACCACACAGACACACACACACAAAAGGAGGGAGATAGATAAGCCCTTTTTCTCAATATGAAAGTTTAATGACTTCCCTCTTAGTTTCATAAACGCTATGTCCTTTCTCTGAGCCACACAATTCCCTGACTATCTATCAACCAAACACTGTGTGTATGTTTTTGCTGATCTGCTCATCTATAGTGGATTATACTCTGTGTGTGTGTGATTGTGGCAGACAGGGTACAGCCACCAGTTTTTGCTTTAGGTCCATGATACTGTACTGTATATAAAAGTGTATATCAATGTAGTAGAATCAATGATTGTCCTGCAGCAGGCTTGGCCCTTTCCACACAGGGATAACAGAATTCTTCATGCCGGTAAAGTGATGCTTTTAGTCATTCTGATCCTGTCAAAATCAGCCATGATTATCAATTAATCAACGGCATAAGTAACACATGAAAATGTTAATATTAAAAATTAAATGTTATTTGCTTGTGACTTGACTGCCTGATTATCAATTAATTGCCATTTTAATATTAAATAAATGTGACTTTGACTCTTATCCAGATCTTAGATCAACATTAAATTCTCAAATTTTTTGCAAAGGCCGGTATGTCTGCATGTCGGTATGTCTTTAGCAGAAGTTCGACGTACAGCTGTCATTAAAGCCTTCTGTAAAAAACATTACACATGTGCCCAGTTACATAAGTAAGACAAGTTTTGAAGAGTCTAAAAATATTAACTCTGTGGTGGACAAATACTCTGTTGACTGACAGCAGTTTGGTAACGTCTTGTTATAGTGAAACAGTCGTGGATCATTTCTTTTTGGAGTTTTCTCAAATTGCTCTTTCTTACAGTTCACCCTTTTGACATTTACTGTAAATGATATGCATGTTCAGTTGTGTGTTTTTAAAGAAGATGAGACTTAAGAAGATGTTTTAGCCCACATTGTTTGAGGTCAGCTGTCTGTTTCTCTGCTGTGAAGGTGTAATCTTTTCATATGGGAGTGATTAAACACAGGCTGTGATTGATTATTGCCTTTAAAAAGCAGAAGGTTAAAGTACGTTCAGCTATTTCTGGGGATGTTTTCTTCTTCAGATACATAAATGCTGTCCTGCTTTGTACTGTAAGTACTTTGTATCATTGAAACATCTGGACAAGGTGTGTTTACAACAAGCTCAATTTATTTGTCATTCAGCTGTCATTTGATTGGCCAATTACACCATGACATATAAAACAACATAGAACAAAGTACCTTTAGCATCAAATGATGCAAATTTTAAATCAGCAAAAGTATGGAAATAGTCTATATTTGGTTGCATATGCATGATTTTCAGTGACTGCATCAGGCCTGTGACTCACTAACATCACCAAACTTTTCCAGACTTTTATTGCAGCCTCCCTCAGTTGTTTGTTTGGGTTCCTTCTTTTTTAATCGGAGCTTCAGTGAAATACATGTACAGTATGACTGTTGACTGTTAGTTTTATGTTTTTCTTCCCAACTCTCACAAAGCTTCTGTTATCAGTTTTCCTTTGCTGAACTGTTCTGTGTATTTTGCTGTGTACACCAATAGTTTCTTTCTTTTGTTGTATACTGACTATGCCCAATCTTTCTAAAATGTTTGATTGTTTGTCCTTTTTGTTGGTTTGAAGTAGGTTTGCTTTCCCCCAGAAAGTTCTCTGGTTTTCATATTGGTTTATCCTTTTTAAACAACAAAGACTTCATGGCTAAAACCAACTGTGGCCATTTAGAGATATTTACTCTTTAAACAATCAATCTGCCAGAACATTACTGGGTAACAAGAGACACATGTCAAGAGGTGCTTTCTTTTTTCGTCTCTGCTCTGTTTAACAGAGATGTAAATAAATTACACTTGAATGTCTGACATTGTATGTCCTTCTTTTAATCTTTAAACCTCAAATGTCTTAATTTATAGAAAGAAAACATGAAATGGCCTTGCTGTTCTAACACTATTAGAGGAGACTGTTGACTGTGGAGAGTTGCATTCAAACTAGAGGCCAACATTTTCTAAAAAAGGAGAGTAATACTCCATGAGATGGCATCACCTGCTCTGATGACAAAGTGGAGCTAGATATTCAGAAATGCTGGTGTGATTATATTAGCCAGACTGATTTAGCATTAAGGTTCTAACTGTAAAGTTTTAAGTGAATATGAAGACACAGTGCACTTGTTTCTCTCCCATCTCAACAGTTCATTTAATCTTTCCTATGAATTGTGTGTGTGTGTCTGACTCATTCTGCCGTATTGCTTTCCTCCACCCTAATCCGCTAACCCCCAAAACACACACACCCACACACACAGTGAGTGGTTGACTGCTCTTCCTCACGTCGGCTCAGGCTCATTTAAACAGTATAGGCCACTGCTGAATAATTCAAAAGGAGCATGAGGCTGATTGGTGGATTCATAATTAATATTGGACAACATTTCGGTCAATGTACTGCTGTGATTTAGCATGTGTGAGAGTCTGGGGTTATTACTGATGTCATGTGAATGCTCACATTGGAGCACTGCAGCAGGTGGAAAACAGCAGCTTAAAGGCAAAAGGGTGTGACTTCAAGTCTGAGGACCCAAAATCTGCAAGCAGCTTAGAGGAGAAAAGGGCAACTGTGTTTTATGTCTTATTCAGGTGCATCTGTCTCTCCTGTTAGCAAAGCTCAGTGTAAGCTGACATTTTTCACTAGTGGCTTCCAGTCTTGTTGCTGTTGGTTATGTCCCGTTATGTCCAGAGGTCGGATCAGTTGTCTCTGGCTAAACCTAATTTACTTAATTCAGCTGCTGATGCTCAAAATTAATCTTGCTGTTGTGTCTGCTGTCTGTCAGTCAGCGGGTAAAAAGAAAAAACACTGTTTGTAATCAGCTGATCTCTTTTATTAAATCAATCAGATCAATGTTTAATGTGATCAACATGTGATATCCATTGTTGCTGCACAGCCTATTGTATACAGTATATTTACTTATAGTGAGCGCCACTGTGGCGCGGGAGAGTAGATTCCGATTCCCGGCGCCTCCGGTCACATGTCAAAGTGTCCTCAAGCAAGACACTGAACCCCAACTTAGTTGCTCCTGGTGAGTGTTGGCCAGCTGCATAGCAGCTCCCCCATTGGTGTATGAGTGTGTGTGTGATTGTGAGTGTGAATGGGTGAATAAGAAGACTTGAGACTTGAAATATATCCACTCTGCTCCACCCTGCCCTGATTCTTCCTGCTCTGCTAAACCCAAAGATCTGCCGAGTGTTTCACCTAGTCATCACTATGAAGTTAAAATAAATAAGAAGCTGTACAACTTATTACACATTTGATAACAGAAATTCTCTGATTAGTTAGCAATGATGATTAGGGTAAACCTGCTCAAAAACATTTTGTGAATATCTCTGTACTGCTGCCTCTACAAGTCACATAGCGTTTTTAGCTGCATTTTCACATCTCTGACTGGTGCATCTTACAGAGCTAAATTTAGAGAATACACTAACACAGATTTATATAAAATGCAACATCCTATTTGCTTCACTCAGTTAATGTGCAAAGGTGAGAAAGAGAGGCAGAGACATCCAGGTTAGGAATTCTGACAGTTGAGTGAAAGGATTGTCAATTGACCGGCTTTATGTTATGTAGCTGATTTTAAATATACCCAAATCAGGTTGATACCATTCCTGACATCTAGTTACCAAACAACCTGTCTTGAGTTTTATGGCATTTGACTGTGCAATATGTTCCTTAATTGACATTATAGACAGATAATATATTTATCATATTTTAAACAACTAATTGTTTTGGTGAAAACAATGGTGAAAATAAAACAAAGTAGGAGAAGATACTCCTGATCACCTTTGCCTGCTGAACCTCATGGTTAACCAGTCCATTATGCTAGAGGAGTTAATCAAAGCAACTTCTCTGGTTCAGTTTGTTAACCAGTTCACTGACCTAGAGGGCCAGGAACACACCTCATCCTACCCTGGGAAACGCAGTCTCGATATGCCCATTGGGCCTCACCAGGCCAGGCGGACCACCACCAACACTATGCTTCCATAGTTTGGTCGCTTCTTGGAGCAACTTTCCACCTCAGATACAAAAACTCTGAATATGTTGATAAATCAGCAATTACATCTTTAGGGTGTCCACTTGAAGTTGGCAAAAAGCTTTTGCTTTTCTAGAGCCACTGTCAGTGACATCAAGGATAAAATTCCCAGCTTCACATATAGACACCCAACAACAACAAAGTAAATGGTAAATAATCTGCACTTATATAGCAATTTTCTACCTAATGGCACTCAAAACGCTTTACACTGCTTCTTATTCACCCATTCACACTCACAATCACACACACTCATACACCGATGGGGGAGCTGCTATGCAGCTGGCCAACGCTCACCAGGAGCAACTAAGTCGGGGTTCAGAGTCTTGCTCAAGGACACTTGACATGTGCCGGGGATTGAAACAACAACTGTGAGATTGGTGGACAACCGCTCTACCTTCCTGCGCCACAGTTGCAAAGTGGCTTGAGATGTTTTTTTTGTGAGTTGGCACTTAGAAATAAAACAGAATTAAAATGAATATAGCATTTAAATTGTTAATTGTGCTGGAGCAAATACAGCAGAGGGGAATGAAGACAAGGGAGCATCCAGGCTGACCGAAGGTTCAGAAAGTGAGGCAGCACGGTTGCCATATGTAAAGAAAAGTGTGTGTGTTTGTGCTTATAGGTTGTGTAGTTTAAAATTGAAACATGCTTTGAAAGTGACCTTTATCAGGTTCAAAGGATGGACAAAGGGGAAGAGATCATGATGCATGAGTCAGATTTTCAGCAGTGGATAAAGGTTTTCCATTTTATTTAGCAATTCTAACAACTGTTAAAAAACAAACTACAAATTGTATTTTGCCAACCTCATTGTCTGAGCTCTGTCATTTGATTGTGTGCCCAAATTTTCACATGTACAAAGGCAATTGTCATTCTCCTCTCCTCTCCTCTGCAGCAGAATGTTGTATTGTAGAGCTGAACTGTGAAGGACAGCAGCAAAATGTCCAGGTGTGTTACCTCTCATCAGCCAAAATCACCAATAGAAGATGTAGTCACATTAGCTCAGTCCCATCTTCTATGTGTTTTTTTTTCTTTGCTTTGGCCTGATGTTTGTCAGCTATATAAGTCGGCTGCAGTGTCCTTATAAAATTATTGTGCAACAGAGTTGACCAATATGTGGATCAGATACATTTATCTACAACTCATTTCAAATGTATCAGCTCTATTGTGGAAATTGTTTTACAAAAAGAATTGAGGTCATTTTATTGGCCAGTCCTACATCTCTGTGCAGCAGGATAAAAGTAAAGACTGTCCCGTGTATATAGGAGTCTGTCCTTTCTGATCTAGCTTAGTTAGTTTCAGTATCTAATATATTATGATAAAACCTGACCAATACCAAGCCATATGACCAACTTGTTTTGTTTACCCTTAACACAAAAACTCTGCGAAGATGTTAATATCCAAACCTCATTCATAGCAGTTCCATCAGGGCCCCGTCCTTCAATGCCACCAACAGACCCAGGATTAAGTTTTCTATGTTCTAATCCAGGATAAATTTATGCAGTTATTCAGTTTTTTTGTTCTTGTATGAAATTATGTATTTTGAACTTACATCTTATTACCTCTAATTTCAGTTGTATTTTTAGGAAAAGCACAACCATAGCTGAATGGACTTCCTTCTCCAACACCATTCAAATCCATTGCTATTTTGTTTACACTGACTTAAACCTGAGAATAAACCTGCTCTTCCTCTTGTTGAGAGAAGCATCAGATTAGACAATGCTTACATGTAACTGACTGTGGAGAGTTATATAAATAGATAAGTATTGCATAATGCATAATGCATTATGCAATTCAGTAAAAAAAAAAGTAAAAAAAAAAAACAAAACAAAACAATTGAGGGTCAATAAAACAGTATAGGTCATCGAGCTGTGAATGGAAAATAGGAACTAGATTCAAGATTCAGCAACTTTATCGATCCCATCGGGAAATTGTGTTGCCTTGCTACAGCTGCTACCCGAGTAAAAAGTGGAAGGGAAAATAACTTCCACCAGCAAGAGCAGTAAAAAGAAATTAAATAAAAACAGTACTAAATGTCCATTTAGACCATTCAGTCCCCTTCCTGAATCTTTTTTCTCTTCTATACAATAAGTGAAAACGAATTCTCCTGCTAATAGTTGAAATTCATATGTAAACACTGTGAAATAAGTAATCATATGAATAGATTAAATGCAAATCATACGACGTGGCTATGGCTTATTACAAAAGTCATAATTATAGTTTAAATTTATTCATGTAAGATCTATAGATGCAAAGTGAAACAAATAAACAAAGATCAAAACTTCCTGTAATTGACCTGTAGTAGCTCTCCATTTCCACAGTCTGCAAACAGACATTTCTCTGTAACTCACATTAAATGAACACAGTCACCAGTCACAATGTATTGATCTGCATTCAAAGTGCACTTAGCAGGGAGTGCTGCAGGATTTTGGGGGGTCAAAGATGAAAGGAGGAGGAGCAGAGATGAAGTGGAGACACACGATGAAAAACAGAACGGATGCTTTTAAAAACTGAAGGTTTCTAAATATAGTTTTCATTTCATGAAAATGTTTTCATTCAGATCAACAAGAACACAACATTTAGGTTATAGTCTAATTCCAGGTGGTTGATTTACTAATGACACTTAAATACATTTAATTACATCCACTATTCATTAATTATATGAAATGTGCAATTTATTGTACCATTCTGTGTTGTATGTAGGTGGCAGAAAGCACATTACTGCAGGACTAAATCTTCATCAGCGACCTGTATCCTCAGTAGCTGAGTTTCACAGATGGTAGCTTTACACCCATAGAAACAAAGAAAGCAAAATACAAAGCATTTGCAGCAGAGTGGTATAACTTGACTGCTGTATAGATGTGGTGCACACCGTGCTAACAATGAGGCATGTTATAGTGAAATTACATAGTTAGATATAGAAGTACAAGTAATTCCTGCCGAAGGGCCCAGAAGCGCATTAATACAAGTCTGAAAAGATCAACATCAGTGCACAAGCCAGACAGGAACTGGGACTTGAGAGGGCTACTGTATGTGCACGGATATTAACAGAGTCATCTTGCTCTGTAGCTATAGATCGGTAGCAGAGCTGCCAAACAAAACTCCCACTTCATTAAGAAAAAGCTAACCGGTCATTTTTATTCAAACTGACTGTAGAAATTTGAAAACTGCAGACTGAGACAAACACAGAATCAAGTCACTAGAAAAGCAGGTGTCTTACAAAGAAGTGACAAATAATAGATATTTAAAGTAAAAACCCCAGAATCACCAATCCTGATGGCCTACTTTACCATATCAGCCTTGTACTTGTAGTGTAGTAGCCTCGTACCCCAAGCTATAGCTTGACGTACACCTCCCCAGCAATATACAGTAACTACTGTCACTCCATCACACTGCAGCTATGACCGTTCAACTTGCTGTCAATGGGTTCAGTGGTCATCCTGACCATCTCCGCTGACATCTGCTCTTCTTCTTGCCTTGCAGTAATGAACATACCTAGCAACCTCCTCCATTTCTTAATTTTTGGAGTAGTGGTGCTCAGAAAACCTTATTCACTGTCCGGTCCGATCCAATGGTTCTCTTTTGGGCCTGTGTATGTCACATGATCACAAAAAGGTGCAATACTGCTGTCGGCCACTAGATCAAATGTGCTTCACTGCACAGTGGCAATTGACCACCCTTGACCACCAGACGCCCCTCACAGGTTGTTTTTGCACAAATACCTGTAAATGTTACTATACTGTAAAACACTTTACAGGAACTCTAGCTTTTCTAGTTTTATTTCAATTTAGAATGTCTAGTTTTTAATTTTTTAGTAAATCTGCTTGATCACTGATCATTGTGCTAGTAAACTGCATGTCCTAAATATATCCTGACTAGTTTCTAGAGATTAATAAATTAGGTTTATTGCAGAGTTTAAATTCTTGCTATGCATCACGTTAGTGTCAATAACAGTCTGCATTTCAAAAGGTTTGAACTCAGAAGTAGATTGACTTGACAATTGACTCTGACAACTAAAACAATACATTTGCCTGACAACTGAAATACAGTATCACAATATCATAGAGAATTTTGGCAGACTTGAGCTGTAATAATAACAAAACTCAAATGAGGCCACAGAAAGAAAATAATTAGGGATGTTTGTCATTGATTTGCGAATTTTGAGTGTCTCTATGCTATTGACTTCTGCTCGTCTCTGCCAATTAGACTCTGAGTAAGATGCAGTGCACGTTCAAATGTTAGTCATTTGCCCCTAATGAAGTATTAAATTAAGTACAGTGCTGCAGTGCTGTCCCTGGGTTCGGTGCCTGTGAAACAGGCTTTATATCGTCCCTGTCCTGCTCCACGACAGCAGTAAGGTGCTCAGAGCTGAAAACACACATTTCACCTGCATCGTTATCAGTGTCACTATCATAAGCACAAGATCACAAAAGCATAAGATCCATAGACATTCTGTGTCTATTCTCATTCTGTGGAAAGCATGCATACTAAATACTGGAACCAGGCACAGTAAGTCCTCTACTGAATACGCAACTAGAATGAATTAATTACCATAGTATTAAAATCTTTCTTGATCTGAACAAAATACATTGGTGGTATGACAATAGATGCCATAATGCAAAACTGGGCTGGGCTGCTCGAAACCACATTGTGCAACTTCAGCTAACACCGAAATGAGAATCAAAACAAATCCAGTCTGCTCCTCCAAGCCTTCCCCCTCCCTGCATTGCTGCAATCATCTACTATCTGCTATGCTCCACCATACTCTGCACAGCGCTTCAGGTAATAGTCCTTTTAAAATCACAATACATAAGAATCTGGAAAACTAATAAATAAGATATAATTTATAATATTTTAATTTTAAAATAATTTATAATTTTAGATATAATAAATTCTCTGACTGGTCTGACGTTAACGTTTAGAAGAGCATCTCTCTGCCAATGCTGTGGAATTTACTTGCTAAAAGTAAGACATTAACTATGTTACTTCATACTGTTCAATAAAAGTAGCCACAATTTAGGGGCGACTTTTATGTAGGAGGTAAAGCAGTCGTCCAGCAATCCCAGGGGTTTTGGTTTGATTCCCGGCTCCTCTGGTCAAATGTCCAGTGTCCTTGAGCAAGATCCTCCGTTGGTGTGTGTGTGTGAATGAATGAATGAAAAGCAGTGCCACTATGTAGAAATGCACTATATAAGTGGAGACCATTTACCATAACTTAGGTTACAATACATAAAGCAGTAACTTAATACTTTGCTACTTTTCCCAATAAACTGACATTTGGTTTAATATAAAGTAAAATTATGAAGCCCAGAATACCAAAACACTTGCCAAATATCACGTACAAATCTCTGATGTTTCTCCTGCTTTTCAGGGCTCTCACACAGACTACCCAAATATTCAGAAGTGTTCTGTGTACAAAGGTCAAAGCTAAACCTGCTTCAACACAAAATCAGCTGCACCTGAACAGCTAGATAGCTAACAAAGCGGCCAAATGTGGCTAATGAATGTTAGTGTTTCTGTATAGTCTGACATGCCAAAAAGTGATTTTGTAATAAAAGAACATTACATCAGCTTCCTACTTATCCATTCTTCAAGAAATTCAAATGCAGATGCTGTTAAATAAATTATGCATTTCCTCCCAGAATTTAAAATCCTAAAATGAGTTCATGTCCAATAAACCAGAGTTTATATTCCTCCACTGTTAAAGTGACCTGTCATTTCTAGTTTACGCTAGAACTAAAAATGGCCAAAAAAAAACAGCTTTCCTTTGAAACCTCTCATTCTCCATGCGATAAAAAATAAAACAGACACGTCATTGCTATTGACTTGCCAAGAGGACCAAGAGAGAAACTAGTGTGCACAGACACTGAGTAGGTTACTCAGGTTAGCATGGACACCACTGCATACAAAAGAGGTATGACATTCCATCAGGGCAATGGCTGACTGGGGACAACTTCCTCTTGCATCAAGTCAGTGATCCCAAACATTCTTGTATAACAATGTATTTGTATTAGAAAGTAGTGCCTAGAATACTCTTAGTGATGGACTAAAGAGCTCAGACTGGCCAAGGAGCACTGCAGAAGTTTGGGAAGTTCTGCGGGAGGAAATCACACCTAAATATCTGCAAAAATCAGTAGAATGCCTCAGATTTGTAAAGCAGTTATTGCTATGGGTTCAGATACTGACCCTTGCACTCATACTTAAAAAATGCACTCAGTACCACATTAACCTCATGCTGGTTGAGCAGGTAGAAAGCGGTGAAACAATGTCTGTAGTTAGGAGTAGAGCTAAAGGATGAATTGTTTTTAAATCTAGTGTTTACCACATACAATATATTTGAGTGGGCCACCAAAGTATATTTATACCTGCACAAGTATGTCTGGGCACTCTTTTTGTTTTATCTGTCCAAGAGAACAAAGATAGAAGTGATCAGTTATCTACTGGACTATTTCCCCAAACTCTACTGTGCTTGTAGACTACTTATTTGCTGCTTAAAATATCTAAACATTAGCTCAGATCACCTTTTAGTAAGGTTAATTCCATGATTTAACTTGATGACAGGACAAATGAAAAGTGTTGTTGGTGTATTTGCTTTCTGCACGTTTGTGGAGAAACAAGCTTCAACAAAACACCACAGCCTGTGCCAAAGATTTTCTATATAGTAAAGAAGAATCACTCTGTAACAACTCTGGACAACGAGTAGACTAAGTGTCTCTGATGTAGTGGTCTCCCAATTAATCGGGCCAGTGCCTGTACATTTTAATTAAACTGCATTGGCCAACCTGTCGTCAAAGTGCCCATATAACAAAATTGTCTGCTGATACATCTACAGCATACACTGCCATCATTTCATTTACATATGTAACTGATAATTAAGAGTGTTTTTGTAAAAACTGTGTGGGTGCATTAGTGTCAGTAACTCAAATGATGCATTTGAGTGAAACTTGAGTCCTAAAAGTGAGATTAGTAGACCTAAACATGTAGTTGTAGTTACTGTTCCTGATGGACAGAGTGGAGAATAGGAAGAACAGGAGGAGCCCAGTGATGGTGAAAGTGACTGATTTCTATATTTATCCTGCTTTAAAACATAAATGAGTTATGTCAGGACTTACTTTTTTTTATTTAGAGTATGTTTGATTTCAGACATCTGCACTTGCAGATATCTGCATGCAGATATAACAAAGTAGTACCTCCTCACACTGCAGGCTATCGCTCAGGAGTCCACCACTTCCAGAGAAGGTGACAGCTGGTCTGTGGGGAGGCAGTCTGTAAGCCAGGAGCCACCACTGCAGTATCTGTCCTTACACCAGAGACATGGTGGAACCGAAATACATCAACAAAAACAGCACAAGTTTTGAGATCTGAAAAGTCAAGAGTGCAGCCCTCCTGTGAAGGAAACTCTTCTTGGCTGCATGTGTCCGCGACATCTTTGTTTGGGTCTTTACCTACAGTTCCCACCACCGGTGAGCAGTGGATCAAAAATTGAGAGCTTTGGCTTCAGGTAAGGTCGTTTCTTTGAAAACAATAGCTCAGTAGTATAGGCTATGCACATAACTAGGGCTGCTACCTATACTGTATAATGAATACTGTGACTTCTGCTGCAAGTTTGACACAGCTCTGAGAATAGGTGAAATGTTAATTAAAAACTACACTTTTCCAGTTAGATTAGAAAGAGCCATGATCAAGCTGATCTAACAGAAATCCATAAAACATTTTTACAAACCTAGTTTAAAGTTAAAGCTGTATGAGTCAAGTTTTTTATTACTTTTGGCACTTTAATGCTTTAAAAGTTAAGTTTTAACTTATAATTTCTGTGTCCCACCATGGCCAAGCACCAACTTTTATGCCTATTTTAGCTATGATGTTGTAGTTAGAGCCTCAACCAAAACAAAAACTGCTGACCAAAAAACAAAATGAGCTGAAAGATACTCTCCTCTAGCAGGTGGTAATTCTCTAAAGGGTTGTCACTACATGTGACTCCTGCCACATTACACAGTTATCTAACAGAGAATTGATCTATAAATATTGATAGGTGCAGTTTCAGAATTCAGTCCGACTGAATATGTAAAGCATCTACAGCACCCTCAGTTTCCCAGGTTTTCCTTTGAATCACAGTATGGCATCTAAACAGCACTGCAGTGAGCTTCCTTTGGTTGTCAGTATGATATTAACAAACAAAGGACTAGTTCCTGGCTGCAATAAAACTGTTTCATTTTATATCACACACACAGCTTATGCATTGATTTATGAAGACATTCTCTAAAATCAGTAAATACTCTGGTGCATTGTAACTTTTTGTATAGCAACAGTCCTTTTCACGTTTAATACAAGCAGAATCGATTTTACTAAATGACTAATTACACATTCAGGGTTCCGCGGCATTGCTTCAGTATAGAAGCTGACTGAAGCGAAGCAAATGCAGCAGGCTTTATTGTTGCCAGTCTGCACCGCACTGCGCTCCGCATCCACCCCAACAGCAGCGGCTGCATAGTTCGCATGCTGCTCCACTCGTCGTTAGGGGACGACGACAGCAGCACTGCTCCATCACTACTGTCCTTTCTTTCACACCTCCGGCCCTCTGACAGCATGATGCGGACTTACTGACCAATGACTAGTATCTAGAGGAGCCGTCATCCTTAATGCGGAAAACTCCCAGCCCACACACACACACACTCACTCACACGCACACGCACACAGCTAAGCACAAAGACGCAGCATCAACCCACACACCACCGAGACTACGATTTAAGAAGAACGTGATGACACTTACAGTCCGCAGGAACTGGATTTCATCCTCTCCTTCTCCTCCTTCAGCCATGGTTAGCTGTCACACGAAGATACTCGTGCTGTAGCTGCGTGTGGAGTACAAGCTCTGTGTGCGCGCCTGTGTGAGCGAGAGAGACTGAGCGAGACAGAGAGAGACTTTAGCCAACGTACTGTACAACCAGTCTCCCATTGGATGGCGCGTGCTCACCGATAGGAGGAGCTGCACAGGTGGACGCGAGCGTCTGTGTATGTGTATGTGTGCGCGCGCGCGCCCCCTCTCGGCCAAATAGAAACTTATTCCCGCCATCAACATTTTAAAGTCACATAAATCTTTGTATTACGATATGATATATTTATCATATTAACAAATGAATTGGTAGCATGCAAATCAAGCTATAAAAACATAGCTGATATTTAAGTTGATCTTTACTACTATCCCATGAAAGTTTGACAAATGAAGGACCTGAGAACTGGAGGCAGTATTTTATACATTTTTGTAACAAAATTAAATTGACCTTGATCCATCCATTATCTTGACCATTTTCCCATGGATCACTGGGCTTTTACAGCAGGTCACAGCTGTCATTGGTTAAATGGCAGGGAAAACTGAGAAGGCTCCAGTCTGTCAGGGATGTCACAGAGAGGCAACTATTCAAATTCATACCTACAGGCAATTTAGTCACCAATTAATCCAATGTGCATATCGTAACCAGATTTAGTTCATAGTCTTTACAACCAAGCTGAGCACAGTACATCACCGTGCTCAGCTGTACTAAGCTGTAACAGTAGCTCAAAGAATCTTTATTTCTTTTGATCACAGCCATGTCCCTCCACAAAACAGAAGGCTCTGTACATATTAGTGCAATCATATCATAATTCTTTTAAAGTACTTTTGATGTTCTTTTGAGTATACAGACTTTGTCAATTTACCGGAAATTAAAATATCAATAATTAGTTTTCTCCCATCTTTCCGCGGCATTATGCAATAATGTTTAGAAGTAAAACTACTTAGAAAACATCAGACTGAAGAACAGCTTTAATATGATGACAGTATCAAAAAGACCATTATCAGTCAAACACTGGAACCTTGGATTCAAATAATGAGGCTACACTACTACAAATACTGTAAAGAAAAAGACAGAAAAGTTAGGTTAGTGTTGGTTGAAGCCTTAGAAATCTGCAGACCTGAAGTGAATGTAAAACAGCTTCTATAAGTATTTACATAATTAAATATAAAATTATGTAATAACAAATTTTTTTGTAAAAGAAATACAAATGTTTCTTGTTGTAAATCAGATTTTATATATATATTTTTTGTTTATAATTCAGCTTATAAAATAATCAAAGTCAACCACTGAAAATGTGATAACTATTTGGAACTATTGGATGTACAGTCCTATTCAATTGACAATGTAAAAATTTCCACAAAAACATTTTTTAAAACATGAAAATAAAAATTGAAATTAAAAATACAATCTGTATGCATTCAAAAACCTAGACTCAGACATCCACATTACAAACATCTAAAATCAATGTAAAATCAATAATTATAAAGCATGTCCAGTGTTCCCTCAGCAGTTGCAATGTATTATGCTTCCTTTTATACAAACGGGATTTTGTTAATTAATTAAAAGAGTAGAATACAAGGGTCTTTCATGTGAAGCTCCACAAGGTGCTGTGATTGTTCTACTACCAGAGAAGGTGTAAAGTTTAGTGCCACTCCGTTTGAACATAACAATGAGATCCGTCTTTTTGAAATTATGTCTTTTATGTTCGAAGCTGTGAACATAAAATACATAAAATGTCATTTATAAAAGACATAAAATGTCATTTATTTAAAATGACATAAAATAAAAATGTAATTACATTTAAAAAAAAAGGTCTTCAGGTCTTTATAATTAAGCTAGGCTAATTTTGTCCTGACACCAGCTCTGAAAAGGCTAAGATAACATAAAAAAACATTTTTATAAATGAAAGATTGTTGTTAAATAAAATATATCAATCATTTTGGGACCAAAACAATACTGAGGAATTATTGTCACCATATTTTTAGACAATTTGTGGGTAGTACTGGACATCTACAATATATGCCATAGTAGTGTGATTTTACTCAATGTGTAAGCCTGATAAAAAAAAATTATAATAAATCACGCAATTAATATCCACATAATGGATTTGTGTGTTTTTCCTAGTTTTTCATAACCTGTAAATTTATCATTTTCATACAAATGTCAGTGATTGGTAGTGAAAGCTGCAACAGCAAGAGACTGTGAGAGCTACAGTGAAGTGGTTTGAGTATATGCCTGATTCTCTGTTGTGTAGCTGTTCCCTGCTGTGCTAACCCTCTACATGTCAGTATCATAAGCCAGGATGGGAGCCAACCATCTCTCCACCTCCTTCACACTCATTTCTTTCCTCCTAGCATAGTCCTCCACCTTAAGACAAAAAGAGCAGAGAGAATTGTTACATTACTACTTAAATGAAAATCTCAATTTCAGTATTTATTCAGTATTTTTCCATACAATAATAATGACATTAACATTTCATATGTTTATTTATTTCAATTGTAGAGATCCAGACATCAAAGAGGAACCTAACACTTCCTACATGTTTACCTGTGGTTTAAAAAATATAGATAATATATTGTAAAATTATTTACATGAGTATAGCATGTTCTTCTCATCAATCCTGTCTGTAGTACAGTATTGGTTGGTGGGTTATTTTTAGTCTCAAATTACAGTATCTATCAAGCCTAGTATGTACAAGTTCATGCAGTAGTATTGACTGAAACCACTGCATATCTCTAATACTCTTGGCTGTGCATCTCCAGAGCACAGAGAGAGCAGTGAGCAGGAGCTAAACTGCTTCATATGCACACAGCATAGGGTAGGAAGCAATGAGGGAGTGACTGTGGCTTACATAAGGATGGGCCACATGGATATAACACACTGACGAAACTCTTTTGAGCTAAGAGTTTGTCATTCGTCCTGCATCTGCCATCATTACCTTCTTATATTGGAACTGTGTGTATTTAAAATGGTGGAACAAATTCAACTTGCAATTCACATCTGATTTTTTGATGAACTATTTCCAAATGACAGAGACAGCTCTTCTTTCAGAAATAAATCTTGGTACACAATAACGTGTTGCACCACACTTGTTCTGTTTTAGGCTTGTATGACACATTACCAATATGTATGGAGTCATTTGACCATGCAACTACAAACATATAGTCATTATCACAATATGACATTTGTGTCACAGGGAGCAATTACTTACAACATATGACAATACGGTATGCCACACGATAGGTAATAAGCAACATATTTTTATTATTGTTCAGAGTTTTTCCAAATCAAAAGCCCTTGTCTTTAATTCTCAGTACCAAATTTCTGAAAAACATTATGCACCTAGCCTGGAGGTACAGTATTTGAAACTCTGGTGCTAATGTGATGCTAATTGGGTGTATGGTCAGCATGTGCATGGGCTAGAAGTGAGTGATATTTCATTTTGAACAAACTATTAATGGGATGTGGATGATTAGTTAAACCTGCTCCTTGGTGATCTTTCCCACTGCAAAGTATGAGGCTTGAGGGTTGGAGAAGTAAAGTCCAGACACTGAGGCAGCAGGCATCATGGCCAGGGACTCTGTTAGACCAATCCCTACAAAAACACACACACACACACACACACACACACATAAATA